>JAQFVV010000181.1:1667306-2212588 GCA_028023455.1 Epiperipatus broadwayi | reverse complement strand
ATATATATGCCAATCTATTTTCTGATGATTAATGTTAGGTGGCACAAAATCAATTAAGTAAATGTAAATAAGTCAAATATACTTAAATATACATAAGCTGACCATTACAATATATTAAGGTGTAAATGTGAATATATATATATATGGATATAAAGCCACACTGTAATTTTACATCATAAATCCATGAAAAATTTAAAATCTATTATGTATACATAATGAAAAATAATAAAATATAAATTATAAGTTTATAATTTTTGATAATACAAATAGTAAAACAGACATAAACAAAAAATTATTATTAAATTTTTATTTAAAATAAACTTATTAATTAAACTGTTTATTAGAAATCCCTATAGAAAGAAGAAGAAATAATAATAACAATGATGATGATGATGATGTTGTTGTTGTTGAGTACTTTGTCCAATGTTGCCACTTGATGGCATTGTTGCTTGCAAAAATAATGAAATGTAACATTACCAGGCTGATAATTTTTTGCTTTCTGTTCTCCGACAATTTTTCAAAGTATTTAAAAAAAAATTTACGAACCAACATTATTTTCTAAATTACATTATACATTTCAGCACTTAACACTGGCATGTGCAGGGAGGTGGTCTGATGGTTTTGCTGATCCAAAGGATCAGCCAATACACGCACTTGGCTAAGCAAACCAAGCTTTCAGCACATAGCACTGGAATTTGTGGGGAAATCTGATGGTTTTGCTGATCCTTTGGATTGGCCAGTACATGAACTAGTCTGAACAAACAAAGCTTTTAGCACATAGCACTGGAATCTGCAAGGGGAATGATGGTTTTGCTGATCCAAAGGATCATCCATTGCATGCGCTAGTCTTAGCAACCCAAGGTTATGATTTCCAAAACAATCTACAAACATGGCCATTTTATTACTTTTGCAATTTTTTTCACTTTCTAAAATATATAGGGAAATGTGGTGACAAGCTTACAATTATTAGTATAAATATTAATTCTTATTAAGCGCAATGCCAGCACGTAATACTTATATAAAGCTAAAGCTTTAGTACATGCGCCTTGAGTGCTTATGATTTGTAGAGGTCTCTCTTGCTAAATTAAGCACTCAAGGCGCATGTACTAAAGCTTTAGCTTTATATAATTATTAGTATGTAATAGTATGTTAGGTAAGTTGTAAAATCATTACTTCGAATGCACATTAAAACACTTTTTGCCAGTTGAATTCCATACACCCTCACATCGTACGGTAGCGATCTGTGAAGGGTGTGCTATTTCCATAGTGTTGCAAAGCACATCAGTGGGTCATAATATTTGTGTGCAATGCCATATAGGCCTGCTAATGGCTAATATGAGCAGAGCTGTTCTATAGGCTGTAACTTGGGCCACGTAAATGGCATATTTCTGTGCTTTTGCAGAGAAACAACACCACCATCAAGCATCCACATTGGACTAAGTACACAACTACCAATAATAATAATAATCATCATCATCATCATCATCATTATCATCATCATCATAATAATAATAACAATAATAATGCATGCACACATACAAATCTATAGAAAATATGTAATGTTTATATATACAGTTTAGATTTATATGTTTGCATATACATATTAAATATTTTTAATTTATTAATTTGAATAAAAATTAATATATATATATATATATTTAAAATACTTTTTAAATAATGATTAATAATATATATATTATAATGGTCGGGAAAGAGACTCTTACTCTATCTGCATTATAGGGCACCACTAGGTCATTTGAACCTGAAAAATTTATATAGTAGGCAGGTACTTCTTTGTAAGATTCCAATTTTATTTGACTGATATGCCCTAGTCACTGGCATCACACAAATATTTATTTATGCACATATATAAATTTGATGAATAAATTATTTAATATTGCTTTAATTTGTTGTTATTATTATTATAAACTTTAGTGAGTCTGCACAGATGGACAGTTTATACAATTTAATATATTCGAATGTTAGGCATAGATAGGCTACACAGACTATGTGCTTGACTAACTCTACTCTTTTAACTACAGGCTATAAGTTTACAGCTAAACCAAAGCCAGCTTAATAATATATCTATATGATCAATGCAACATGAAGATGTTAGCATAAAACCATACTGACAGGAATGAATGTCTGCAGCATTATATTATTTAAGGAAGAATGATCCTCATCTAGTACAGGAATGTGCATGTGTCTGGCAAGCTAAATAATCATTTAATATGAAGAATATGAAGTGCTCCATATGGAGGGAGAACAGTCTTTGCCATCTTATAGTCCCAATTCATAGATTGAAAAGAATCCAAGGTGCAGAGAATAAATCTGCACCCATTGGCAGTGTGATGGCTACCCTTTTTGGTAATGCATTCAGTTGGGATGCTAAGCCATGTAAAACATCCATATATCCCTCCACCAACTTCGATTCAACTACGAGATAGATAGTCTGAAATTAACCCCTTTAAACTAACATAAACATAATGACTCTATGCAGCCATCTACACCCAGCTTAAATTTATCACAAGTTAATAATTTAGGAAACACACAAAAAAAATTAGAAATAAAAATTTAAAAAATGGAAATAATTGATTAACAAACATATTGGGAGAATAAAACTAATTTAAGTCTACGCTCAGTCAGACAAGATATTTTTTTAGAAGTTTACATATTTAAAAGTTCTTAACTATTTTAATTTTTTTTACAGTTCATATTTCAATTTAGATAAAAAGTTCATATTTTCTGTGATAGCTTTGAAGTTCATCTTGTTTATGATGCATCACATCCATCCAATCGAAGACCACTTAATATTTATAGCATTTATGGAAAGACCAGACCATTGTTTGTTGCTTTCTGTAATCATCAATTTGGAGGCTTCCTCAGCTGGTGCATAAGAGGAAATTAATTCATTGTGAGACCTATATATTTCAGGGTCCACAATGCAATTCAAGAGTCAACAGTTACTTCATTTGGTTGATCTGTTTCAGAGCAGGAAACACAATATTTAATTTTTATTTCTTATCTGACCTTTACATTACAAAGGGCCAAGGGCTCATTTGCTTTAGATTCAATTAATAGAACAATCATTTCCATTCACTAAAATGTAAACATGATTCTTTTAAATAGAAACTAATTGACATTTGTTTCTATTTTCTTTTATATTACGTTTTAACAAAAATACTAACCTTTAGATCTTTATTTTTTTAACTTTCTTTTAAATAATTGTTTTAATAGTTTTTCCATCTGTGTGATTATATATGTCAAAAAAACTATTTTAATTTTCTTTTATGTTTTTAAAAAATCAATTTTATTTACGATTCATTTCCTCCTTTTATTATAGTTTTAAAATAATGTAATGACATATGTGCACCATTACAATATATACATATATTTAAATTTTGTGTAATGACTGATAAAAAAAATCTATTATTTAATTTATAAAAGAAGATAAATTAATTCTTTCATAAGTATTAAATTTGAGTTAACTTCCTTTAGATAGTTAATTTATATAAGCTATAACTTTGGGTTATAAATTATACTATTTATTTTTTAAATAAATTGTAAATAATAGTTAAAGTAATATAAAGTATCTTTAATAAGTAATTATGATGATTAAAATTAATATTTCTTATAGTTATTAATAATAAATTTAAAAATTATTACTTATTTTTTATTTAAAACTTATTTAATTAATGATGAAATAAATGGGAGTGAAATGTGTGTTAATAGATGTGTGCACACATTGATTTAATAATAAAGAAATTTACTTCCTGTTAAAGTAATTGATTTGTTAATTATGTAAGTAATAAATGTTACATTTGTTCATAAAATCAATAACTAGAATAACATTATAAATTATATAACTTAGGTGTTAAAATTTGATTTTAAATAAAGACAATTTTTTCTTATTAAAATACAATTTAAATTTTGCATTATTAAAATTGATAAATATTGATTTACTAATATTAGTTTTAATTCATTTTAAAATGTAGGCAATAATTAACCAATCAGATATTGTAAAATTTTATGTATAAATAGGGATAAGTAGGCGATGAAAAAAGGCAAGAAACCATTGGTGGATGAAACTATATTTTCTTTTCTTAAAATTTAACTGTAAATTTATTAAAATTTTATTATTTTTTAGTAGTAAAAGTTAAATAATAATTCTAAATATGTAGGAATTAATTTGAAGAATTTTGGTAATAAATTTTATCATGGAGTGAAAAGTAAACTATCCTTGTTGATGCTCTAGATATGCTGACTACAAACTTGTGATAATGATTGTAATAGAATTTCATTCACTTAGATAAAATGTACTTCAACAAAAAAAACTGTGTACTATTTAAACAATTTTGTTGCTTAAAATGAAAGAAATATGTAAGAAAAGTATTTCTTAATAATTTTTATATGCCATATGATATGAATATTTTCTGATAAATCTTATCTTTATTAATGATAAAGGTAAATGCCCAAATATTTATTAAGATTATTAATATTTAAAGACTTGAATTTATTTATGATAATAAGATGATAATTGCATAAGAAAAAAAAGATGATGCAGATGAAATCTTACTGAAACGTTACTAGTTACTGACTTTAATATAATTTAGATATTTATAATTTATCAACTATTTTAAGTAGTGATTATTTGAAGGAGTAATATTAGAATTTCTAATTCTACAAATATATGTTTTGGAAGTGTAAAGAAAGAAGTGAAATTAAATATATATATATATAATAAAATATATTTAATAAATTGGAAAGTAATTGTATAAGTGACATAGAAGAAAAGAATGAACTTATATTACAAGAATCTATTATTATTGATAAATAATTCTAACATGGTTCTTTATTTATATTTTCAAATTATGATATATGCAAAGTGGAGAGAAGAAGAAAGAAATTTCTCTTCTTTCAAGCAACAATTGATCATTGATGTCACCATGAAAACCATACTCCTAACTAAGTGTTGTGATTTTTTATTTATTTCAAGGAGTTGAAAAAACTTTCTGTTTTGTATTGTTTTATTTGAATTGACTATAATATTAATATAGTATTGGGTATTTAAAATTATTTATTTTATACGTAATTTTAGATTTAAATATTTAAAAAAAATTTCTATAAAAAAATTATTGATTATAATTCTATAACATGGAAGAGATGATATTTACAAGAGAGTAAGTGGTGATAATCATAAACTATTATTATTAAGATAACATTTTAACAAAATATAAGATAGTGGTATCTACTTTTAAGCATGGAATCAGATAAATGAAGATATGTGATATTTACAATATTTAAACTTAAATGAAATTATATGACAAAGAATTGAATTCATTTATTATAATATTAGTATGTTTGAATAATGGTGTGTATAGTTGATGTTTTTACAAATTAAAGACAAATCATTTATTATATTTATGATAAATTCTATCATAAAACTATTTGTTGGGTTTTAGTCTTCTTGGAATGTTAAAAGTATTATAATGAATTAATGATAAGTTTAGATGTTATGAGAGAATTAATGTATTGTATTTTATGCAATATAAGTATCTCATAAGGAGTGTCTGATTTTTAAGTATTGGTATGAGAAAGTACAACTATTAGAAATCCTGTAGTATGGATGTATTTATTCAGGTCAAATATGACAAAATATAGAATAAGTTAAAATATTTATGATGTAATGGATAGTGACATTTCTATAATCTGTAAAAGCTTGAAATAGTAGCCATGATAGAAAATTAAAGTAGAAACAATATGATATGGGACCTTAAGTTACATTTAGCCCATAATATTGTTCTTATAATTTTATAAAAGAATTCATCCCACACTTTTTGTCATAAAAAGTTTCACTGGTATAAACATCACATTAATGAATTAAAGATATAAGTAGTGATAATAACTAAGCTTTCAAACCATAATAAGATAGATTAATTTATTGCAAAAATGATAAAATACAAAACAAACAGAATATTAATGAATGTTAGGAGAGATATTTTATGAATGTTTTATTTGATATATGAGATCAAAATACAAAATGAGAGTATAAAGTGTAAGCAATATTATATTGAAAGAAAACCTGATATTTATTCTTATTATTGTATGTAAGAGAATAAAATACCATATCTTAATGAATATCTAAAATAATCAAGCATTTATTTTATTAAAATATATAGAAAAGATATAACTTATAGAATTGTTATTAGATGATAATATTGTATAAAGGTTAAAGGTGGAGTTACACTATAAATGAATATATTTGTGAAATATTTGTACTTGATAAAAATACAACTTATATCTATCTATCTATCTATCTATATATATATATATATATATATCTATCTATCTATCTATCTATATATATATATATATACCCTTTACTGACGTGAACCAACAATCTCGAAACCATGGTTTAAAGGTTGGAGACAATGAAAGAGATATTGAATTCTATCTCTCTCAGCATTTATGTAAACAAAGCTTGTTAGTGGGCTATTGGTAAAGCTCCATCAATGATCATATATATATAAATATATATATAATAGTAAGAAATGTGTTACTGATAATGGGGTAAAGTATTGTAATATAGTAGATCCTACCTGTAAATTACTTCAGATGGAAATATAAATTATTTTAGTTTGTAATAATTAGTTATTAAGAATTTTAAACTTCTCT
Source organism: Epiperipatus broadwayi (assembly GCA_028023455.1). Classification (NCBI taxonomy): domain Eukaryota; kingdom Metazoa; phylum Onychophora; class Udeonychophora; order Euonychophora; family Peripatidae; genus Epiperipatus; species Epiperipatus broadwayi. The sequence continues at coordinate 2,205,913 of JAQFVV010000181.1, read as the reverse complement.
CTTAATATTATAATAAATAATATGAAAAGCGTGTGAAGAGCTTAAAAGAGAAGTTATAGCTTCTCTTTCAAGTGCTTCACACCCTTTTAATTTTATTTATAATAATTAGTTAGTTAATTTTATTTTGTAAAGTTTTCTTATGGTGTTTTAAATATTATTCATTAGAGCTAAGATATTAGTAAGTTATTTTTAAATTTGTATAATATTACTAATGTTTGTTTTAAATTAATAAAATGTTGATAGTCTCATTTCTTATTTCATAGTCATTGTTAATCATCCTTGCTACACATATATTATAATGATCCAAGATATTTGGAATAGTTGCACATAACTTGAGATAAGAAAAATATGATGATTATTCAAGATATTTGATATTGTATTTAAAAGTATTAATTAATTCAACTTTTCTACATCATTCTCAATGATTATAGTAAAGAATGAGTAATTAACATGCCATATAAGAATAGGATTAATTGAATTATAATCCATTACACAGGCAAAACTCTCTATACAGTAGTGCCACTCAGTGCAAGCCAGAGTAAACAATGAATGCCAGAATGCTTGTGCGTAAAATCCCTATCTAGTGCCTACTCGTCCAATATCTCCAGACTAGTTTCTAGCTTGTGGCTTTCATCAGTGAGGAGCTTTGGGTCTGAGAGCACTGCATCTAGAGATTAGTTTTCCCTGTTTTAATAACAGTTATGAGCAAGCATAAAAAATGGCGATAATAAATTATTTTGGAAATTAATTATGGTGATTAATAGTGTTATAAGTGTTGGTTAATAATATTTAATTTTTTTTATTAGTCAATTTATAAGAAAAGTTAGTTAATTAGTTTAAAGATGAGGAAGTGATTATTCCATGTGGGTAGTTGTAACTTATACCACATGTGGCCACCACATGATGCTGCACTACCATCAACAAGTGGCAAGAAGCCTGCAAGTGGTAATTAAAATACTATACATTTTCTTTTATTATATTTATATAATAAAAATTAAATATTGCCTAATGCTATACTAGCAATTAAAAATAAAATAGAAATTCCTATAACATTACAATACTAGCTAAACAACATTTTATTAAAATTCTTCCACAACCATGGTTTTATCTATTAACAAATATATCTTCTCATGTGAAATTCAACTAAATGTGCAACATATATATGCAAAACATATATATGTTGTATATTTAATTAAATTTCACTTGAGAAAATATATTTGTTAATAGATAAAACCATGGTTGTGGAAGAATTTTAGTAAAATTTTCTTGTTTTAGCTAATATTGTAATGTTGGATTTTCTATTTTATATAATAAAATATATGATTTTTTTTTATTTATTATTGATTATAATCTTTACCAATACTGACTTTGGAGAGCTTACAATATCTTTTAGATGCAATTTATTATCAAATATCAAACCTTATGAAATACAAGTTACTGACATTAATTATGTATAAATCAGGACTTTGAATATATGCATCAATGTATTATAATGGTATGAAGAATTAGGGGTAAACCTGGGGTGATGGCACTCATCAGCATCAACTCCAAGTCTATACAAAAATATAATGAATATAATACAATGATGAGCATGTTATAATGAATATAAAAAGCATGAGAGATGAGCAACACACTATAAATTCACCAGAATTACACAAAAGTAATAATCATTCATTATCTTGAATAATCTGCAATAAAAAATAATCATTAGTCAATCTTGTGACTGGATTTGAAATGGGTCTACTTTAAACCAGCCACTACCAAAACTAGTGCCGGAATGCAAACAATAATTACCTGGATGCACATTCTTAAAAGTGGTAATCCATTAGAATATATAACAATAAAATTAATAATGTTGTGATAATAACATGTGCTGATCATCATCAATGCCCTGGCCATTTAGTACCATTAATGTACTGTCCAACTATAAACTTAATCTCTAATTAATACTAAAATAAAATTTAATATAGTGCATGGCTTTTAAAGGATATCCATTTGCGCTAATCCAGAATCATCTGGATTTTCAAAAACAGTAAATATAAACCCCTTTTATATAACATGCCATTATGCAAGAATCCAGCTTAGTGACCAAGAGATGTAATCCTAACATATAATGTTTTAAATCCAGTCTAGGATTAAATGAGTTCACTGAAATAATTTAAACAATTAAATATAAATTTAGTAATTAGAAATAATAAAATAAAATTAAGGTCAGCTGATCATGCTATAAATATAAATTTGGCATTCTGATTTTGATTAATACAAAAAGAAATAAACTATCACATTGTGATTTACAAGTATATATCTCAATATGTTTACATAAAATACACCTATATATGTACACAGATGTGCCTGTATAATATAAAATATACATATTTGAAATGCCATAAACTAATAAACATCACATGACCACCACTTCTCATGCTTGTGTATAGCTGTTTTAAAACAGGCAAAACTCACTATACATATTGCCACACACAGCAAGCTAGAGTAATCAATGGATACCAGAAGGCTTGGGCATAAAATCCCCAACTAGTGTCTACTCATCCAATATCCCCCAGACTAGTTTCTGGCTTGTGGTCTTCATCAGTGAGAAGCCTTGGATCTGAGAGCATTGCACCTAGATCTTAGGATCTAATGCAACCCTCCAGCTTCCACCTTTTATCTCCACTTAACTACAAAACTATAAGTCTTAAATTGAAAACACCTTAATGTTTTCAATCCAAACCCATTAGCTTATATAATCATATGGTCTGAACTCAGTTTAGCACCCTACATTTTGGTGTCTTTGGTTATTTAATAACCATAGCCACCATCTAGTTTGCTGTGTGTGGCAATACATATAGTGAGTTTTGCCTGTTTCAAAATGTCATAAACTAATAATAAAACTACAATCAACTTTAACATATTTGTGTCTGGATGACACACATCTATATAAGCACATAGATTTGCTCAACATATGAAGAATTGTCATATAATAATAAAAAATAAGCTATCACATTTTAATGTTATATAAATAATGATCAATTTAATGTGTTTGAGTATCCATTCATATGTGTGCACACACAAGTATTTATATTTTAATAATATTTCATTAATTAATATATTTATTAAATCATATTATATATTCAGAAGACAATTAATTCTATGTCAAAAATATACATAAAATTCACATGCATGTATGTATATATTATCTTCTTACTAATGTAAGTTTTTAGTACATATTATGTAAAAAAAAATTATTTTTTTTTCAAAATATGATATACAAGCTTTAATTAAAAAAATTCTTAATCTAATCAAAAGAGATAGTGGAATTTTATAATTATTAGTATATCTATTGTAACATAAAAATATGCTTGTCTAATTTCAAATTCAGAATTAATAAAATATTAATTAGACCTTTTTAAATGTTTAATATATAATAAAAAAAAATTTAATTCAATTATTTAATTATTAACTATTATTCCAGTGTAATATAGAATATATCTATAAAAAAATTTTGTTTATGTTTATTTCTACTTTTCCATTCAATTATATATATATATATATATGTGTGTGTGTATGCACCCACTACTATGTTATTGTATGATATGAGATACAGAACCATTTTGGTATATAACAATATTTAAGAAAAATATTTGTTTGTATCTCTCAAGTCAGATGCAACTTACACATGTTAAGCTAGATAACTAATTTGATCTTATCTAAGATACCATCAATATTTATAACGTGAATTTCAGGAGAAAATAAACAATTGTTCATTCTTGACTATAATTCATTTTATTATTCATCTATATTAAACTGGCTATATAAATATAGAGTTTTCTAATGACAGAATATAAAAAAATTTCTATGTAAATATTGAGTTAGTTTCAAAATATGAATATTGATATGTCAACAGATTTGGAAAATATTTATCCTAGGAAATACTCATTTTGTATTGTATTCAAATCCTATTTTATTAAACGATTCATTTTGTTGTTTAAACCTTTCTATTTCATCATATATAGCAAATTCCATTTTATTGGTGCTTCCAATATTAGTGCCTCTGTTGCCAAAAAAATATGTGCACTTTCAAAGAAATTGATTTGTATTCTTAAAAAGTATAATGACCTGTTTAGTATCAGGCAGATTTCAATTTTTTATCAAACATTTTTTTACTTAATCATTTAAAGTTTTATATAACTAAATAAAAAGTCATCATAAAATAATGGTTTAGAATTTTAAATGACAATTCTTAGCTTCCAATATAAACTACTATCTTGACTGAAAGCTTTATAAACTCCAAAATATGAGATCATAAATTATTTTGTCTGTCATCATTGGAAATATAAAAATGTGGTATTTACACACTTGTGAACATTGGCACTAATAATGTCTTAAAACAGTAGCAAGTGCCTTCCCACAATAGTGCTACTTTGTGCAAGTTCATGTAATCTGCATAGATGCTAGACGGTTGTGCATCATATCCCTATCTAGTACTTTATCACACCATTTCCCAGACTAGTTTCTATTTTATGGCTTTCATTAATGAAAAGCATTGGATCTGGGAGTAGTGCACTTTGGTCTTTGGATCTAACATACCTCTCGAGTACTAACTTTTTATTTTTATTGTTAACTGTAAAGTTATCAGTCCACACTGTATTATTACACAGATATGAATCCATTTAAATATTTTGGTCTCTGTTTTTAAATAATCATAGTCACTTTTATCCTTTGCATAGAATTGATATTATGCCATTAAAACATCTCACAATCACTTTTTATGCTTTCTTACAACAATGCCACCTAGTGCAAGCCATAATAATCAATATGTATTAAAAAGATATATATAATAGTTAGAGATTATGACTTTCATCATGAGGAGCAATGATGCTGGGAGAAATGAACTTGGTTCATTGAATCTAATGCACTCTTCCAGTACCCACCTTTTATTTTTTAATGGGAAAACACTGGATAGGAATAATTAGCACAACCTTCTAGCATCTATTTATTACTAGAGCTTGCACTAGATGTCATTGATGTAGGAAATTTTTTACTGTTTTAACAGTTTGTGTGAACATAAAGAAAAGAATGTCATCATGTGATGTTTTAATGGTTTAAAATCAATTCTAACCAAAGGATGAAGATGAATATGGTTATTAATAATAGCACCAAAATATATAGATAATGAGCTGGATTTAGATCTGCATGCCTATATAAATTAATTTGGACCATTATTGTGTTTACAGTTTGGTTGAATAGCTTTATATTAACCAAGAAGTTAAAAGATGAGTTCTGAAGGGTGTATTATATTCAAAGATCTAGATGCAGCTCTCCCAGATCAAAGACTTGTCACCAATGAAATCCAAAAGATAGATACTAATCTGAAAATATTGGATGAGAAATTACTGGACATGTATTATAATGCATAACTTTTAGCATTTATTAATTATTAGAGCTTGCACTAGGTTGCACTAATGTGGGAACATTTTTGCTAGTCTTAGCTTGATTACGTATATAGAAAAGCTGGTCATATGATGTTTAATGGTTTTTCAATTCTAAGAAATGATAAAGTGTCTATGGTTCATACAAATACCAAAAACACCAAAATATATAAATACTGAACTGGATTCAGATCTGTATGATAACACATTTTAGGATGATTGCTTTATAGTCATCCATAAAGTTAAATGGTTGGTGCTGTAAGGTGCATTACTCCCAAAATTCCAGTTGCATTGCTCCCAGGTCTAACACTCCTCTTGATAAAAGCTATAAGATTATAATTAGTCAGGATATGGGTTGAAAAAGCACCAGATAGGGATTATGATACATAATTTTCTAGAACCTATTGATTATTAGAGTTTACATTTAGTGATACTATTGTGGGGAAAAATTGTGGCTATTTTAACAGTTTGTGTAAACAAAAAAGTAGGTCATATGACATTTTAATAGTTTAATGTCTTAATTAAAAATATTCAGGCATGTACTCTGAAACAATGGTATTTCTCGGACTTAATGTTAAAGTTAAAATCTAATAAGGTCACCATGATGGTTATTGCATATTGAAGTAGTCTTTCCCTATTCATTTTTATATAAGTAATCATACAATAATAATAATTGAAATGACAGTAAAGGATGTATAAAGTTGATCAAAGGATCTCTTTTCAATTAATAGCCCACTTCTTATACCAGCTATGTAGTATGGGTACATGTTTGTGTGTATAAATATTAAAAATTTGAAATGATTTTTTAGATATCAGCTAATAAAACTAAGCAAGAAATCAATTAAAAATTGAATTAGTAAACTGAAACCCATTAGTCAGCAACAGCCTTTATATTATTAGTCTGACTCCTATTGGTCAAAAGTTGAAACCACATAAAGAATGTACTCCTACTGGATAATTGTGATTTCAGTTTATTTGTCCAATATTTTAATTGGTTGCTTTCTTACTTTCATGTGTATAAGCATTAATTTAAAAAAATACAGTGGTGTCATACACTGTGCTATATTTTGTTCCAAATCCCTCTCCCTCACATTCAAAGAAAACAGCATATAATAGCTTACTCTTTGTTGATAAACAATGATTAGAATGTAATACATATTGTTTATTGAAATGCACTTTTCAAAAATATATACATATATATGGTTACCTTGACAACAGTTTGAAATTATTGATTGGTATCTATACTAGGATTGTCTAAATGTTGACTAATATATATAACACATATACTTTTATATTATATATATATATATAAATCAAAATTATAGTATAAACAAAATTTAAAAAATAATAATATAATTGTTAATAAAAAAATATGGAGGGGGTATTTATTTTTATTTTACTGAATGTGTGTTTGTTTATTATGCATCTAATGAAGCAGTAAAAATAAGGGAACAAAAACTAATAGATGCTGTGATTGATTTGATCAAAAGCTATATGGAAATTACGAATGATATGTTTGATAACAGGATTAATATTTGGCAAGCACATAGTCTCATTCACCTTGTCACAATTCCCATAACACCTCTACTTGCCCTGACCAATAATAAGATCATCTCCCTCTTCAGGTGCTAGGCTATGGAACCGAAATTCTTTGATTTTATTATTAAGATAAATTTAAATGCCAATAGCACAATTAGTTTCTCTTCCATAGGCGAGGCATCAACAAAATTGACCCAATCTGCCCACTCGGCCAGACTCATGATGAAACATTTGACCATCTGATTTACTCATGCCATGGACTCTGGAGGTGTAGATGGATTATTGCTGATAACCTTAAAGTGAATTTTTACCTTGTTACCTCTCTTAAGGACAGTATTAAGATCAAGATCAATCCCTACTATTAGGCTGTTATTATTTATCAACTATGCATTCTGGTCTACCTGTTGTAAAATGGTTTTCAATCCCGGTGCAATTCATGAGAAAAAATTCTTTTTGAATAAACTTATAAAATTTAAAAACCGTGACATGCTCCTAACTCCAAAAGCATTATTCGAGGAAACATGGACTCTGATTGCATTGTAAGGATGATTGCTGGTAAAACGCTTTGTTTCTTCTGTCTAAGATATTGCTGAAAGTGGTTTTGTTAATAATCAGAGGTTCAGATCCTTATGTTATTAAAATGGATATTATTTAACTGAATACATCAGATTTAGCATAAATACCTAAGCCTTCATAGTTGTAGTGATTTTTCCAGTAGTGATCTGACCAAACTCTAGATTGACTAAGTGACTCTTGGTAGTGTGAGGCAATTTGTCTAGGTGAGTTGGTGAGCTTAATTGGTCTACTTGTGTGTTAACAGTAGACCAGATATTTGGGCTTACCTCTTGCCTAGAATAATACTATCTTATATTTATTTATAATCATGTAATTCGTCTTTATGCTTGTAATTCTAGCTTTCCTTTTAATTTACCATGTATACATAATTGTCACTGTAAACATTGTACTTGTTTAATAAATATTTTGAAAAAAAACAAAAAACTAATTTCTACCATATTTTTATCTTTAAAATAAAGTAAATAGCAAAATATGCTCTGAGCAATATTTTTTTTCCAATAATTTTTTTAATCATGTAGAAAGAATTGATTACCTCATTTTCAAAAAATTACTATTTCTAATTGTGTTAAAGTTTACCCAATATTCTGAAATTTTTTAAAACTTTAAGCAATGTACTGTAGACCAAATTCAGGGCTGATAATAAAGGAAGAATGACATATATGTGCTTTCAACATAAACTGAAAATATTTTATTAATATATGTAGTCAGCATTACTCCCATTCAGAGAAGGAAAAATTACAGCTGAATATGTTTTTTTGTTGATTTGTTTACATTTTTGTTTACATTTTATTTTGAGTAGTATCTAATTGAAATCACGTATCTAGGTACAACTTAGTTTGTGGCTTCACTGCATATAGAAAATCTCATTAAACTTTCAATATTTACATGTATAAAGTTCGTGAAAATGTATGTATATGTTGATATAAATATTTTCTCAGATAATAGACGTCAAAATTCAGATTTCGCTTTTTGTAAAAACATTACATTCATTAATCTTTTTTCAACAAATTTAATCTTGTTGGTATAAATCATACTTTAAATCTAGTTTAAGATTAAACATCTGACTTATTTGGGAGTTAGTCAGAATAGCTTGGTGAATTAGATTAAAAATAAATACCTAAATAAGACTGACGCTGCGTTATTTTGTAGAAATCCTAGTAATGGAAAAAATTGAAGAATTAAATATGACATGACTAAATGATATTTCGCTTTTTTATACCTTTGTTTTACATAATTATTAAACAACTTAAATTGAAGTTATCTTTTAATTTATTTATAAAAAAATTAAAAATGGTACTTTTAACACGTTGAAGATTTGATATTGACGTGTTGAATATGATAGATAAGTTGGGCACTAATATATTAAATTACTAATTACTAACCAGTTTTACTTTAATATAATATTCTTGACGATACTCAATCCAGGAGCTGCATTTAATTGAGAATATACAATAAATCTTTTTCTTTCTTTCTATATTTAAAATCAGCAACAATTTTCAATAAGATTTTGAATTGTTTTTCAAACATCTTAAGATAGGGGGGGTGGGGGGTGTAATAAAAACCATAAGAAAAATAAGCATTAAAAAAAAAAAAAGAAAAGTATCTCTAATAGATTCGTATTACAATATCTTTACATAAGTTATTTTATCTGTTTTATTTTTGTTCAAAAACAAATCTATTTATCTGTAACGATTTATTTGTAAAGATTATCTAGCTTTTGCATGATTGAACAAAATAGTTTCTATTTAGATCTAATTTCAAAGTTTTAGGATCAATTAATAATTTCAGATTATTTATATTATCATATATTCATTTTTCTTTAGTCAAAATATAATATACACATATATAACAATAAGTCCTATTCTTAATTAACGATTCTATTATTATAAATTTATTCTCGGCAATATTCACATCTCTCTCTCTCTCTCTTTCACACACACACTCTATATATATCACGAGTAGTCATGTATTTATATATTAATCTGCTTATAAAGAAAATAAACATATTATATATATGGCAGAGATTATAAATAGTCAAAATAAGAGTCATAGATTACATGACCCTATTCTCTTGAGCTTGTAAGTTATAAACAATGAGGATTGCCAATTCCTCAACAAGCTTTGTGTTATCAAAAGACAACTTTTAGTTAAATGCTGGCTTTGGGTTGATATTTTTAGATCTAGTGTCTGAACCTATTCTGGCATCTCTCTGAGGAGTGCCAAAGCACGAAACCATGGTCAGAGGTTGGGGGGAGGGGGTTCCTGACAGAGATATTTTAAATGCTTTATCTGGCTAAGCATTTAACACAAAGCTTGTTGAGGAATTGGCAATCTTCATTGTTTATATTATATATGTGTTTAGTGGCACTAATTAAAGATCTGTTTAAAAATTTCCAGTATGAAAACTACTTATTTTAAAAGCAGATAAATATGTTGAAATTTGCTTTCAAGAGCAACTAACTATCTATTCCTCAATCATATATTTTAATCTTGAGTTTGCCTTAATCTGTAATAACCTATCTAGTGTTGGATCTAATGGGTTTATATATCTAATAAACATTTTAAGTCATTTACATCATCATTGTAACATCCTGAAATAAATAAAACCTAAAATCTTGAACCCAATTTCTCTTGTTATTAGTTACGATATTAGGCTAATAACTATACATTTTAATAATTTTAATTTTATGTTAATTATAGGAATCTTTTAGACTTCAAATTGAATAATGTATACGAACAAAATATTATATGGCTTTTTCTTCTTATATTTAATATATGCTTTTACAAGCTATTCTCTTCACTTATCTAGGATCCTTTTATTATTCAATGTTTCAATTGATTATTCTAGAAAAGAGTGAATCACGTGATTTATAAATGTAAGCAGAAAAAGTCATGTGATGACTTATTTTCATGTTGTAAATTAATGAATACAATGTATCTACAAAAGTTTACTGTTTTAGATATAACTATCAATAAGATATTAAGTGAGTAGTAATAACAATATGATAATCAAATATATAATTAGTATTTTATTATCATTTTCAACAATTATCAATCCAGTAAAGGATGAGGGTCTCTCCAAGTTTAATCAATCTTTTCCAAACTCTAACTTCTTTTCTTCACATCATCTCAGCACATTCCTTATTTCATCTATCCATCTCACATGTTGTCTCTTTTTAGCCCTTTCACAATCTCTTGGAATCCAGTTTAAGGGATTAACTGTCTATTATCATATCTTTAGCAATATGGTCAGCACAACTCCATTTCAATCTCTTAATCCTTTCAATGATGTCAGTAACATCTGCTTGTTCTCTGACCCATGTATTTCATTTTCAATCTCTTCTTGTTATACCTAAAAAAAATCTCTTCGTGCATTGTTGAGTGGTCTGAAGTTTCTATATTACATCTTCTTTTAAGTATCCAAGTATCAGATCCATGAATAAGAAATGATAACACATTTATTAAAAACCTTTCTTTTCAAACTAACATAGGCATATTTTCTTTTAATATTAAAAGCACTCCAACCAAGTTTAATTCTATGATTAATTTTATTCATTATGTTACCATCTGTAATAATAATCTGACCAAGATATTTGTTGATATTAACTTCTTCTAACTCATCATTATCAATCTTTATTTTATCACTTTGAGAAAATTCATTGAACCTTACCTTTGTCATTTTAACATTTACCTTTAATTCTATTTTCTTACTTTCATATGTAAATAAGCATTTATTTTTATATAGCGCTGTGTTTACAATTGTATTACATTCAAATATCAGCCTTTCAAGCTAATTGTGCATGTGTTTTGTGAGTGTTAATAATAAATGAATACTTTCCTTTCCAATACAAGATATAGTATCAATGCAGGAATAAAATGAATCCACCTATTCCTTACGCTTTCCTTGCCAGTACTTCAGTTTGCTCATATATAAGCATTTGAGTTGTAGGAATAGGTGGATTCATTTTATTCCTGCATAAATACTATATCTTGTATTGGAAAAGAAATTATTCATTTATTATTAACACCCACAAAGCACATGCACAATTAGCTTGAAAGGCTGCTATTTGAATGTAATTACTTTCATATGATAACTCTTGCAACATTTCCTAAAGCTCTAAAACCTTATTTCCAAAACCAATTATATCATCTGCAAAATCTAGATGATTTAAATAATCTCCAATTTCTTTTATTCCCTTAGTTTTCCATTTTCATCCACAAAATACTTCTTGAACTGCTGTAAAAAGTTTTGGGGATATGGAGTAACACAGTTGAACATCCCTCTCAATGTCAACCTTTTTAATATCATTATGTAATCTAATTGTTGTGTTGTATTTTTATAAATATTCTTCAGAATATGACAATATTCTGGGTCTATAGCTTGATGAACCAATGCTTTAATCACTGAAGAAATGCTTACTAGAATCAAATGTCTTTTTATAATCTACAAATCCAAAGCATCATGGCTATTCATATTCATTGGTCCTTTCAGTAACTTTTCTCTATAAACATATATATATATAAACAATATTTAATTCATATATATTGTAACAGTCAGAACATTATCTTGCTAACACACTGCAGAATTCAAACCCAGACCCTAAACATAACACTTTAGGAGGGATTGCCTTCTAGAAATCCTAAATTTGAATCTAAAGTCTATGCTTTACAGCGCTACCTATGTGATAATGAATCTGATGCCACTAATAGCATAGTTTCTTGTTGGTGCCAGTGGTCAGGAAGAGACAAGAGATTCCATATTAAAATGTATAATTAGGTTAGCTAACTAAAGACTATGGATGATACAAAATATATATAAAATGAGAAATAGACCAGAGTAATGGTGTGGACTGCAGAAAATAAATAAATATATTCAAACTAATTATAATTTAAATATGGTTTATTAATTAACACTATAAAATGGCATTGTCTGAATAAGCCAGACCAGGCCATTAACTCATTAAAAGATAAACATATTTTAAATAGATATAAGCAAATGCCATTTACATTAATGGCTGGTTAATCTATACAATCTTTTTATACTTCAGGTCAATGCATGACGAAATTATAATAATGTGCTTAAACAAATATACAATTATAAAAGAAAGGTTAATTCACAATATGCAAAGCCTATGGCGAATATGATAAGGGTTGCTTAAATCGATTAATATTCTAAAATCTGAGAAAAGAACTTATATTGACTTCAAGAATGGTGTGGATGAAAGCTCGTTGAGCTAGAGGCATGGAAGTGGTTAAGATGCAGGTAATTGAATAAAATATTTAAATATAACAAGAGAATTGTGGTACTAGTGGAGGCTTAATATATAGAATGGAGTGTGATATGTTAAAACTGCAGCTTTGTGAAATAAAATAAAATAAGAAATACAAAAATGAAAACAGATGGGATGGCATCTTGCCAGGGACCCTGTAGAGGTTTGATCGCAAACAGCCTGAGCATGGCCTATTACCATAAACTCCATGACTGGGTGATTGAAGCATCATCTTCCAGGTATGGTATTAGCTCATACAATATCTGGAAATTGTGGGGATAAAAGGGAAAGGTCTGAGCCATAAATCACTCTATAAACAAAGCAAGGTCTTAACATCCCATATGACTACCCTAGTAACACACAATATAAATAGAACAAATATATGAAAGGGGTAACTGAACAAGTAAAGGGGCTTAACCAATTCCTATATATTTAAAGATGGCTCGCACATTCTTGACCTCAATTTTGCAGTTCATAAATGGCATTATAAATACAATGTTATTTGAAAATAATAAAATGGAGGGAAATGCATGATTAAAAGGGGATTAATAAGGTGATATGCAATCATGCATTTCTCTAATTATAAAGTCTACTTATCAATTTTGCGCATATCCTCGCATTATATATATATAATACGAAACATACCTTTCTTAAAATCAATTGTTTAGGAAATTAATAAAATAGAGTAGCCCCTGAACAAGTGATATTAGAAAACATTTATTTCAGGGTCAATTATAAAATTAATCCACAATAATATGGCAGCACACTAATAGGAGGGAAGGAAATAATTCGCTTGTTCGACGGCTATTTAAGCACACTACTATAATAAAAGAAATAAATTGGCAAATATATAAAATAGAAAATATCAACCCAAGAATAGAAAAAAAAGCATGCAAGTTAGGTTACAAATATATTTTACAGAAATTTATAACAAAAGAATTACACTTAAATTTTAGCTAGCTTTTGGAAATAAAATAGATAACATCAAAAGCTCTTGGGTTTATAGGGTTACCTCATGTTAACTTGAGACAGTTTATGCACATTTTCATCTTCTCTGGTTTAAACTCCAATGGAAGTTAGGTAGCATGTTCTCAATATGGCAGCTTCTTGGTTTATGATTAAAGATGATACATGTTCAGCAGTGGTGGCAGTTTACAACAGGTCCAGAGGATCAGATGGTATATGGCGCAGGCTGGCCATTTCCATGAGCAGGAAGAGAGCCTTCCCATCGGTCTTCTATTCGGGCATTCTCCATTCAATCAGCAAAGGTTGGTATATCATTAAATTATTAAAGGTCTGGCTTCACTAATTTCAGCTGTTTTGCATTTCAATATTTTTAATATTTTCACTGACAGGTTGAAGGCAAAACATTAAATACTTCAAGTATTTAATGCAAAGAAATTCACACTAATATTATAACATAGATTAATATTTCAGCATAGATTAAGGATGACGAACGAATAAAAATAGAATGACTCAAAAAAGAATGAATCAAGCCTAGAATGAATCAAGCATAGAATGAATCAAGCCTAACAATTAATAAAATCGGCCCTATATATACTAAACTAGCATGCAATGGAACTACCCCATGGCAGTCACTATAGAGCCAAAAACAGATACAAAATCACAGCTGCCAACTTATCTTATCCCAACATCTGAAAAAAGGAATTTTATAATTAGTTTTTGGCTTTTAAGATATTCGGATTAGAACTTTTAATTTTAACAATGTTTTTAATTAAAATATCGGAGTGGATATCTGTTGTTTATCTGATGGCAAAATATTTAAGCCATTAATTAATAAACGTTACCAAACTTTGCCATTAATTAATAAATGTTGCCAATCTTCCCAACCCTCATTTACTTTTATAATAAAATTTGTGGTGTGACTTTTATAAATCTAAAATATAAAACTATTTTACTTTTAGATTGTAAATGTTTAAATCTATTTACTGAGAAATATTATTTTACTAAATGAAAACAAATATTACGAATGTAATATTTCTAAAATAAACAGATTTAACAAACATAACTTTAACTAACACCTCTATTATTTTATTTAAGTTTTAAATGTATTATCACGATCTGTGTATAAATTTACTTATATAACCTACACTTTTAAATGAATATGTGTACACGCACATACTTGCAATTGATAAATTATAAATTATTAATTATATATACCACAAACATTAATACATTCGTGATCTAATTTAGGCGGGATTTCGGCATATAAGCGGCAGTACAGACACACTACAATAAACTGGGGTTTGAACTAGGGTATGAGGTTAGGAAAGAATTGATATAAGTTGAAACTAAGATTTGTACAGCAAATCTTACTATTTCAATATATGTTGTAACCTGTCCACCCCCAACTCTCGACATATCCACTATACAACTTGAACCTATCTTCAGCCTAATTCAAACTTAAACAATGAAGTATATAAAACATTTAATTCATGAGACGCATTACTTGACTATAAATATCTATTACATAATATCTAAAGTAGATTTAAGAGACAGTTACAGTAGAGTGGTTTTAACATTAATAAAATACACAAAATATACCTTCCCATGGCATATCAAATTAATTACACAAAAATTAATAAAATCCAATATATTCTAACATCCTTCATAATAAATAATACTACCTTATGTATATCTCAAAGTCCTTAATTATTTTCATACAATAAAATAATAATTCCTCCATTTAAGATAATTGAATAATAAGAGGGATTTTACTAAGATCCCACTATCTTAATAATAATCACAGCGAACATTAGAATACAAATTTGATCATCTTCTTATAATTAGCATATCTTTTAATAACTAGAAGAAATTCCCAATTATTGCTCATTACCATATTTTCCAATAATTAATATAATTATGAATTAAGAATACTAATTATAAAATGAACTACTTTATGATCACCATAAACTTAATCAAAATCACTTTTCCCTTTTAATAACTTCTGTAAATTAATTAATCACCTTACACTGTATTTATAAATTTATTAAACGCACATTACTGAGGTTATAACCTTGATAATATAGCGTAAGCTTGTGGTTAAAACACCTGTAGAGGTCCCTACTATCGCATTTTATACGCATATTATCGAGGTTATAGCCTCAGTAAATATTACTTACACTGTATTATATTTGCTCTTAACTTAAAATGTAAGCGATCTGAGGTATTCCTATACCAATCTCTATGATAAACTCATATATTATCCTGAATTTATTTTATGACTGAATTCAAATTAATTTTACAACAAATTCAATGTGACTTTGACGATATAAGTATTTCAAGTTAACACTACGATAATGCTCTTAAATATTAACATTTAATTTCCGATTTTTTCTTCACTATTGATAACTATGTAATATTAAATACGCTTAACGTATATAGTGAAATTAAAATTCAACGATTATATTAATATTTCTTAAGGCTAAGCGCTTTCAGAGCTTACACTCATATTCATTTAAGTAACTATAATTAAATTTAATTAACAATTAATTTATCAAGTTTTGTTTTTTATAATATTCCCCATAAACTTTGCACTTAGATATGACGGTATTGTGAAAATAATTAGGAGTAGAAACAAAGTCATTAGTCTATATTTGTACGAAACTATTTGTTTATTTAAACAAACAACAATAATCGTAACAAAATTTTAAATATTATATATATATAACTTACATCTTTATGCAACTATTTACATCAATGAGAACTACTGACTCCCATATGCTTAGCAATTAAACTTTTAATTTACATCAATGTATTATACGATTTAAATTTCCAATTAGTTGTTGCAAGCATATATTTATTTCTTATTCAGGTTTGTATTATTTTTTTTAGTTTTAAAATGTGGATTAAATTGTCAATTATGTTTTATTCATTACACACTATATTATTCTTTTGCTTCATTCCATATAACACTATTCTTTCATAAATTCTGATATTTTTGTATGCATATAAATTATATTAATAATTATACTAAACTTTATAATTATGTTGTTAGTTTTATCATATATAAATTATAAGATTAATACAAGTAACAGAACCAAGGTTAAACCACCCTTTGATAATCATTCATTTCATTCATACTTTATTTTATTTTCATCATTGATCTCATTTTTATTTCCATCTGGTATCAATTCAAAAAAAAAATTACTTAAATATTACAATTCAAAAAAAATTACTTAAATATTACAATTCAAAAAAAATTACTTAAATATTACAACATTTGTTTGTATTTACTTCCATTTCACATAAACAATTTTCCAAACCTTAGATAAGATATTATAATGTTTCTTTAAATATGCCTCACTACGTTTGATGCCTATCTTACTTTTCTTTATGATTAAAAATTCCATAGATAGAAACTGATTTTTAGTACAGTAAAATACTACCAATATACAATGGAGGCCTTCTCTTCCTTTTAAATAAGGTGTGCTTTCATGGCAAGTAGTCAATTTCTCTTCATGATGCTACCTTAATATCCAGGCTTTTACATTAAGCTCTTATAGATCTTAACACCTCTATTTATGGGAATTCGTCACATTATGATATCTAAAACTACATAGTTGGGTGTCACTTAGACTAACCTCATCGGTTCTTCACGAAATTATAACTTAACCACATTAATTATATCCTGGAATGATAACTTATCTCACTTTAAAAAGTATTGCTAGCATCCATCACCACAATAAATCAGCATAACAATATTACTATATTATCTTTCCATTACTTGTCATCTTGCTACTCTCATGATGATGTGTTACAAAACAAAGTATATGTATAACTTTACAATCGTCAATGTTTACTTGCTTATATTAAAATTGAGATCAAAACTTCTTATTATTGTTATTATTTACTTTTATCCTTCACACATCTAATCCTGTCATATTGTTATTTCTTAAAACTTTGTCATATATAATATTTCTCGTTCTTTAGCATGACATTATATTAATTATTAATTACTTCATACTCTAGAGCATGCAATAAATTAATTTGATTTTTTTTACCTTACAATAAAACTTAAAGTATTATTTTACCCATTTACAATCTTCTCTTTTCTTCACACTCATTACGTTCTCATCTTAAATATGTCTTTTAAAATTATTAACTTAAAATAAACATTAAAACATAATACATTTAACTTCATTAACTTAAGATTAACTTAATAACTAGAATATAATTGGCACTTTTATAAATTAATATCCAACTGAAAAAAAATATTGTTTTCCTTTCTTTCCTCTTTGTGATTCCTTCTTACATGTTTTAATATGATAGATAGTTAATACTTCTGTGCACAATAGGATTTTAAACTGTTAGGTTTGTTAGTGATTCCATAGATCTTTGACTCACCATTTTAAAATGACCTTGTAATAATAATAATAACTGAAATCTCTAACAGTGCTGCTCTTTCAGACACTTTTCATTTGATATATGTCAGAATTTTGGTACTTTAGTATTAACTAAGCTATGATGTACTACACAACCCACTGGTAGATATCATCGATGAAGAACCAAAACAATGTCATGGCAACTGAAACATTGGCATGATTAATCAATAGGAGTGGTCAAGGTGTCACCTTCGAGATTTTCAATACTTGGGTGATATCTGTCTTTTACCTGCTTGCGTTGACCAAGTGAGAGGCATTTTTACCGTGTTTGATCCATTATTTTTAATATTTTGTAAGAATTGAATATTTTTATCGCTTATTTTATATTTTGATCGCTGAAGTATTACAGATTTATTGCAGATTTTATTACTAATTAAGAATTGAATATTTTGATTGCTTATTTTATATTTTGATAGCTAATCCACCATTTTTAATATTTTGTAAGAATTGAATATCTTGATTGCTTATTTTATATTTTCATTGCTGAACTATTACTGATTTATTGCTGATTTTATTACTAATTTCTCAAATTTTATTACTAAGTTATCAAATTTTGTTATTAATTACCATCTATTACTAATTAACCAAAATGTCTGGGCAAAAATAAGAAAAGAAAGTTATTATGATATGGGATTTACCAGTTAGATTCATATAATTGGTTTAGAGAATTGACATCGTTTTTTTTTTGTGTGTGTGTGAAGATCAATTACAAATCGCGAGGAAAACAGTGGTTGATTGGAATAACTATCTCTGCTATTTTGCAACATATAAGAGAATTCAGTCCACCGCAGTGATTTCTATTTGTAAGTAGAATTCATTTGGTATTTTATTTCTTACATTTTTTATAAAACATACTTTTGTACCTTTTTTTGAAAGAAATAAAAAAAAAAGTAGTTTGTAACGCTGCTATTTCTCATTTTTTAGTATTGCAGTATCTCAGAAAGGCAGTTATTTATAGTTAATATTTGACAACAATTTACTGCCTTTTTTAAAATGTAAATAATTAGTTAAATACCATTAAAAATTTTAATGATTATTTGTAATATTCATTTTTGATACTATTTTAGTCAAATAAAGTATTACTTATTTAAAAAAAAAAGTAATTTGTAACGCCGCCATTTCTCCATTTTTTTTCAGGGCATGGAACGGCCAACCTGGCGACGTTCCACATCTCCTTCTTTGGTATTAACTATGCTATGACATACTACCCTGAAGGCATACTATTCTAATCTTGCGATCTTCAAGGTGACTTCTCCATGTGATCTGTGGGCAAACTTTATTGATTAAGTTTATTCACAAATCACTTGGAGACATTATCTTAAAGATCATAAAATTAGAATAGTATGCTTTCAGTATAATACATCATAGCATAGTTAATACCAAAGTACCAAATTTTTTTTATACACAACTATTAGACAAATTGATTAAATCAGCAAATAAAACAATTAAGTCAAACATATAGACTTAAATGTCAACCCTTTAAAGTACCGATTACAAATCATTTTTACTTTAATCCTTCATTTTGTTTCTATATTTTATACACAAATTTCTTTTCTTTATGAGAAATATACATTAGTTTCTTGAAATTAAGTCTCGTAACAGAATTTACAATCTATCTGACTGATCTAAGTTGATTATCTCTTTTTGTAGAATTCTCTGGCATTTATGTTGTTTACATTAATATAACTTCTTATGGATAAATAGAAGACTTATCTCGCCTGTATATTTTTATTTATTACTCAAGAATAAACATCTATTATTCTATTCATTTGATTAAAATTACTGTTGTTGTAAAATATTATACATCCATCATTCGATAGTAATATTATATTTTTAATTGGAACAATATAAGTTACTTTAACTAATAGCACCTTATTTTCTTCAACTTCTCCTTTTTATTATCCATTATATTAAAGTTCTATATATTTCCTTGCTTAATTCATGCAAGTTAGTTATTCTGATCTTGGTTTAAGTTTTTTTTTTTTAACTAACACTTAAGTTTTTTTTTTTTCATAAGTAAATAAAGCAGAGATGAACTGAAAAATGTTTTGCTTATATGATAATAATTGTCCAATTTTTAAATTACTTGTACTGAGACCATTTTATCCATATCCATATTTTTTTTGTTAATAGCAATAATATTTACTGCTAACTTTTTCTATAATAGCATTTTTGAAATTGTAAATTGATTTCCTCAAATTGTGACCTGTGACCTTGACGAAGAAATTAGCTTAATTATTCCATTATTTAGTTACATCTATTAAGCACATTATTTTGATTCTATTAAGATAAATTAACTTATGGTTATATAAAATAAAATATTTTTATAATGTTATGAATTTTACCAATATTTTATATCACTATTTAATTTACTTACTCCTTAATATTTTTTTTTCCATCATCTGCCAAATCTATCAAAATCCTCTCCAACACTACTACATGAAAATCTTCTTATTTCTGATTGGTCAATAACTTGAAAGTAGTTGCATAATTGTTGTTTTTTTAATATTTAATTTATGTCAAAATTTAACTTAAAACAAATTTAACAACTATTTTTAAAACAACGTTTCAATTGAAACTTAAAATTTATTTATTCACTCAGTTTTATAGAATTATTTTAACAAAATATTTAAAATCAATGATTTTTTTAGCATTATAATTATTTTAAAATATATTATTATTAAAATTTATATACAGATATATAAAACAAAATGACCATGAATAAAAAAAATGTGTATTTATAATATTTTTTTAAAGTCTCTATTTAAAGTTATTTATTAAACTATTACTGCCAGATATATCTTAAAATTTAAAATTTTGGACTACACCTGGGTCTCATTTTATGAGGATTTTTTTAATGCGATTTTGAAGTTATGGGATTCATGTTTCTTTTTAATATCTTTGTATGCAGTTTTCTTTTATGTGATAAAAATTATTAGATCAGAACTCATAATGTGCTATTACTTTAAATATTATAAATTTCACACACTCACATGTCATATTTAAAGTAATAGCGCATTATTGGAGTTCGACTTCTATCTAATAATTTCAATATTTTCAGCACTTTATAATAATACTGCAGTAGATTTTATGCAATAAAGAAGTTCATAATTCACTTACAATCAGGATTTCCCCATTTTATATACACACATTAAATTTTACAAGATTATGATGTAAATCTGTTCAAGCGTTATAGATGTGTATACTATGCATGTTGTTGTTTTTGCATTTTAAATCACATTCTATTTTTGCTTTTTAAAAAAAAGTATGTAATCAATTAATCATTTAGTGTCCACAAGTTTATTTTAAAAGGTGAGTAACAGTAGTGGGCACAATTAAATTTGACAATTAAAAATTAAAATCTGATTTTTAATTATAATTAACAATTTAAAAATTACGTAACATGATCTGAAATTAATGTGATGTGAAACAATGAAAATTGATTTTTAAACAGAATTGAAAATTAAAAAATTAAAGACAAAAATAAGAATTTAATTATTAATTGTTAGTTTTAATTAAATTTTGCCCAATAGTGGTGAGTAGGTGTCTTTTTATTATCATAAATCTAAGTTCTTATTTTTATTTTAAACTTTTAGTTTACCCTAATTGGGGAGGAAAACCACCCAAGAAAATGAATTTCTTTGGAAACAAAAATTTCAATTTTAGATCACTTAGTGAAATGGGAAGTATCAACAGCGATTTGAAAACATTTTAGTTTGGGGAAAGTGTACTATAAGAGCAATTAAAAAAATGAAGTTGGCACTAGTTGTATTTCCTCTTGTGATGAATCTGATGTTTTACTAGTTCACAAATGAACTTGCATATGTTCAAATAGTGATAATGATTAAAATACTGTATATGTATGAAAAAATATAAAATACTGTAAATTATGCATAAAAATATATTGTTTTGAATAAAATTAAATACTGTAGCTAATAAAAAAAAGTAAAAAAAGTTCAATTTTTTTCAAATTCGAAATTTTTTATTAGTCATATTTTATTTCCTTTTTTTATGTGAATTTTAAAGTAATTTTATGTTGTTGCTTTGCTTTTATGTGATTTTCAAAAATTACAGTATGTATCTCCCATTTTTCAAGGTAAGTTAAATCTAATTTTGTGTGATTTTTTTTGTGCACATTTTCTGAGGAATCTATCTATTGCATGAAATGAGACCTAGGTGTATTTAATACAGTGGACGAAATAAAAGGTCACAGTATATATATATTCACTTTTCTTTCCTTTATTTATTTTATTGGATAGTATTAAATTATTTTATAGCTTAGAAAATGAGAAACACTGAGTTTGAAACCATTTTTTCTAAAATAAACTTTTAAATTTATCGTAGGCATAGTATACTAATATAAACTACTAATAATATTCTTCCCATTACCGCATCTTCACTTAGTATCCTTCTATTTCTTCTCTATAATTATTTATGTTCAGGAAATCTATTTTCAACTTAAGTGACTAGATTATGAACCTTGTTTATATAATTATTAAATGAAGTTGTTTCTTAATAAAAAAAACATCAGCTTAATGCAAACATAATACCAATAATATTTATTCAATGCAAATATTTGTAAATGCATTGATAGCAATTGATTATAATTCTTTTACCTGTTATTTTAACAAAGAGTTACTTCTTAAGTATAGATTTACTTTTATAATTATTATATTTTCCCCCTCATATTACTTTATTCTTAAGATCAAATTATTCTATTCTTTTATTAATTAAGTATGATTTCCTGCATCATTAAAAATTCTATAACTTAATACTGACATATTTAGTCATTTAATATGATATGGT
This sequence comes from Epiperipatus broadwayi, assembly GCA_028023455.1. Lineage (NCBI taxonomy): Eukaryota > Metazoa > Onychophora > Udeonychophora > Euonychophora > Peripatidae > Epiperipatus > Epiperipatus broadwayi. Next base: position 2,182,891 of record JAQFVV010000181.1, on the reverse strand, counting down.
TATTCTATTTTTCTTGTGAATTATTAATAATATACACAAATCGTGCATATTTTTCAGAAATTAATATGTGTATGTATGTATTTATGAGTGTAAGCATTATGGGACTGAAGTCTTTTTCAATAATTTATTAATATTCTTTATGCCAAATTATATTATAATTCATATTTTAAATCTCCATAATCAGGTACCTTTCATAAGGAATGCTGTTAACATTAACTTAAATATGCCAGAGGTAAAACACAACACAAATTTAATTAATAAAATTAAGAAGGAAATATGATCAAAGCATTAATCAACATCCATTAAATAAAATCACCTACTTAAAATTTTTTGATAACTACTATTTGTTACCTAAATCGTATATTGAAACAGTAAGATATGGCTTACCAATCTTAGTTTCACCTTGCCTTCCTGTTTCATACTCTCATGCCTTATTTAAAACCCTAATTTTATCGTATTGTGTGTGTATTACATATATTTACTGAAATGCTGCCTAAATTTATATGTCTAAAGGGGCACCCAGGGTTTTATAATAATTAAAAATGTCTTAAACGGTTTTACTTTCAAACCATTGAGTATATTTTATATATATGCTTGTACAATAAAGTAGGTCACATATTCTCATCTACACACATACTGCAATAATATTTAAAATTTATGAAAATATTTTATTTAAAATTTGTTGTTTTTGAATCTGTTTATTTTGTGATGTTATTTTGCTATATTTGTTTACATTTAATAAAATAATATCACTGATAAATATATTCTGGAAATTAAATTCAAAAGGGAGTTATAAAATATAAAAATTTTATTTAGTTTTTCAAAATCATGCCATTTTCTTTTTAAATCAGTGAGGGTAGGGAAAGAACAATAGTGGCTAATTTTAACTATATTGGTATCAGTTTTACTAGTAGATTTTGATAAGATTAAAAACAGTGCTTACGAGCAGATTTAATTAAAAAATGCAGTCCGTGTTTTCCAATTTATTAATAAATTAAGGAATGGATTTTACCACCACAAGGTTAGATTATAATCAGAGAGAACATATAAATAGGGCTGATTGATTATTATAAGATTATTATTATTATTATAGTTATTAATTAATCTGCCTGATATTGTGACAGCAAAAGTTATTTTCTGTAATTTTGAAATTGATTTTCTAATACCTTTTTATTTGCATTATTGGACTGACCGGCTTGTTTGTTAGTTTAAAACAAGTTTTGAAATCGTTCACCTTAGAATGATGGGGTAAAGGGGCAGGAGGCTGTTTTCCCTTGGGATCCAGTGCCTTGGTCATCCATAATTCACCATCCAATGTCCTGTCACTGCACCATCAAGCCCAACTGAACCAGCCTGAAGAATGCTGCTCCAGAAATCTATGTACTAACTGCTGCTCCTGAACAACAAACCCAGGAAAATCAAATTCGCTAAAGAACTCTAGTACAAAAGTTGTGAAACACTTACAGACTGTCTTTGCAAATAGAGGTAATTAAAATCAACCCAAGATCTCGGAAACCTTCATGCTATAGCTAATAAATTTTATATATTCCTTAACCCTTTCAACGATAATTATATAATTGGCCGAATGAGTTAAAAATCAAAACTTTTAATTGGCCAACTCACAACTTTAACAAAATCAATTATTAAAATAGATTCACTTTTAATAATATAAATACGTTAGTTTCATTTATAAAAAGTATATTAATAATTTGTCAGATTATGAAAGTAAACAAAAGTCTTTTTAAAAATAAAATTTGATTTGTAATTTAAAAATTATTCAATTGCAGTGAAATGAAAGGTAACCACTATTTGACCAACCAAAAACATTTCTCATGCAATCATTTTTTTTTCATTTTTACATTACGATAAATATGTAGCAATAAATAAATAATTCTTGGTAATATCTTAACTATTCTAAAATAATTTGATTTTTAGCTATCAATAATAATTTGTAATTCAATTCAAATATTGTTTAAAATGTTGTAAACATTCGTTTATCATTTTCGAAATAAAAATCAAAACGAACGTAACTTTTTACTTTTTGGCAGCCATTTCCTTTCTGACAAAAGTTCGACAGCCAATAAGATTCAAGAAAAAGTAGTGAGAAGGTGGTGCTTTGGTTTTGTTTGACATATATAGTTATATTTATTGATTTTTTACTTGTAAAATAATTCTGAAGAGGGCACCATCTTACAGAACTTTGGATTTACTTTCGAATGACATATAATATGTATACATGGGATAAAAAGTAGCCGATTTAGAGTGACGTCAAATCTTCTCGTTTTTTTATGAGTCAGGCAGTTAAAAGGTTGTTTAATACATATTTATTCAAGTATTTTTTAATGCATGCTGAACTTGTGCTTGGGTTGATTTTCTATATATATATTTGTAAATATTTTATTTAAATCTGTATTGTCATGTAAATATCTCATGAATTTTTTTAGGCAAATGCAAGTTATGTAGTGAAGTTAAATAATGCGTGGTTGCCATCTTAATCTATTAAACCACAAACATGCATTTTCCCCCTCCCACCTATTATATATATATATATATGTGTGTGTGTATGTTTAAAAGTATTTTACGTATAATCAATTTGTTAGAATAAGTATTTATTTCTCTAAGCTTTGTTGAGAGTCTACTGACTATTAAATATGAAATTTGAGAGAGAGCTATGTCTGTTCTTTAATAAATTGCCTTTTTTTTACTAAGTATATTTAAAATTTAACTGTGTTGCTAGTGAATGTGCTTGGGTGCTGGAACCTTACCATTTGCAAAGGTTGTCAACAGTTAAATCCATTTCCCTTATTTTACTCCGTGGTTCCCAGTACTGTGCTATAATGGCACATGGGAATTATTTCACATAGGTCCCCACAGTTATGAAGCTTCTGGGTGTGGGCCAGGCTTGAGCTGTGAGTAGTCTGGAGATGCCCCAAATAAAAGGTGAAATGCCTATCCAAAGCCAAGACCTTTTCTTCGTAGTATTTTATAAAGTTGCATACTCAGAAACTGCACCCCCTCCTGGCACCACCGTACATTTTCCTTAGTAATTATTTTACATGAATTCTATTATATTAAATGATTTCTAAATCCACAGCATAGCTCGATCTTATAATTTAGCTAATCATTTCATGAGCAACTCTTGGTCTCCATTTAAGATTCCAATTTTAAATAGTTTTAGAATATTCAAATCTGTTAAAGACTTTACGTGACTCGCATATGCTTACTATGTCACTGTATTTAAACATGTTATCTAAATGAACCCAAGTACGAGGTATCAGCCATCTTGTTGTTTTTCGTATATAGCTATCCAATTTATATAGCTAAACTATTTTTTATATCTAATTATTAAAATATTATCTTTGAATTTATTTCTTTTCTTTATTTATTCAGGGTGCAATATAAATTACATAACATATTAGACTTATCTTGGGCATATCTATAAGTTATTATTAAATGAACCTAGGCCTATTTTAGAGTTAGAGACTTTTGTTTTCTCCCTGATCACTGGCACCAGCATTAAATTATCCTATTAGTAGCATCAAATGTGTTATCATATAGAGGGCGTTGTGGAGTTTAGACTTTAGATTTGAACTTGGGATTTCTTGGAGGTAATCCTCCTAGTGTTGAGTTCCATGTATATAGGGTTTAAATTCTGCGGTGTGTTAGTAAGATAGACAGATTTTGACTGTTACATAGTATTTTTTTTACACTAAATTAATTATGCATTTATTTACAATTCATATATATGTCATTTATTTACAATTAGAATGACAATATTTTACAGCATTACAGCACAGAATGTACACAAACATTGAGTAGATAAGGGAACACATTCTCTTTTATATTGAATTCAAAATAGCTTTATATAAGTAATAATTAAAATTTGCATAGATGGGTTGAACATGTGCCCATCTTATGAATTGCTTTACAACTAATACATAAATAATCACTATGTTATGTCTATAAATCTGATTATGCCAAATCCTATTAAATTTGTGGCTGTTATCTAAGTAATTATATTGAACCTTGATCAGTCTAAAAATTCATTATTTATTAAAAATACAATATTATTTAACAACGAGCACATAAACTAGCTCAAGTCATGATCAATCGAACATGGCTTTCGAGAGAAAATTTCAGATCAATGCTGAAAGTGCTATATAAAGTTGGAAGAGTTGGCTGCCTAATATTTTACCAATGTGCTATGTCACAGGTAAATGACAATAGGAAAAGTCGCTCAGCAGATAGATGAATAACTCCAGGGTTCTTGCGGCAAATGCCTACCCTGTAACCGATCGCCTTGCTGCATGAAAAGGAGCATTGTGTTCAGGAATGGTGGGGGACTTACATGCTAACCTGGTCTTGACTCAGGCTTTGCTACTGCTCTACCTATAAGAGAAGATGTGCTGGCGATGCCATGGCTTCATCTTAAAATATGTATCATACATATAGCAGCAAGACGAGAATAAATTTAATAAAATAATAAATCACATCCGCCAAGCAAAGAATATTATATTTCATACTATGAAATACAAGACAATAGCATATTAGTGTTATCAAATTTGGACCAACTTTTTTGTAGCCTGATAATAAATGTCTACGCTACTAAAGGGGATATTAATAAATCTTTACTTTGACATGCTCGGCCTATTAGGTTACTTATAGATAATAAATACTTTAAAGAGAAAAAGTATATTTCTATGGACATAAGAACTTAAATGATAAATAAATATACTTTTAACTAGTATCAAGGCTAAATTTAATTCTTAATAAAACTATAAAGTTAAGTTTTTAAATGGTTGATTAAAAGAGCCATATTACACATTTTAAATCATCATTAATAAAAAAAAATAACGAGTGCAAGGCAAGTCGTTATTATTTTATAAAATAGGATTTCGAAACCGTGCAGAAAGTTGATGCTATAAACCAAATTACATGAATATTTTTTTAATAATATCTTCTTAAAACATGAAATTAAATTCTCGCTGTTTCGAAATCCTATTTTATAAAATAATAACGACTTGCCTTGCACTCACTATTTTTTTTTAGGAATGATGATTTAAAATGTGAAATGTGGCTCTTTTAATCAACCATTTAAAAACTTAACTTTATAGTTTTATTAAGAATTAAATTTAGCCTTCCAGAAATCCCAAGTTCAAATCTAAAGTCTAAACTCCACAACACCCTCCACGTGATAACGCATTTGATGCTACTAATAGGATAATTTAATGCCTGAGCCAGTGATCAGGGAGAAAACAAAAGACTCTAACTCTAAAATAGCCCTAGGTTCATTTAACAATAACTTATAGATGTGCCCAAGATAAGTCTAATATTCTATGTAATTTATATTGTGCCAGGTATTATCAAATGTCCATGCACAAAGTCTGCTGTAAAGAAAATTACAGCAGATAAACATGTAAATTTGTATATATTAAGCACAACAAATATATAAATGTGCTATATTAATAATGGAAGTTGGGTCTGAGCATTAGAATACCCACACACACTAATTTAAAGCAAACATTGAATTGTCACAGAAATATTGTACACAAATACATATATGATAAACTGATGTATTTTTTGTATTTTATTTTTATTGTTTTGTATATTTTCAGTCTATATCATTTTATGTATTTTGCTTTTCTCTGAAAAATTCAAATAGAGAAAAGCAAACTTTATTAAACAAATGGATCAAATGTTGGAACATATTTGTAAAGTAAATAATTAAAGCAATTGCTCTAACATACTTGTATATATTTTTTATTTTTTTTAATTACTTTTCTAAAAACTGTAATCTTATTCCGTAATCAAAAAAATGTTAATTGCTTTGGTAAAAACTTAATCAAAAAGCAAAATGTTTGATAACAAATGTTGAAATTAAAATATTATTTTTTTTTAGATAAAATAAAATTCTTTTGAATTAATATCTGTAATGAAATGGCCTGAGTATTCAAGATAGAAACTAATCATTGTATTGTAATGAGCACAGACGACGTTACATTATTTTTTTATTATTAAACATTAAAATAAAAAGTTCGCATTTAAAATTTTTTTTTAAGACAGAAAAATTGAAAATAAATTCTACCTTAAACTCGTATATATATAAATCGCACAGATGAGAAAAATTATTAAAATAAAACTTTATTAAAGAAAAAGTATTTTAAAACTAAATTTTAAAAAGATTTGGAGATAAAATTATATCTTTAAATTTATCTTTAAATATATCTTTGGATTTGGAAAATAGGTTAATTAATGTTATGGAAATTATTATTTTAATTAGTCCAAGTGAACAAGCCTTTGGGCATTTAAATGTATAAACAACGGTCAGATAGGAAAACAATAGAAACTTTTAGCAAATAAAAAGAAATCCCTATGGAATCAGACCTCAGCGAAAAGACCACCATCATTGATGATGTAATGTTGAGTCAATCCTTAAGATTAATATAAAAGGAAAAGTTGGAAATTATTAGGATTATTAAGAGAGGACTGAGATGTGTTAAGTCGGAGAGTTGGAGGTGAAGGGATTGAAAGACGCACTTTCAATTCCTTCAGTTGTTATAAAAATGGAAAAATGAAACATCGTTTTTTTTATACTGAGGACAACAGGATCGTCGGGGGATTTAATATGGATTCCAAATGACATGCAATGAATAAAGAGGAACGTTGAAAAAAAATCGTAAGAACTTTAAAAACATTTTGAAACACTAAGAACTTTAAAATATAAACTTTCTCAGTCTTTAATTTATTAAGAAATAGAAGCCTATCTGACCAACATTATTTATTAATTAGTTATAATTTTATTTAATGTATTTCTTTTGTAAAATCATTCCCATTTATTTGTTCTTTAAGTTTTATTATGATTTCTGTTTTTTATTAAACTAGTTATATAAATATTAAACTTAAGTCGGGCGTGAATGGCTATATAGATTTGTAAAGTTATATTAGGGGAGGGTAATCTTAGGTTATTCATTTCGTAGTTGAATTAGGTCAATGGATTGGATATATTGGTGTAATTAGTAGATGTAGTACGAGATTCGCTATGGGCAGAATCACTATTATACACCGCACACTTCCGTTTTGCCTATGGAAGGGATTATAAGATGTAGAATGCTGTTCCTTTCGATGGAGTTTTTTTTTTTATTGCTCTTCTTGTCTGATAGATGTAATATTCCTATCTGACAAGAAGCAGTTTCTTCTCTTAACCTAATTGTGCTGTGTATTCGTATTACATTGAACACATCGATATATCAGATGGATTGAAGTTTGGTTTGACTGCGAATCTTTGGCCTAAGGTTAAACAAGGATTGAATATTTTCTTTTCAAATGCAAATCTATGTAGTCCATTCATACTCGACACCCATAAATAAAATTGCATTAAATTTAAGTTGGGTATAGACACTTGCATGGGTTCGTTACCGGTTAATTATGTTTTTGGTTTTCATAGGTGATCAAAATATATAGACATTCGGTAAATACTGATACCTTACGGTGAGTATCTAAGATGTATTTATTCAGATGTCTTTTAAGTTATTGGTGTTAATGCGGTGTCTTATGATCAACACCATTGGGTTTCTTGTATTCCCTATGCAATTGACGGTATCAATGATTTTGTATTTTGATTGTTTATGTTTACTTTGAAATGTTTTTAATCGTGTAATCTATGTAACTGATCTATACTCAACATTATAAAACAAACTTTCATAAATCCATCTGTGCGAACTTAATTAAAATGTAAACTTATAATATTATAAAAATTAAAATGCAAATTTAAATTATAAAATCAAATTAAAATCTAAAATAAACATACTAAAATAATAATGTTAAATTTTATATATATATGTGCATAAATAAATGTTTGTATGTTAATTACTGGCAGTGGCTTATTGTATTCTTTTTTTAAATTATTATTAGGTAATTTATTATAATTATTTAATCTCTGCTACTCCCTGAGCTAGTGACAATGGGTTAATGACCGGAATCAAAATATATAAATAAAATAAAAAAAATTATTTTTTTTGGCTTACATATCTGCCTACTTTATAAATTTTTCTAGGTTCAAATGCCTAGATGGCGCCCTGTAATGCAGATTCACGTTAGTTCTATTCTCCGGATTGTTACAGTATCAAACCTTTAATCAGAAAAATAGAAAGGAATGTTATAATCTAAGTGACAAGATAAATTAAAAGGGTTGGCTGATTCATACTTCTCAGAGGGCTATCTGAATTGGTTCTTATGAGTGGGATTGATAGGTTTTAGTCAGTGCTGTGGGATTCATTCTTTTTTTGGTGTTCAAGTCATTCACTATTTTGGCTCCAGAATTCTTCAATCATCTAGTCATGTAGAGATTAATTTATGGACTAGACTACTGCTGATATTTTCTAAGAAGAAATTCATTATACAGTTTTTTAAGAATTCTTGATTTCTTAAGGATTTAATGAGCCATTCAAGATAGCGAACGAACATTTAATAATAATTATTGTATTATAGCAGATTGAAAATATGGAGAAATCTACCAGAGCTTCCAATAAAATGACCAATGGGTAGAAAACCAGCTGCTCCACCTGCCCTTTCTCTGTCCAAATCACCAAGATGTGATTACACCAGTTCCAGCCAGCCAGAATAATGACAAAAGCCACCATTCTTATGCCTGAATGAGATGAAATCCTCACCACACAGCCATTTGACTTGAAGCTCACTCAAATACCAGTCAGAAAAGATGAAGATACCTACATAAGTTTCTTTTAAAAATATTTTATAATACTGAATTAATTAATTCTGATGTTTCTGATAATTAGAAAAATATCATTTTTATTATTATTCATTAAAAAAAGGAGAGAGTTGTCTTTTGCATATATATATATATATATATATTGAATTTACGGTTATTGCAGGCATAATGATACAACTTTTACTTAAATCTTTTAATTCATTTTTCTATTTCAAATTCTAATATTTTCAGCCAAGGTTGCAATTAGATTTTTTTTGGTTGTTATTTGTTTTTCTTCTTGTTGTTACTCCTGAAAATTGTCATACATAAATATACATGTGTATATATGTGCACATACACTTGTAATATTCGGTTAATATGATACCTCATGTTATCTAAAAATGTATTTATCCATATATCCTTTTAAGTTATTTTTTGTCACTGGGCACCTTATGATGAATGCTCAAGGGTTTATTTATTGTAAATTTCCCGTAAGCAAGTCTACTAATAACTTTATATTTAGAATAGTAGTGAGTGTATAATTGTGCTTCACGTATATACATGTATAAGAATTTATTGTAAAAAGCAAATAGATACAGCACCTTATGTTGAGTGCTATATGGTATCTGAGCTAATGCAACCTTATTGACATGTTGAAAAATATGAAATTAGTGAAATATTTCAAAGTGCAAATATACGTATGCATAGTTGTTTTTTTATTTTTTATTATATTTACTATCAATAAAAAAGGTTTTAAAGTCCTGGGTAGAAGTGTATGCCCGGATAACCGAAAATCTTTTATATGAGAAATATATATCAAATCACACAAGACATAACTTATTTCTACAGGATAAAAAAAGCTCAGACCACTTCCATTCATTATGAAACATTGTAAATTGTTTTAGGGATTTATTATTTTTCTTATTCATTTAAAATTGTATTTATATTTTATCCATTTCAACGCATCAAATATATATAAGTTTGTAATAATTAATTATTTAGTATTTTTTATTATATCATTATAAGTATGAAACAGTGGTGGGTATTTGGGATTAAATAAATATTTAATCATAATATTAAATTGTTTCTGTTTTTGTATTATTATTTACTTGATAAAACATACTCTTTCTTTATCAATCATGTACCTATAATAACCATTTAACTTACCCATTGAAGACCTCAGATGTAGATTGACTGAGCTAGCCACATGGGATATCACTCTACCTGGGTGTTAAATCTTATTCTCATGCTCCACTGAACATATGGTATTGCACATCCTTCTAGGAGAGGGGAGAATTCATTTTTATTTTTTTCTAGGAGTGGCATGCAAAAGCTATCTGTAAATAAACTTTTCAAAGATGTGTACTTATTATGTGTCCTAAACATTCTGGAATTTGAGAAGGATATCAACTAAAGGAGTATTTAATTGGCAGAGTCCTGTCAATTCACTCTTTCTATCAGTTTAGCTGGAAGTACCAATATATATATATATATATAAGTACAGACAATCGGCTAAATGGTTTATATGTTTTATATATATATATATATATATATATATATATATGGAAAACATAAAACTGTTTTGTTTTTCAAATGTTTCATTTTTTAAAATATAAATCAAATACAATATTTACTGACAATACAGATAACTTGCAGTTTATATTTTACATAAAAACTGTATAAAGCTGTTATGAAATTAAATCAATAGACAAATAAATAAATAAATTGTAGATATCTTGTTCAATTAATAATTTAGGTTATAGATGTATTTTCTAACTACATTTTTTTAAATAACTACTAATTTAAAGTAGAAAATAACTAAATGACTGAATTAAGAAAATATTAAATGGATTCAATGAATGAGCCATTTATCAGAAGTCATTTATACACATAAGTTATAAATTCAATGTCCACATAATGTAAATCATCTAAATAAACATTTAAAATTAACTAAATGACTTATACCTCCATTGGAGAAGGTTTGGATGATAGTAGCATATTCGTAACATGTGTGGATTATACCAACTGGCCATATGCTTATAAATTTAAACATTTACAATTAAAAAATATTGTTAGTTGGTTTGTGAATGATTACAAATCATGAGAGCACAAAACACAGACATTCTTACACTTTAAAGCACTAACATAATTGAGTGCATCCTGAAAAAATCACATCCTTCAAGCAAACTTATCTTGACATTACATACTAAAATACAAGCAACCTCCCCTACTATGGTGGAAAATTTAGTTCTAATTAAACCTCAAGAGTGATAGGCCCAAAAAGAAGATTCCGCAGAACAACTGGCATAAATATATCAAAATCATGGTGGCTTCCAAAATAATACCTACATTTGAGGCAAAATAGGATGCCTGGACCTTTATCTCAGTGCATCAGGAAAATATATGGAGAGGCTCATCAAAAACAACAACAATAAGTACCTAGAAATATGTGATTACACTCGCTGAAAACATAAGTACTATCAACTCATGGACAAGATGGGGAATTTATTCACTCCATCCAGCACAATAATAATAACTATAATAAATAAGGCCTGACATACTAAGGCCATTCTACAACTAACAATACCAAGATAAAAATTTCACAATAGTTGACTTAAGTTATAACTATAATTTTAACCTCAATAACCAATAAATAATGTCTGCACCAACAAATAAATTTAAAGTCAACTGACTGAAATATAAATAAAGATAATGACTAGCATATGAAATATTGGCACTAAGATATAATGCACACAAGTATGGAATATTAAATATTTTAACTTATGATAATTAGTGGACATGAATAAAATGCAATGAGACTGTGAGAATAATAACTGAAGAATTAAGATAATTATTAAATAATGATATAATTTATAAACACGGTTTTATAAAATTTATATATTTATACAACTCCTATGCAATTAAATATAATTTATTGCTTTCCAATTTAAATTGACAAATGACATTTATTATTTAATATATGTGTATGTATAATGTGAATTAAATATTATATTAAAAAAAATATATACACATATTTTTGCAATCGTTATTCAAATGGCATTTAACAATATATTCGACCAATTTAAGATATACAATTTCTTAAAATAAATAAACAGATATATATATTATAAATTGACTTTTTCTATTCTTAATAAGTTTAAACATTTAAAAATAAACTTATAAGTTAATTATGAATATTACAATCCTATATATTTTATAAAGGCATTTTATAATAGACATATAAAACAAAAATGATAAATTTTAATTACCATTTAATTTCTTTTAATGTTTCTTCACTTTCCCAGTTCATAAGTTATTTCAGGCATTTTTCTTTTATTTTATCTATTCTAGCATCTACCGCATCAATCAAAACAATTTTAAAATATATATACATATTAGTGCTGAATTGATCGATTTTTTTTCTTGTTGTTAAAACAATTGATTCCAGCCATCTTCTTGATATTTAATTATATAAATAATTAAAGTTAACTATTATTTGGATCATTAGAACTTTGAATTTAAAACAATATATAGATAAATAGCTACTTTCTAAAATCTATTTAGGAATGCAGGTTAAATTCAGGCTACATATTCTACTAGATTCCAATGGCGAAATAAGTTTGGCAAAGGAGGCAGAAATGCCTTGAATAACAAAGTGTAATTAGCCAGACATTTTAGTGATAATCTTGATCCAGTAATTATTAGATTAATATCCAAAGAATAATTTGTAGTTCAGAAAAATAAAGCTATGACTTCTTTCTTCTGCTGTTTTTTTTAATAATCAATAAATAATAATGACGATTATCTTCTGTGTTCCATAGCAATTTCCTAGCCTATTGTTGTAAATTCATGTGCCTATTAAAAAAAAAATCTTTAACACTAATGTTTATTGATTTTAAAATATTTTTTTAAATAACAAAAAAAAAATATGTCATTAAATATATATATATTACATTGAAAAATTTATGTTGTAATTTACAAATCATATGAATAACTAAACAACCAGAATAATAGTATTACATTTTTTTATAATTTTCAATAAATAAATAAAAGTACAATATAATTGTAAATAGCAATTTAAATGCTACTATTAATAATTATTTCTTGAATTCATATATATATTCATTACTATTAAAATATCATCATAAAACAAAGCACATATCATAATAAATAAATAAACCTGAACTTAATAACAATAAAACAATTAATAACAATAACAACCTTTTTACAAATCCTTAAATAAAACTAAATCAAAGAAATTTTTTTAAACCATACTAGAACTTTAAAATGAAAGGTGGATTTTACATATCTTACAATCAATATATATATATTGTAACTTAATAAAATATGAGACTAATGGAATCCATTGTAAGTAAAATTATTAATGAGGGAATGGCATTCCAACTTAATAAAATTAAAATAGACCATTCCAACTTAAAACTATTTATGACTAATGTTCAATTTAAACATAATTCAGATATTTGAGAATAAGCCATTGAAATTTATTAATTTCAATAATCAACTAAATATTACAAACATTGAAAAGTTAAAGTGCATTTACTGAAACATCCAAGCTTAATTCTATATTAACTATCCATCAAAAACAACATTGTAACTTAACTGAATATGAGCCATGGAATTATTAACATGTAGTAGCTCTTATAATATTTCATCCTTTGGTAATCAATTTAAATTAATCATGGTAAATAAAATAATTCACACAAGTTGTAACTAAAAATAGATTTCTACTTAAGCTTTATGTAACTTAATACTTATGAAATATCATATCCACTTATCATTCCCACACTACATATAATGTCTGTATCTTGAGGGAGAAAAATTATGATGAAATAGATATAAATCAACTACAAGATGACAAAACCATATCATAATATCAATAATTAGAAACTGGTCACTTCAGTTATCGGGTATCTTTTCTCAATTAATCCAATAGCAAATTTTACTTGCTCTTATCTCTTGGTTTGATATGGTCTAGCAGGGTACCACTAGGCTATCTGAACCTAGACAAAGTTATATCTTATAACCTTTTCATATGTACCAGGTTTGAACCCCTTTTGATATTCTATTTCTAACAAAAATGGAGAATTTTGCTTTTAGACCCATATCACTGTATGCACTAACATTTAGGTAAACACAAAACATCCTTAATCTAAAGTGGTGTATATAAAATTCATCAGACATAAATCATCTCCTAGATCTTAATATAATATATGTGTTTCAATATCCTTATAAATTTTACTAGCTCATATTATACTATTAATTTAGGATGGCAATTCACTCATCCTTGACTGATGTAGATGATGGAATGTTGGTTATTATAATGATCCACAATTGTCAACTAAATACCAGGAAATCACTATTTATTTATGGCCTTTAAACATTTATCTAGCTTATTAATTAAAACATGATGATGATGATGATGACGATAATGATAATGGTTTCATCCACAGCTTTAGGACCAAGCCTAACCTAAAATTTATATCTAAAAAAATTCTTAACTATTGGTTAATCTTAGTATATCTAATTGGAACTTAAACAATTAATATTCACCATTGATGATGAATGATCACAACTAATAAAGAATACTCTAAATGAAATATATATACCTCATTTAATAAAACAAATCAACATTTATTACTGCATTTCTAACATATACATGTAAATTTCTAGATAAACATGACAATTTATATAATAATAATAATAATAATAATAATAATAATAATAATAATAATAATAATAATAATAATAATAATAATAATAATAATAATTGACTATTTTGAAATCATAATATAATTTAATAATAATAATAATAATAATAATAATAATAATAATAATAATAATAATAATAATTGACTATTTTGAAATCATAATATAATTTTTAAATTCTTCCCCCTTTCCCATTAATGATATAATGTATATAAAATTCAATACCAAATTTGCTAAGATTTTCAATCCACAAGAAAATATTCCATATAAAAAAAATAAACAATCTTTTGCACACATACTTTTATAATCTAACATGTAAAGTAGAATGATTAAGGAAAAAAATGTTAGTTGAATCAAAGAAAAAAAGAGATTTACAGAAACAAGTTTTGAATTACTTTTCTCCCCCTCTACGCTATCGAGATTGCTACTCATTAACTTAAAAAAAACATAATCTAATATCCTTAATGCTATATATGTTGATTATTCTCACATTCACCTGCGAGTATAAACATGTGGCAAGTATGGTTATATTATCGTGTATGTGTGTGTTGATACCCTTAGAAATAAAATATTATTTAAAAACAAATAATAATACAAAAAAAATATTTTACATCTTAATAACATTTCATAACTTTAGATTAATAGACAATCATACCCTTTTGGAAAACAAAATTCATCAATGAGTGGGTATAATCATTTTAGCATACACAAAATCATTAATGAAGCTTATTTATTATTACTGAAGAAATTCTTGGTTTAAATTGATATTGGTTGTTTTAAAGTTCGGAAATAAAAAAAATTATAAAACTTTATTGCTACAAATTTTACTAATATTCTCTAATATCATAAAAGAAAATATATAATGAAAAGTCATATTACCAATCCCTTTTATTTTTGAGGCTTCCAAGAGTTCAAACTTGGCTTAAGTGTCTATACTTTTGCAGCAAACAATTTCTGCAGTTCACTGGAACAGTCTTTTTCTTGAGGCTTATAATTATTTGATGGTGATGAGGTTGTTTGCTTCAGTGGGAACCATTTGACACTGGAACTTTTTCTTCCCTTCCTTGTTAAGCATAATTCTATTAGTTGGAGTATATCAGTTGTTCTCATAACTATAATTTTGCTTGGGGTTTAAATTCTGTCACTGGAATAATTGTACTAGATGATTCTAGATGATTTAATACTTATCAATAGATTAATTATTTTTCTACAGCCTTCAAATGCAAGTTAATGTTTTCTTTTACCTAAAATATAGATGAGCAGTCAGCCACATTAAATATTACTTCTCCCAAATCAATGATAAGGCATACAATATTTTTAACTCAGACAAGTCTTTATTATTATTTTTTCCTTCCTATATGACATGCTGGCTCTGTGATGAGTTAGGGGATTGCCCTGATGAGATACATATAGATTTTTAACTCACCATCCTTTTATTTTCAATCTTCAAAAAATTTTATATAAAAATTTTAATAATATTAAATTGAGATCTTGCAGAATTTAACGTTTGTCTTTACCTAGTTTCAATTTAAAAAAAAACAAATCTTTCAACTGATTTTCCAGACCCCTTTTATAGTTTCTTTTTCAGCTAACTCACATAATGAGATTCCTAGTGTAACTTTCTCAAAAAACGTGAAACTTCACACTGCCATGATTTTCAGATGAACCCTGTTTCATGGAAAATTGTCTTAATCCTTTTTCTTCACA
Organism: Epiperipatus broadwayi; assembly: GCA_028023455.1. NCBI lineage: Eukaryota > Metazoa > Onychophora > Udeonychophora > Euonychophora > Peripatidae > Epiperipatus > Epiperipatus broadwayi. The sequence continues at coordinate 2,166,750 of JAQFVV010000181.1, read as the reverse complement.
TCACCATCATAACTGTCTGAGCCTCAACATGACAAACAATCTTTATAACACAAAATTGTTGAGTTAATAAAAATAATTTAACAGTTTTAACTCTTTTTCTTTTTTTAATATGTAATAAATGTAAATTTATGTATGCAATATATCCAAGCACACACTGTTATTCAAATCATTTATAAAAACTGGCCTATTAAAATAATCTGAATGCTTTTTTAGAAATTATACTTTTAATATTTAAAATTAAATCCTTACAATTTTTAAACCCAAATTACACTCATAGAACAACAAAAATAGAAAAAGATAATAATAAAAAATAACAGAATTAATCTGGCAAGTGCAGACTAGTTTTAACAAAAGTTAATATTTGAAATATAAAAATGACAAACTAACTAGATTACACACACAAGGCCTATATATGTGTTATAACCCTACTTTTAAAAAATTAACTATTGAATAATAAAAGGTGTGTACTACTCTTTTGAGTTTTATCAACACACAAACAACTAAAGAACTGAACTGTTGCCCCTCCCTTCTCTTTCTGTCTTAGACCTTAGGAACTTGATCCTGTAGGGTTTAAACTTGGGCACCCTACAGCCTCCTTTCTTATATAAAAATGTGATGATGATTTTTTCCCCATCTTTTCTTTCATGTACATTACTACAAATTTAGCTACTGACTAAATTGAAATGGCATAATATTCCCCCTCTTTTAATAAATCAGCAGCACTCTTGATTTAACTATATATAATAAGAAAATCATAACTAATAAAATAACACTAACAATAATAAACAATAAAAAAATTTCTAACTACTGGTAAACATCATCTAGATGTCCACCAAATCCACTTTTCATTAGAAAACTTGGCATGTGATTGATTTATTTGGAGAACTTTTCCAGGCTACTCTGATGAAGGATAAGGGATCAAACTCCTAGCATTATAGGTTCCCTTTTTCCCATCAAGAGTAGCAAGCATAAAAGCATTCTTTCCTATTTTCTTAATAATTTGGAATGGCCCTTCATACAAATGCCGAAACTTTTTAAATTGGTTTCTTTGGGGGTTGCTAACATGAGGAGTGCATACCAGCACAAGGTCATCGACCTTAAATGGATGTGGTTTTGTTTTTGATACAAATGCAGAAACTTTTTAAATTGGTTTCTTTGGGGGTTGCTAACATGAGGGGTGCATACCAGCACAAGGTCATCAACCTTAAATGGATGTGGTTTGTTTTTTGACTGTTTTATCCTTTTTTGACCCATGAGTTTAAGTTGGTCTTTAGCTTGATCAAGGACATTGCCATTATCTATTTCCTTAGGGGTAACAGGCAATGGGACTTCAATCAGTAAGGGTTCCTGTTTTCCACAATGCAACCTAACAGGAGGGAATCTTGTTGGTTCATTACAAGTGATATTAATGAGATTGACCAACTCAGGAAGTTTATTCACCCACTGTCTATGATCATCTGGAATGTAGACTCTTTTGTCTGTTAAGCTCATGCATAATGCACTTGCATGGATTAGAATATGGATTTCTTATAGAACTCATTATATGCTTGATATTCTGAGTTTGAACTCATTTCTTCCAGGTCTTAGATACAAAGGCAGTGGCATGATCTGTCAAAATTACATCCGGTTTACCCACAGCTTGCAGTTGGTGGTTGGTAAGTCACCTGATAACACCCTTAGCATCAGTTTGGGGCACAGCAAATGCAAAAACAAGTTAGAAAATATATCATATGCCACTAAAATAAACTTTTGTCAGTTATAGGTGGGGAGTGGTCCATAAAAATCAAGTGACAACAATTGGTTAGGCCAGACTGGGATTATAGGTTGTAAAACACTGAAAAATGACCTAGCATGATACTTAGTCTTGGCACAAATTGTACATTGTTTAACAATATTACTGATACTTCTATACATCTGATTCCAATAGAAGTAATCCTTTAACACATAATAAATCTTTAGAGTGTCATAATGGCCATATTTGCAATGAGCATATTTTACCAATTTATAGACCTTTTGGAATCACGATTCTCCAAGGGTTAACAAGATTAATCTTAACCTTATACATGAGAACATCTTGATTTAACTTATACTGGGCAAAAACTTTCTTGGAGCTGTGGTGATTTATTGGATGACTCAGGATGGAGATGATTCTGCCCCACTTTAGGTCTTGTTTTTGAATCACAGCTAAATTATGGTAATCTTTTAAGATATCTCCCTCTAATTCAACATTAATATTATTAATCAGAATATTCTCTGTACCAGGATGATGGGGCACAAGACAGACAGGGTGATGACTAAGAACATCAACAGGGTTATTCTTAATACCCTCAACATAGACAATACTGTAATTAAACTGTTGTAGGTATAGACTCCACCTAATAAGTCTTTCATTATTTAAATAGCTTTTACTTAGAAATTCTAAGCTCCTATGGTCGGACAAAACAATGACTTCAGAGCCAAGCAAAAACTGGCATAGCTTCTGAAATGCCCATACCACTGCTAGGGCTTCTTTCTCTGTTATGGAGTAGTTCATCTCTACCCCTCTCAAATGTTTACTTAAAAAGTATAAGATCTGAGGTCTTTGATCATCATCAAGCTGATATAGAACTACTCCCAGACCATAGTGACTACTGTCTGTCTGTACAAAAAACTTTTTACCAAAATCAGGGTAAGACAAAATAATGTGTTACAAAAATGTTTGTTTTATGGTATTGAACTCCATAGTATGCTCAGTGGTCCACCTCCACCTTTCTGATTTCTTTAGCAACACAGACAAATACTGAGTATCTTTGGAAAAGTTTCTATAAAACTTATGATAATAGTTACATAAACCAAGAAAGGACCGCAGTTGCTTTTTGGTTTTTGGTATTGAGAAATCCTGAATAGCAGCAATCTTTTCAGGATGGGGTTTGATACCCTGTTTACTGATTACATGTCCCAGAAAAGTAATTTCTTTTGCAGCTATTGTACATTTCTCCAGATTTATTTTAAACATTATGGGCTGAACACTCTTCAAAGAATATCTGCAGGTGTTCTAGATGCTCTGTAAGACTTCTGGAAGCAATGACAATGTCATCCACATACATGGTGATCTTTTCTTTCAGTTGTTTTGAAAAGATCATGTCCAAACATCTGATCAAGTTTCCACCACTGTTAATGAGACCAAAGGGCATTCTTGTAAAAACATAAGTTTGACCCTGAAAGTGAAAAGCTGTATATTTTTGGTCCTCATGATGTAGTGGTATCTTCCAATAACTGGCTGTCAGATCAAAGGATGAGAAAATTGACTTTTGTTTGAATTTAATTAAAAGCTCATGTACAGGTGGAGGAATATCACATTCAGGAACAGTTATTTGGTTCAGCATGTGAGCATCAAGACATACTCTCACTGTGCCATCTTTCTTTCTTATTATTACCAAAGGGTTGACATAAGCAGAGGAACACTTCTGAATAATCTCCCATTCCAACATTTGGTCCATCTGTTTTTGTACCTTCGCCTGATACTGATAAGGCACTGGATACATTTTCTGTTGAAAAGGTTCATTATTTTTTAATTTAATTTGATGGTTATATAATATGATTATACCTGGAACGGTGGGAAAAGGCTATTATAATTGTACATCAGTTGGTATAAATTTTCTCCTATAGTCAAATTGGCAAGGAAAACATGATTAATTTTAGTTCCAATACCAACATCAACTAATGTGCTTCGAATGCATAACAATTGACCAGAGAGTTTAGGTAATTCCCATTCAAAAGGCAACTGTTCCTGTTGACATGAAAATAGTCTATTTTCATAATCTATTTTCATAATCTAATTTACACTTATTTCTGATCATGAAGTCTGAGTCTATAATGATATCATGAACCAATTCAGGCATAATAAAAAAAACAACCAAACTCAGACTGGTTAAGCCTAAAATTAATCCAAACCTGCTTGTTGGCCAGCTTGGTTCTCTTCCTATTAGCTAGAATCACTTGTATCTATTTAATGGGCAAGGAGGGTATACAACTATTTACATGAAGCATCATTTGATATGCTTTTTCTGAGATAATAGAGGTTTGACTACCAGAGTAAATGAAGGCATTTATACTGATTCCCTTCATCAATAATTTAAGAACAGGACAGTTATAATGGATATGTGGTTCACCCAGTTGAAGGGTATTTAATAACCACATCATTTGATATGCTTTTTCTGAGATAATGGAGGTTTGACTACCAGAGTAAATGAAGGCATTTATACTGATTCCCTTCATCAATAATTTAAGAACAGGACAGTTATAATGGATATGTGGTTCACCCAGTTCAAATGGCTCTAGGTAATCCACCTCCAGCTGAAGGGTATTTAATAACCACATCTCATTGTCACTCTTATTGTTAGCATATGGCCCCAGCAGTGAGGAACTATTATACCAGGACCACTCTTGTTTGGTGATTGAGTCTTACTTTGGGTTTTCCCCCTGGCCTTTTCATAGCACTGTGGTAATTCCACTGGTAGAGGGTTGCTTATGTCTAGGAATTACTTCCCAACATTATCCCCCAAATTTCCCCAGGATTGATTAGGAGGCCTAGCCCTATTATTATTCCTATACCCATAACTACCAAAATTCCAATCATTTGTCTGATCACCTAGACTCAGACTAGAGATATTATAATTACACCTATCTTTGGTGCCCTTGGGCCTAGTCTCTGAATCCAGTTCTGAAATCTCTAGAGCATCCATGATTTCTGATGCTTCCTCTATACTGTGGTAATCAGCAGCAATAAGCACCTGTTCAATGCTTTGGGGAAGATTGTGTCAGAGTACCCTCAAGTCTGGTGCTCTGAAAGAGAAAATGCAGTCAGACTTTTCAGTTTTACTGCCTGCCCTCAGAAAAATTGTGTATAGCTGCCTTTGGTACCATTATACTTTTCCTGAGTAACCTGATAGTGCACCTGGTCCTGCCTGTCTTCACTCCAAAAACATGCTAAGATAACACAGTGAAAATCCCCAAAGGTAGTGGGCTTATCAAACAGGGATCATCACCACTCCTTTGCATAGGCATAAAGATGGTTTCAGGCAATGGCCAACTTTTCCTGTTCACTCAAGCTATACACAGAAAAGAGTTCTTCCAAGGTATACAAATACACTAAGGGTTCTCCCTGCTTTCCCCACTAAAGGCCTTAATTTTAATTAAATTTGAGGTCATTGACGCTCCTACCTTATATTCCTCTCTATCGGTATTGTCAGCCCTATCTGCTGATTTTTCAACTTGCAAATTTCTAACTGGAGTAGGCATCCTTTTCTCTGACTGACTATATTCTGATATATCCCTACAGTCATCTGGACTGATGCCAACATCATTTCATTTTGCATTTAGGTTTGACTGATTCTGCAATCCTACATCAACATGATCTCTCTCAATTCCCCTATTTTCTGGTATAAATCATCCATCTTGGGGGTCATGTATTTCATGACATGCTTTCTGGTTTTTCTCAATCTTCTCCAACATAATGACCAATTCATGTTGATCCCTTCTGGGTCCCTCTTCTAAAGAAGTTGATTTGTCCCTGGTGTCCAATTGTTTCCCCAATTCTTTTCTAAGATTTTGGTCAATTTGTACACACTCATTGACCATGCTTCCCTTAACTTCTCGAATTTTTTTTCTAAGCCACTAAACTTGTTTTTAATAGTGAGGGTTTAATCCACACAGCTCTTGGTGGCTTCCTTATATGAGTCCTCTTTGGCTACCACCTCCTCTAATCTGATATTAATTCCTGCAGAAATTATTTCAGCATTCCTTTCTATGCCTTCTGATATGGATTGGGAGACCAACCCAGGGACCTCATTCCTAACTAACTCAATTTCTTATTTTCAATAGACTGCTCCACTTGTATCTTTAATGACTGCAATCCCCAACAACCCTCCTGTTTGGCCACTTCCATAGATCTACCTGCTTCTATCCTATCCTCTAATGATGCAAACCTATTCTTACACTCTATATTGGATTTTTCTATCCAAATTTCCAGGTCCATGATCATTCAGCTGTTGTTTTCAATAGAATTATCTATCTTTGCTTTGAGATCCTCTCTCAAACTTTTATAGTTTTCTTGACCAATTGACCTATCTTTTGTTCTAAACATTCAATACTTTTCTCCAACTTTTGTTCTAAACCTTTATTATCTTCCCTTAAACTTTATATCTTTTGTTCTATATCTTTATTACCTTACCTTAAACTTTCTATCTTTTGTTTTAAACATTGGAGCAAATGCAACATCATCCTTTCCATCTCTGATGGTGCTTCATGTTCTAGCTGAGTCTGGCAAACTTCTTGATCCTCGGCTACTGTTTCTATGCTGGAGGCCTTATTATTGCCACTAACTTTAGAGGCATCTTCTTCTGCTTCCTTTTTTTTTTTTGGTAATTTAAATAAAATCTCCCCATCCTTTTCTTCAATATAAAAGCCATCACTGATCCCTGGGATTGGAACACCTTTCTCTTCTATAACCTCCTCAGTAGTATTGTTTAGTTTACTCATTTTTCTCAAAATTCTATACATCCCATCGGTGCTTCCCTGACCACCGAGAGCCCACACATCCTTTTCTTGTCTGACACCTATCTCTAACTCAATGACTGATCTGCCTTTCATCTTGCTTTATCATGCATTACAAATACAAAAAATATTTAATATCCCTCATTCAATGAATCATGCAACAATAATCTATATAGTGCATGTCTGTCTGTAATAGCCCAAATTACATTTTCATCTATTCCCCCAGAGATCTGACAGATACTGACAGTCACCAGAATTATTAGCAGTCTACAACCATTAGATAAATAAAAGAATTCAGTCATAGCACTATAATCACATAATGCATCACAAGCACTCAGAGGATTATCCAAATTCGATCACCTTAAGCTACCACAACCATTGTCTGAATGATGCAAGCTCTGTTGCAATACTTAACTTATTTTAAGTCTTATGGGCTAAAATAGATAAAACTATGCCTTGCTCTCTCTTTTGGAGTCTTATGCGGCAAGTATCAAGTGATGCCCTGCTTATTTTAAGTCTCAGGGGTTATAAAATGCATAGAAAAAATTTTGCCTTAATCTCTCTCTCTCTCTCTCTCTCTTGGAGTCTTACATGGTAAATCTTAAAATGATGCCCTGAATTATAGACTACAAAAATTAGACCTTGCTCTCTGTCTTGGAGACTTATAGGCTGATATCATGGCAGGACTGCTGTTAACTGCTTCATGATAAATAAGGACAACTTATAAATTGGGTTGGAGCAGTGAATAGGTTTGATCATCTATGGGTTACACAAATACACAGCATTCTCAAGGCAATGACAAAACTCCATTCATCATCAAAACTGCAATCTAACTAAACAAACTCCAACAATCAAATATCAAATCCAACCTCCAAAATCATAGATTTCTTACAAAATGCACTCCCCAAACACACATAAGATCATTATCCCATAATTCATCATGATCACTATGCCTGTCCCTTTCTGGCACTAAATCATTTTAATGTTTCAAAAAGCTATTTTTTATTTCCCCACTGATTTAAGTTGTGATATACATCTATTTTCAAAATTGAGAAAAACAAAACTAAGCTGTTTTATGGCTGTACCCATTTTATCATCATCAATGAAAAATTAAATCATATTAAACATCATCATATACAAATCTAAAATAAGACTGTATGGCCAAGACAATTTTGTGAGATAAAAAAAAATTTTCACTGAGAAAAAAAATCTTTTCTCTTTTTAACCACACATATCCCATCATTCTATAGACTCATTTTTATCTCAGGTATGTGGTAACACATATCATGCCCCAGTTGGGCATCCATTGCAACTTAATAAAATATGAGACTAATAGAATCCATTGTAAGTAAAATTATTAATGAAGGAATGGCATTCCAACTTAATAAAATTAAAGAAGACTATTGCAACTTAAATTATTTATGATTAATGTTCAATTTAAACATTATAATTCAGATATTTGAGAATAAGCCATTTAAATTTATTAATTTCAATAATCAACTAAATATTATAATTATTGACAAGTTAAAGGGCATTTACTGAAACATCCAAGCTTAATTCTATATTAACTATCCATCAAAAATGACATTGTAACTTAACTGAATATGAGCCATGGAATTATTAACAGGTATTAGCTCTTATAATATTTCATCCTTTGGTAATAAATTTAAATTAATCATGGTAAATAAAATAATTCAAACAAGTGGTAACTAAAAATAAATTTCTATTTAAGCTTTCTGTAACTTAATACTTATAAAATATCATATCCACTTATCATTCCCATACTACATAGAATGTCTGTATCTTAAGAAAGAAAAATTATGATGAAATAGATATAAATCAACTCCAAGATGACAAAACCATATCATAATATCAATAATTAGAAACTGGTCACTTCAGTTATCGGGTATCTTTTCTCAATTAATCCAATAGCAAATTTTACTTGCTCTTATCTCTTGGTTTGATATGGTCTAGCAGGGTGCCACTAGTCTATCTGAACCTAGACAAAGTTATATCATAACCTTTTCACATGTACTGGGTTTGAACCCCTTTTGGTACTTTATTTCTAACAAAAATGGACGATTTTGCTTTTAGACCCATATCACTGTATGCACTAACATTTAGGTAAACACAAAACATCCTTAAACTAAAGTGATGTATATAAAATTCATCAGACATAAATCATCTCCTAGATCTTAACATAATTATGTGTATTTTATAAGTTTTACTAGCTCACATTATACTATTAATTTAGGATGACAATTCACTCATCCTTGACTGATGTAGATGGTGGAATGGTGGTTATTATAATGATTCACAATTGTCAACTAAATACCATGGCCTTTAAATATTTATCTAGCTCATTAATTAAAACGTGATGATGATGATGACGATAATGATAATGGTTTCAACCACAGCTTTAGGACCAAGCCTAACCTAAAATTTAGTTCTAAAGAAATTCATAACTATTGGTTAATCTTAGTATATCTAATTGGAACTTAAACAATTAATATTCACCATTGATTATGAATGATCACAACTAATAAAGAATACTCTTAACAAAATATATACATCTCATTTAATAGAACAAATCAACATTTAATACTGCATTTCTAACATATACATGAAAATTTCTAGATAAACATGACAATTTATATGATTAATAATAATAATAATAATAATTGACTATTTTGAAATCATAATATTATTTTTAAGTTCTTTCCCCTTTTTCATTAATGATATAATGTATATAAAATTGGATACCAAATTTGCTAAGATTTTCAATCCACAAGAAAATATTTCATATAAAAAAATAAACACTTTTTTGCACACATACTTTTATAATCTAACATGTAAAGTAGAATGATTAAGGGGAAAAATGTTAGTGGAATCAAAAGAAAAAAAAGCGATTCATATAAAAAAATAAACACTCTTTTGCACACATACTTTTATAATCTAACATGTAAAGTAGAATGATTAAGGAGAAAAATGTTAGTGGAATCAAAAGAAAAAAAAGAGATTTCCAGAAACAAGTTTTGAATTACTTTTCCTTCTCTCTACGCTATCAAGATTGCTACTCATTAACTTAAAAAAAAAACATAATCTAATACCCTTAATGCTATATATGCCAATTTTTTTCACATTTACCTGCAAGTATATACATGTGGCATGTATGGTTATATTACCATGTATGTGTGTGTTGATATCCTTAGAAATAAAATATTATTTAAAAACAAATAATAATACAAAAAAATATCTTACATCTTAATAACATTTCATAACTTTAGATTAATAGACAATCATACCCTTTTGGAAAACAAAATTCATCAATGAGTGGGTATAATCATTTTAGCATACACAAAATCATTAATGAAGCTTATTTATTATTACTGAAGAAATTCTTGGTTTAAATTGATTTTGGTTGTTTTAAAGTTTGGAGATAAAAAAAATTATAAAACTTTATTGCTTCAAATTTTACTAATATTCTCTAATACCATAAAAGAAAATATATAATGAAAATTCATATTACCAGTCCCTTTTATTTTTGAGGCTTTCAAGAGTTCAAATTTGGCTTGTTAAATGTCTATACTTTTGCAGCAAACAATTTCTGTGGTTCACTGGAACAGTCTTTTTTTGAGACTTAAAAGTATTTGATGGTGATGAGGTTGTTTTCTTCAGTGGGAACCATTTGACACTGGAATTTTTTCTTCCCTTTCTTGTTAAGCATAATTCTTCTATTAGATGGGGTATATCAGTTGTCCTATCTATAATTTTGCTTGGGGTTTAAATTCAGTCACTGGAAAAATTGTACTAGATGATTTAATATTTATCAGTAGATTAATTATTTTCCTTCAGCCTTCAAATGCAGGTGAATATTTTCTTTTACTTAAAATATAGATGAGCAGTCAGCCACGTTAAATATTACTTTTCCCAAATCAATGATAAGGCATACAATATTTTTATCTCAGACAAGACTTTATTTTTTTCCCTTCCTATATGATATGCTGGCTCTCTGATGAGTTAGGGAACTGCTCCAATGAGATACATATAGATTTTTAACCTGCCATCCTTATATTTTCAATCTTCAAAAAATTTTATATAAAAATTTTAATAATATTAAATTGAGATCTTGCAGAATTTAACGTTTGTCTTTACCTAGTTTCAATTTAAAAAAAAAAAACAAGTCTTTCAACTGATTTTCCAGACCCCTTTTATAGTTTATTTTTCAGCTAACTCACTTAATTAGATTCCTAGTGTAACTTTCTCAAAAAACGTGAAACTTCACACTGCCATGATTTTCAGATGAACCCTGTTTCATGGAAAATTGTCTTAATCCTTTTTCTTCACATCACCATCATAACTGTCTGAGCCTCAACATAACAAACAATCTTTATAACACAAAATTGTTGAGTTAATAAAAATAATTTAACAGTTTTAACTCTTTCTTTTTTTAATATGTAATAAATGTAAATTTATGTATGCAATATATCCAAACACACACTGCTATTTAAATCATTTATACAAACTGACCTATTAAAATAATCTGAATGCTTTTTTAGAAATTATATTTTTAATATTTAAAATTAAATCCTTACAATTTTTAAACCCAAATTACACTCATAGAACAACAAAAATAGAAAAAGATAATAATAAAAAATAGCAGAATTAATCTGGAAAGTGCAGACTAGTTTTAAAGAAAGTTAATATTTGAAATATAAAAATGACAAACTAACTAGATTACACACACAAGGCCTATATATGTGTTATAACCCTACTTTTAAAAAATTAACTATTGAATAATAAAAGGTGTGTACTACTCTTTTGAGTTTTATCAACACACAAACAACTAAAGAATATAACTGTTGCTCCTCTTCTCTTTCTGTCTTAGGCTTTAGGAACTTGATCCTGTAGGGTTTAAACTTGGGTGCCATACACCCTCCTTTCCTATATAAAAATGTGATGATGATTTTTGCCCCATCTTTTATTTCATGTACTTTACTACAAATTTAGCTACTGACTCAATTGAAATGGCACAATATATATATATATATATATGCATTTAGCGTTTTTGCCCATAGTAAAACAAAGTTCATAATATTACTATAAATTGTGCATTGAAATATTGTAGAAGAAAATGAAATCACATTTATTTTTATACAATGCTAGGCATTTACCACACTCTCATATTTTTGAAATGATATATTTTGAACGTTGTAGATTGATGAATATTTATGCTTATTACATCTTTTTTTTTTAATTTAAAGGCAAGAAAATCGTTAAAATTCATGTATAGTCTCTGAGAAAGGTTTTCATTTAATATTCTTGGTGACGTATATCCCAGTATGTATTTAGTTAGCATAATGCTTTTTTATTACTTGATTGTATGCTAGTTGCAAAATTTTGTTAAACACATACCTATGTTCTGCTAATATAAAAACAGGCAAAACTCACTATATATATATATTGCCACACACATACATACTACTTAGCATAGTATAATTTTGCAAATATTGAAAAATAAAAGTTCAGAGTGTATATTATGTACATGATATATATTATAAATATTTAGAAGATAGTTTGTTACTATTTTTTTTCCTCTCTCATCCAAGGCATCAGAAATGAACTGAATAAAGTTTTAATATTTTACATGTGATTAATGGACTAAACCATTCCTTCTTTCAAGCCGTAAGCAAATAACACTATTGATAAAGAATCAATAATAAATTGGATTCATTATTTTTTTAACCTTTTGATTTGATGTTTAAGAATTTTAATTCCTACCAACATTAATGGAAATATAGAATGAAACTTAATTTATCAGATAGATGAAAACATAGCATCAGCAATTATTAAATTAATAATCAATTATACAAAGACAGAACATAAATATTATTTTTAAACAACATATTTGTAATAATCAGACAGAATTTTAATAAGTATAACTATTAAATTACTATAGCTTATTAAATATATAATTAAATAGGCAAAAACTCACTATACGTATTGCCACACTGCAAGCTAGAGTAATCAATGGATGCAAAAAGGCTTGTGCATAAAATCCCCATCACTAATAGTGCCTACTCATCCAATATCCCCGGACTAGTTTCTGGCTTGTGGCCTTCATCAGTGAGGAGCTTTGGAACTGAGAGCACCATGCATAGACCCTCCAGCAGCCACCTTTTATCTCCACTTAACTACAAAACTATGAGTCTGAGGTGCAGTGCTCTCAGATTCAAGGCTCTTCACTGATGAATGCCACAAGCCAGAAACTAGTCTGTGGATATTGGATGAGTAGGCACTAAATGGAGATTTTATGCACAAGCCCCTGGCATCCATTGATTATTCTAGCTTGCAGTGTGGCAATATGTATAGTGAAATTTTTGTCTGTTTTAATAACAGTTATAAGCAAGCATAAAAAGTGGTGATCATGTGATATTTATTGAATATATAATTTATGGAAAATAATAATGTTTTTCTCTGACTAGTAATTTTTTTATGTAAAATGACTGGCAAAAAGATATAGAAGTCAGAAAATTAACTGCTATATATGAATTCAAATAGCAAATCACACTGCACCATTAAGAAATGCAGTTGTGGCCTCTGTGAATAAATATATTAGTATGTATTTCAAAACAGCCAGTTCAAAAAGTACCTCTGAAACTGTATACTATTTGATCTTAAATATTGAAACATGAACTATTTCAAATAAAGTGTATGAAATTTAAAGGAGCAATGATCTTAAATTGCTCCTAAACAAACATGTTTACTATGCTTATGCAAAGATAGACTAAACATTAGTCATTTTAACCTCTGTGATTAAATATATGAATCCCTATTTCAAAATAGCCAGTTCAAAGATTAAAATGATTAATTGTATTTATATGTTGGACTATTTCTGTCATCTAATATGAAAACACCATCATCACAAATCTTCAGAAAAACACTAAAATGACTAATGTTTAGTCTGTCTTTGTATAAGCATAGTAAATATTTGTTTAGGAGCAATTTAAAATCATTACTTATTTAAAGTTCTTGCTCTTTGTTTGAATTAGTTTGTGTTTCAATATTTAAAATCTAATAGTATACAGTGCTATTTTGAAATATGGACTCATATGTATTCACAAAGGGCATAGCTGAATTTCTTAACATTGTGAGGTGATTTGATATTTGGATAATTTATAAAGTACTCTTTTTTCAAGCTTTTGTTGACAAAAAATTAAAAATGGTATGGATCCACCCATTTTTTAAGCTTTTGATGTTTATAATCTTATCTCTGCTAGAATCTTAAAGAATAAGTGGATCCATTGTATTCTTCAACCTTTGTCAATCCTGATATGAGAATGGTTTACTCCATTGACTTACAAATACATCAATCTATGCTAGAAATATGTCCAGCCCAACTCCACTTCAATCTTCTAATTTTTTCAATGAGGTCAGTAACACCTGTTTGTTCTCTTACCCATATATTGCGTTTTTGATCTCTTCTTGTTACTCTCAACAGGCATCTCTCCATACTTCTTTGAGTTGGTTGGAGAAGAAAAGCTAAAGATCGGAGAAAATGGATTAAACTTGGAGAGACCTTCATCCTGCAGTGGATTGATAATGGTTGATGATTATGATGATGATGCTAGTTTAGCATTTACAATTATTACCTTTTACCTGATTATTACAAGTGAAATTTATTCTCCATCCTTTTATATTTAATTATTATTTTAATAATTATTAATGCCATGTTTTTACTGAATGTTTTATTGAATTCACTTTGCACTTCCAACAATATTGACAGAGATAAGTTTAGAAACATCAAATATATAATGAATATCAGTGGATCCATTTGATGCTTTGTCCATTTGCACAGACTAAGGGTGGGGTGATTTACTTCATTAATTACATATACATTAAATTATGCTAATATAAGACTCATATAGCTATCTGGTTTGTAAAGCTAGATTTGAAGAAATTTACATTTCTGAAAAATTCGAGTTTTCAAACTGATAGTAACGTATTAAATAAATGCTCTGAGTTGCAGTTTTAGATTTAGTTTCTGAAATCCTAAATCTTTACTGAGGTGATCCATTAAGCTCGAAACCGATTGGTCTGGAGATGAGAATAATACGATAGAGATTTTGAATTCTTTCTCTGTTGGCACTTATTATTAAAGCTTGTTTGGAGCTAGTGGTAAGCTCCATCTAGTGAACATTTTAGCACAAGCTTAAAGGCAACTTGCACAATTTGTGACTTGTTTTAGTAATTTTATATATACATATGAAACATGCATTCTATATGTATTATGATTAATTGAATTTTTTTTATTCTGAATTTCAATTCATATTATTTTTTTTCTGTTAATAAACAATATTTTTTTTTTAGATCTGATATTTTTTTGCTGTAATTGTTGGATTAAATTATTTTAAAATCTATGAACCTCGATAATAATCCAATTGTTTCTTTTAATGATGATGAAGAAAAAAGTCTGATAGCATTATACTTTAGCATATAAATCTATCTCTGGTGCTATCAATTACTTTTTTGAATGATGTATGCACTACACTGCATAAAAATAGGTAAAATGAAAAAATGAAGTTACTATAATATTTAAATACAAGTATAGTATATATACTTAAGCTAGATGCAATTAGAGAGGATTTGAACCCAGACTTTCACGCTCCCTTCACTCATCCACTCCATCTTTTACAACCAATACTTATGTCCATGTACATGTGAAAAGGATTACAGTCAACATGAGTATGACAACCAAATTGGAAAGTTATTTCAACATACCATCATCAGATTTTCAATGATATGGATGGCTGAAGAGTTGGAGAGTGAAGAAAATTAAAGATTATCCATTAAAGTTTGAAGATTTGCTATCTTAATGTAAACCAAGCACTGATTATATAAATGTGTGGGAGATGATGATCCAGACCAACTGATGAGTGCTGGTTTAGCACAAAATACCTATATTGGAGATTATTTATCTTTTTCACATGTATGTGGTTATGTGTATTGGTTCTATGAGATGGAGATGATGACTTAAGGAAGTTTGAAAGTCTGGGTTCAAATCCCCTCTAATTATATATAGTGTAAGTATGTTTTAGAATATTGTAATATTGCACTGCTCTGACAATATTCCTTTCTAAACAGAACAATTATTTTTACAAATGCTACTTAGTAATTGATTAAGAAGTAAAGTTCATTTTAATCTTTTTTCTCATGTGTCATAGCATCAGCTGGGAAGCGATCCCACTAACCTGAGACAACTGCTTGTAAAGCAGCTGTCGAGTGAGTTTTAAACTTAGTTATTCATGTTAATAGCAGTGATGAAATTTCCCTTTACAATATATATATATATATATTGTACCGGTATAAATCCACCACGCTTACTCATACACAGTACCCGAGTTCAAACCCAGCCCACGATTAAGAATAAATTCCAAAACGCCAACTGAATTCAAACCCAAACCCCGGTATGACCAACCGATGATGACTTTATAACAGCACGGGGTTATCCCTTCTCTAGCTCAGCTCAGAACATAGACTAATTCTTACAGTTAATGATATATATTTATTTATTCTCTAGATATTGGAACGGTCATACATGTAACGTATATATTTAAGTTGCCCATACAGACAGTAAGTGGCTACCTAGACTCAAGAGTAATAAGGTGGAGGACACAAAAGGTAGATTAAATAAAGTGTTTAATAAGAAAGATATAAAGCATATAAATATAACGTTCAACAGTACGGTAAGACTTCCATGAATCCTCTGGTATTTAGCTACTAGTCTTTAACAATCATTTTATTTCGTGAACAAACTCATGCCAATAGCTGTGTAGTTAGATGACTGACGGATGGCTAAGAGAATCAGAGTATTTGAGCATTGAAAAGATATTTATCAAAAGGGTTTTATTAACTTATTTTATTCGAATAGACTCGAGCCGTTACATAGATGGACAGTTGGAGGTGGTTTTATATAAATACGGCATGGAAGATAGATGTACAGGTGGTTGCCTAGATTCAAGAGCCCTACAGTAATCACTTGCAGTGCATTAACGGAATACCGGGCGGCTTGTACTTTGACAAGGCTTAATGCCCCCAAGTAGCTCCGGGACACGACAACCAGCCGGGATCATTTCGAACCCGGTGATCCAAGAGATTACCTGGGAAAGAAACTGCTTTCAATCCCCAATGGTAGAATGGCGAGACGCTAACTTCAGCGAAGGGAAGGCATTGCCACAGACATCAAGGACGAGTACTTGAAGTGGATTTTTAACAGAAATTATACAAAACCTGGAATCTATTCGTCTATTTCTACGCTACAGGCTGAGACCCTTATCCCAATAAAATATAGCGGAATTAACTGACCGCGAGAACAATAATTAATTAAACTTACTCTGAAACCCTTAACCCTCCAGGTTGACAGGCGGTAGCGATAGTATTAAATTATACAGTGAGTTATTTCTCATATCATACATGACATTAATATAACACTTTAAAACAATATATATATTTAACATTGAACCTTAGATTGCAATTATATGACAACTTAAACTAGAATAAAAAAAAATTTAACATTTACCAACTCGAAATATAAAAGAATATTTAATTCAGGAAACGAAATTTACTTTTAAAATAACTTGATCATTATTGTACACTAGTTTTACACAGAGTTGGGAAATATTACTATTGGCATCGTTTGTTTATGGAATACGCAACACAAAAAAAATATAAATGCATTCATTTGGATTATTATTACTCTTAATTACAATTTTTATAACTATCAATCTTAATTACAATTTTTATAATTTATTTCTAAAGACTAGAGCAGAGGATTAAAAGAAAAGAAAATTTACTGACAGGTTAAACAATAGCATTATAAACAAGATAAAAACTTACATGTCATTTATTTGATTGATAACATTAAGCTCGGGAGAAAGTTAAAAGTTCGTGTAACACAGTTACTCTTCTTTCTTCATCCGGCTTGGCTTTTCCCGATTGATATTTCCGATGAACGTAGGCGCGCATTTTGAAAGTTATTTGCAAGGCATTGTCAATTTGGAGATTGGAAGCTGGAAACTATGAAGCACCAACAACATGATCAGACAGCGGCACGAAGATTCAATTTGGCAGGACAGAGATCAGCTCCTGTCACTTAGCCCCTCAACATTGCGGTTTACAGGTGAGCTTCTTAACAAAGTTCTAGGAATTACTCTAGCAGCTGCAGTGCTGTCTTAAGACTACTTCTCTCAACCACGTCAAAAGTTAGAATAAGTTTTCCTCTAAGATGGCCACGATTGACTTTTCCGCCTGGTTTTTGTGTTTAAGCTCCTCCTACTTTCTCTAGCTTCCAGCCATCCAGCTTGACCATACAACATTAATTATCCGTTCCATTGTCCTTTTTCTTTGATACGCAATTTTTAAATTGACACGGTAATTACAAATCTACATTTCTTATCTAATTTCGAATACAATTTAATTACTCTGTACCTTTGTGTAATTTAGATTTTAATTAAAAACACTGATCAAAGGAATGTGACTTTTGATCAGCATTTTTAAACGACTTTGTACAATTTTAAAAAAACTAAAATTCAAACAAATACGCCCGCAATGAACTTTAAATTAAATTGATATAAATCCACAAACCATGCACACACGAATATTATTTCATGGTTTGTGACATTTATATACGGAATCTTACCTATTGATCTACAAAACTTAAAATATATAACTAATTTTTTTATTATGACTGAAAATAGACACATCTCACTGCGGGCAGATAGTGGTTCGAATTACCGTACTTAAAACACATGAAACGAAGATCGGTTCTTCGATCTGTCTGTTTCAATATATATATATATAAACATTACAAGCATAAAGCTAAACTAGTCAATATAAAATCAAAACTACCCCAAATCTAAAATTAAACCAGACCAGCATAAAAATAATATTAAAACACAACCTAAGGTTTCACTGCTACAAGCAGACTTCTCACGTGTAAAGAACTACAAAAAAAAAAAATTACACAATATATATAGTATTCAATAATAAAAGAAAAAAAATCTTTGCACTACATCAGCAAAACTACTCTTAAATGCAAAAAACTCATTAAAATGTAAACATTACAAGCATAAAGCTAAACTAGTCAATATAAAATCAAACCTTAGGTTGTGTTTTAATATTATTTTTATGCTGGTCTGGTTTAATTTTAGATTTGGGGTAGTTTTGATATATATATTGTAACCTATATATTATGAATCAAAAAAAAAAATATCATACCTGAGTAGTCCACAGAATGATCATAAGTAAAGGAGTTCCAATATCAAAATTAAAGGTTGATCAAATTATTAATAACAAGTATTAACTACCACAGGTATATGGAAATCACGTGAAGTGAGTACACTAGTAATTCAATAAAATATAACTCAGGTATACAGGCAGTAGGTTTTATCCACTTTCATTTCTTGGTTTGATGTTAAGTGCATGTTTAAACAAATACTAAGTGAATATGGTCTAGCAGGGCGCCACTAGATTATCTGAATCTAGACATGGTTATATCTAATAACCTTTCACATGTACCGGGTTTGAATCCCTTTTTGGTACTTTATTTCTAATAAAAATGAGAGATTTTGCTTTTTGAGCCATATCACTATAAGCACTAATAGTTAGGTAAAAGTAAAACATCTTTAAACCAAAGTGGAGTATATTAGACATAAATCATTTCTCAGATCTTAGCATAACAAATGTGTTTCAATGTTTTTATAAGTTTACTAGCTCAGATTATATATAACTAATTTAGGATGGCAATTCACTCATCCTTGCATGAAATAGATGATGGGATGTGGTTATAATAATACTAAGAAATCACTAAATATTATAAAATCAATATTTATTTATGGCCTTTAAACAGTTAAACAGCTCATTAATTAAAACGTTGATGACGATGATGATGATGATAATAATAACGATAATGACAAGGGTTTCAACTACAGCTCTAGGACTAAGCCTAAACATAAAACTAAATTTTATAAAGAAATTCATAATTATTGCTTAATTTTAGCATATTTACTTATATCTTAAATAACTAATATTCAACCATTGATGATGATGAATAATCACACTTAACAAAGACTACACTTAATGAAATATATACGCCTCGTTTAATAAAACAAACTAATATTTATTACTACATTTCTAACATATACATAAAAATTTCTAGATAAATATGAAAATTGACATGAATAATAATAATAATAATTGATTATATAACAATCCTCAGATTAATTTTAAGTTCTTCCCCCTTTCCCTTCAAATGTATTTTGTATTAAGTTGGACGTCACATTGACCATGATTTTCACTCCTGAGAAAAGTATTTTAAAAAAAAAATATTATCTGCTCATTAGCACACATACTTTAAAATCCAACATGTAAATAGAATGTAAAAAAAAAATGTTAGTAAAATTGAAAGAGCAAGTTTTAGAAAAGAGTTTTAAATTATTTTCTCCCCCTCCCTTCCAAGCGCTGAAATCTATACTGAACTTGAAACAAAATAATCTAATATTCTAATACTACTCATTATTCCGCATTCACTTCCAATTATACACATATAAAAATATTATTATGTATGTGCGTGTTTTATCCCATCATAACAAAATATTATTTAAAACCAAAATAATAATATATTAGTTAAAACTAAAATCATAATACCATAAAAAAAAATTGTTTTACACATTAATATTGTAAAATTAATAAACAAATCATTTTCATACATTCAAGATCATTTATGAAGCTCAAAGTTATTATTAGTAAGACATTCTTGTTTTAATCGATCTGAATAGTCTTTAAAAGTTCTTTAAATAAAAATATACCACTTTATTGCTAAAATGTTTATTAAGACTGATATCATAAAGAAAATAGATATAAAAAGTCATATTACCGATCTTTTGTTTGTGGCGAATTTTCAAGGGTTCAAACTTGTCATAATGTTTATATTTCTGCAGCTACCATTTCGTTACTGGGAACAATCTCTTTCTTGAGGTGTATAACTATTTGATGATGATGACTCTATTGAGGTTATTTGCTTTAGTGGACAATTTGGAAATCATTATATTAATTTTTCTTCTCTTCCTGTCAAGCATGTGGATGAAATACAGCAGTTGTTTTCCCATTTGTAAATTTTCTTGAGTTTAAAATCAGTTGTTGGAACAATTAATTGGACTTGATGATTAATATTTATCAGTAGATTAATTCATCTTCTTTGAATGCAGGTGAATGCTTTCTTCCTTCTATTAAAAACATCTTATTTATCTGGTCAGTTGAAAGGTGTAGAATATTATTTTAGACACATCTTTTCTTTCCTATGTGATGTGCAGCTTCCTCCAGATGGTCCGGCATCGATGGAACATACATATAATTTTTCTAGCAAGCCATTTTTTTATATTTTCAACATTCAAATTTGATAGTTTAATAATCTGAATCAATCAATAATAATCTTAATAATAATTCAAGACAGCTTTTTATATCCAATTTTTAGCTACCTTAACCAATCAGAGATAGCATCACTTGCTATTTTTGGACAAATTTGTTTTAATTAGATCTCTAATTTATTTTCAACCAAAGTATTTTTCAACTGAAAAGTTTAATCCTTTTTCCAGACACTTTTGTTTTAAAAAAAAAATAGACTCAATTCTTATTTCCTTTCTTTTGTTTTTTTTTTCTTTTTAACATCCAGGTAACACTTCAAATCTTTGAGCTTCCTTCTTTAGATCTTGATAAGACAATTTCAAAAATTATAGTTCTGACTCATCATAAGCTTCCAAAGTGAAACAATCATTTACAAAAAAAATTACTACAAAGATCGATATCTGATTAAACAGATTTCCTCTTTTAACAAAAAAAAATTGTACAAAAAAAATAATTTGACAGATTTAATACTTCCTTTTCTTTCAATATTTAGGAAATGTAAAATTTTGTATGTAATGTACACACATCCTGCATTCTTTCAAATCATTCATAAACTAACCTTAAATAATATGATTGCTAGCTTAGTAATTATAACCCAATTATTTAATTAAATCTGTAACTTTTAAATCCCACTTATAATTAAAGAAAAGCAAAATAGAAGTATAGAATAAAATGTTAGAATTGATCAAGCATAGCTTAGTTTTAAAGAAAGTTAAAATGTTGAATATTTGAAATATAAAACAATTAAATAATTTACACATACATTGCCTATATGTATGCATTATAACTTTGCTTTTTAAAGAAAATTTAAATATTAAATAGTTTAAATGTGTGTATTACCTTTCTATCAACACACAAACAAGTAAAGCATGTAATTGTTGACCCCTTCTTTCTCTGTTTAAAGCTTTTAGAACTGGACCTTGTAGGGTTTAAATTTGGATGCCCTACAACTTCCTTTATGGTTATATAAAATTGTGATGATGATTTTGTTTGACCTTTTCTACATGCACATTACTATAAATTTGGCTAGTGACCAAATTGTAATGGCACAACTTTCTCCCCCTTCGGATAAAATCATCAGCACTTTTGTTTTAACTATATTAAAAAAAAAAATCCTAACCAATAAATACACTAATAATAATAAACACTTATAATATATATAAAAAAAAATTAACTACTGGTAAATATATTTTTCATTAAAAAAAAAACCTAAAAATAATTTATTTGGAGATCTTTGCCAGGCTATTCTGCTGAAGTATAAGGGATCAAACTCCTAGCATTATAGGTCCCCTTATTCCCATCAAGAGCAGCAAGCATAAAGGCATTCTCTCCTATTTTCTTGGTAATTTGGAATGGCTTTTTTCTTTTCAAACCATATTGTGGTCTGCATAAAAATGCACCTGTACATCCAGTCCCTTTTTAATATTTCCATTTTTCATCTTGACTGGATATTTATAAAACATATCTGGAGGAATTATTTTATATAACCTCCTATTACAAATTCTATTTAGAAATATGGACTCTTGGTACCATACATAATATGCCTTCAAGTTTTTCAGAGAGATTGATTCTCTATACCATACATACTTTATTTTTAAACTTTCCAGAAAGATTGACTCTCTGTACCATATATAATTCATTCTTAAATCTTCCAGAGAGATTGATTCTCTGGGCCACGTATAATTTATTTTTAAATTTTCTAGAAAGGTTGACTCTTTGTACCATATATAAGGCACATTTAAATTTTCCAGAGCATTTACATTTTTCAGAGAGATAGATTCTCTGTCCCATATACACTGGACATTTACATTTTTCAGAGAGATTGCCTCTCTGTACCAGATATAACTTATTTTTGACTTTTCCAGAGCAGTTGAATTTTTCAGAGAGATTTGGACATTTACATTTTTCAGAGAGATTGTCTCTCTATACCATATATAAGGTATCTCCAATCTATTTGAGAAGACAGATTTTTGAAACCACACATGCTGGTTTGTTACTAGATTGAGAACTACAGACTGTTGAAACTTTTGCTCTCTTTCTAAAATAACTGGTTTCATCTCCCTTATTGCCTCTCTTAAATCAATCATCTTATCGGATGCATGAAGTTTTTCCTCCAACTCTCTTGTCCTTCTTTTCACTTCATGATCTATCCCAATCTGCTCTTTGGTCATCATCTCATTTACTTTCTTTACTGGGAGATTTGGTATTATGGCTAATATCGGCCTTTCTACTTCTTTTTCACCTTGTGGATTGTTAACTAAAGTAGGCATCCTTTTCTCTGACTGACTCTGTTCTGAGCTATCCCTACAGTCATCTGGACTGATGCTAACATCATTTTGCCTTGAATTTGGGTTTGACTGACTCTGCAATCCTATATCAACTCGATCTCTTAATTCCCCTATTTTCTGATAGAGATCTTCCATCTTGGGGTTCATGTATTCCATAACATACGCCTTCTGGTTCTCCTCAACCTTCTCCAACATAACACCCAATTCATGTTGATTTATTCTGGGTCCCTCTTCTAAAGAACTTGATTTGTCCCTTTTCACTATCTCCTCCCTAAAGCTATCCATCTGTTTCCCCAATTCTTTCCTAAGATTTTGGTCAATTTGTACACACTCATTAGCCATGCTTCCCTTAACTTCTCGTATTTCCTTTTCTAAGCCACTAAACTTATTTTTCATAGTGAGGGTTTGATCTATACAGCCCAAAGTGGCTTCCTTATATGAGTCCACTTTGGCTACGACCTCCTCTAATCTAATATGAATTCCTGCAGAAGTTATTTCGGCATTCTTTTCTATGCATTCTGATATGGATTGGGAGACCAAACCATGGACCTCATTCCTAACTAACTCAATTTCTCTCTTATTTTCTTCGATAGACTGCTCCACTTGAGCCTTTAATGACTGTAGTCCCTGACAACCCTCTTGTTTGGTGACTTCCATAGATCTACACACTCCTTCTATCCTCTCCTCTAAGGATGCAAATCTATTTTTACACTCTATATTGGACCCTTCTATCTTAGTTTCCAAAGCTATGATCATTTGGTTGTTATTGTCAATAGAGTTCTCCAGATTTACCCTTAAACCTTCTATACTTTTCTCCATAGATTGACCTATCTTTTGTTCTAGATTTTCCATCCTTTGCTTACTATCTTCTCTTAGACTCTCTATGCTTATTATACTGTGCTTACTATCTTCTCTTAGACTCTCTATACTTATTATACTGTGCTTACTATCTTCTCTTAGATTTTCTATACTTTGCTTACTATCTTCTCTTAGATTTTCTATACTTTGCTTACTATCTTCTCTTAGACTCTCTATACTTTTTACTATCTTCTTTTCTCTATCTTTTGTTCTAGATTTACCATACTTTTATTATTTTTCTCTATCTTTTGTTCTAGATTTACCGTACTTTGCTTACTATCTTCTCTCATACTTCTGAGCATCTGCATTATCATGTCCATGTCTGATGGTGCCATCTTTGCTATTTGAGCCTGGCCCACTTCTGACTCCTCATCTACTCCCACACTTGAGGCTGTATTACTGCTACTAACATTAAAGGCATCTTCCTCTACTTCCTCTCTTTCCTTTTGTGTTTTTAAGAAAACCTCCCCATCCTCTTCTTCAGTATGAAAACGATCACTGATTCCTGGTATTGGGGCACCTTCCTCTTCCATAACCTCTTCCATACTATAATTTAGTTCACTCATGTTATAAAACTATGTATATCCCATCTGTACTTCCCTGACCATCAAAAATCCACACATCTTCTCCCTGTCTGACACCTATTCTGACCAACTGACTGATTTGATTTTCACCTTATTATGCATTTACAAATACAACAAAAAAAAATTTTAATATCCTTATTTAATGAACTACACAACAATAATCTATATAGTGCATGTCTGTCTGTAATAGCCCAAATTATACATTCATCCATTCTCCCAGAAATCCGACAGATATTGACAGTCCACAGAATGACTAGCAGTTCACAATCTTGAGATAAATAAAAGAATTCAGTCACAGCACTATAATCACACAATGCATCACGAGCACTCAGAAGATCATCCCAATTCGATCACTATTAACTACCACAACCCTTGATTGAATGAAGCAAACTCTGTTGCAATAAAAGAACTATTAAGTCTTAGGGGCTAAGATAGATAAACTATGCCTTGCTCTCTCTCTTGGAGTCTTATGTGGCAAGTATCAAGGAATGCCCTGCTTATTATAGACTACAAAAACGAAACCTTGCTCTCTCTCTTGGAGACTTATAGGCTGATATCATGGCAGGACTACTGTTAACTGCTTCATGATAACATAAGAATAACATATAACTGGATTGGAAAACTATGCCATGCTCTCTCTCTTGGAGACTTATAGGCTGATATCATGGCAGGTCTGCTGTTAACTGCTTCATGATAAAATAAAGATAACATATAAATTGGGTTGGAGCAGTGAATGGGTTTGATCATTCATAAGTTACACGAAATACATAGCATTCTCAAGGCAATGACAAAACTCCTCACTCATCATCAAAACTGCAATCTAACCAACCAAACTCCAACGATCAACCATCCAATCAAACCTCTAAAATCATAGACTTTTTACAAAATGAACTCCCCAAACACACATGAGACCACTATTCCATAATTCAACACTATTACTATGCCTATCCTATCTGGCAATAAATCATTTTAATGTTCCACAAAAAAAAATCTATTATTTATTTCACCTTTGTCTTAAGTTGTGATATTCATCTCTATTTTCAAAATTGATAAAAAAAAAAAACTAAGCTGTTTTATGGCTGTACCCATTTTATCATCATCAATGAAAGATTAAATCATATTAAACATCATCATCTAAAATAAGACTGTTTGGCCAAGAAAATTTTGTAAGACAAAAAAAAATTTTTACTGAAAAAAAAATTTTACTAAAAAAAATTTCTCTATTTTTAACCACACATCTCCCATCATTCTATAGACTCTCTTTTTCAGGTATATGGTAAAATATCAGGCCCCAGTTGGGTGTCCATTGTAACCTAATTAAAGTTACTCAAAGAAATATTTAAAGGAGTCCAAATATCAAGAATTATGAGCAAATTATTATAGCAATGTATTATAACTCAGGTATATGAAATCACGTGAGGTGAGTACACTAGTAATTCAATAAAATATAACTCAGGTATACAGGCAGTAGGTTTTATCCACTTTCATTTCTTGGTTTGATGTTAAGTGCATGTTTAAACAAATACTAAGTGAATATGGTCTAGCAGGGCGCCACTAGATTATCTGAATCTAGACATGGTTATATCTAATAACCTTTCACATGTACTGGGTTTGAATCCCTTTTTGGTACTTTATTTCTAATAAAAATGAGAGATTTTGCTTTTTGAGCCATATCACTATAAGCACTAATAGTTAGGTAAAAGTAAAACATCTTTAAACCAAAGTGGAGTATATTAGACATAAATCATTTCTCAGATCTTAACATAACAAATGTGTTTCAATGTTTTTATAAGTTTACTAGCTCAGATTATATATAACTAATTTAGGATGGCAATTCACTCATCCTTGCATGAAATAGATGATGGGATGTGGTTATAATAATACTAAGAAATCACTAAATATTATAAAATCAATATTTATTTATGGCCTTTAAACAGTTAAACAGCTCATTAATTAAAACGTTGATGACGATGATGATGATGATAATAATAACGATAATGACAAGGGTTTCAATTACAGCTCTAGGACTAAGCCTAAACATAAAACTAAATTTTATAAAGAAATTCATAATTATTGCTTAATTTTAGCATATTTACTTATATCTTAAATAACTAATATTCAACCATTGATGATGATGAATAATCACACTTAACAAAGACTACACTTAATGAAATATATACGCCTCGTTTAATAAAACAAACTAATATTTATTACTACATTTCTAACATATACAGAAAAATTTCTAGATAAATATGAAAATTGACATGAATAATAATAATAATTGATTATATAACAATCCTCAGATTAATTTTAAGTTCTTCCCCCTTTCCCTTCAAATGTATTTTGTGTTAAGTTGGACGTCACATTGACCATGATTTTCACTCCATGAGAAAAATATTTCAAGAAAAAAAAATATTATCTGCTCATTAGCACACATACTTTAAAATCCAACATGTAAATAGAATGTAAAAAAAAATGTTAGTAAAATTGAAAGAGCAAGTTTTAGAAAAGAGTTTTAAATTATTTTCTCCCCCTCCCTTCCAAGCGCTGAAATCTATACTGAACTTGAAACAAAATAATCTAATATTCTAATACTACTCATTATTCCTCATTCACTTCCAATTATACACATATAAAAATATTATTATGTATGTGCGTGTTTTATCCCATGATAACAAAATATTATTTAAAACCAAAATAATAATATATTAGTTAAAACTAAAATCATAATACCATAAAAAAAAAATTGTTTTACACATTAATATTGTAAAATTAATAAACAAATCATTTTCATACATTCAAGATCATTTATGAAGCTCAAAGTTATTATTAGTAAGACATTCTTGTTTTAATCGATCTGAATAGTCTTTAAAAGTTCTTTAAATAAAAATATACCACTTTATTGCTAAAATGTTTATTAAGACTGATATCATAAAGAAAATAGATATAAAAAGTCATATTACCGATCTTTTGTTTGTGGCGAATTTTCAAGGGTTCAAACTTGTCTTGTATAATGTTTATATTTCTCAGCTACCATTTCCGTTTTACTGGGAACAATCTCTTTCTTGAGGTGGATAACTATTTGATGATGGTGACTCTATTGAGGTTATTTGCTTTAGTGGACAATTTGGAAATCATTATATTAATTTTTCTTCTCTTCCTGTCAAGCATGTGGATGAAATACAGCAGTTGTTTTCCCATTTGTAAATTTTCTTGAGTTTAAAATCAGTTGTTGGAACAATTAATTGGACTTGATGATTAATATTTATCAGTAGATTAATTCATCTTCTTTGAATGCAGGTGAATGCTTTCTTCCTTCTATTAAAAACATCTTATTTATCTGGTCAGTTGAAAGGTGTAGAATATTATTTTAGACACATCTTTTCTTTCCTATGTGATGTGCAGCTTCCTCCAGATGGTCCGGCAATCGATGGAACATACATATAATTTTTCTAGCAAGCCATTTTTTTATATTTTCAACATTCAAATTTGATAGTTTAATAATCGGAATCAATCACAATAATAATCTTAATAATAATTCAAGACAGCTTTTTATATCCAATTTTTAGCTACCTTAACCAATCAGAGATAGCATCACTTGCTATTTTTGGACAAATTTGTTTTAATTAGATCTCTAATTTATTTTCAACCAAAGTATTTTTCAACTGAAAAGTTTAATCCTTTTTCCAGACACTTTTGTTTTAAAAAAAAAATAGACTCAATTCTTATTTCCTTTCTTTTGTTTTTTCTTTCTTTTTAACATCCAGGTAACACTTCAAATCTTTGAGCTTCCTTCTTTAGATCTTGATAAGACAATTTCAAAAATTATAGTTCTGACTCATTATAAGTTTTCAAAGTGACAATCATTTACAAAAAAAAATTACTACAAAGATCGATATCTGATTAAACAGATTTCCTCTTTTAACAAAAAAAAATTGTACAAAAAAAATAATTTGACAGATTTAATACTTCCTTTTCTTTCAATATTTAGGAAATGTAAAATTTTGTATGTAATGTACACACATCCTGCATTCTTTCAAATCATTCATAAACTAACCTTAAATAATATGATTGCTAGCTTAGTAATTATAACCCAATTATTTAATTAAATCTGTAACTTTTAAATCCCACTTATAATTAAAGAAAAGCAAAATAGAAGTATAGAATAAAATGTTAGAATTGATCAAGCATAGCTTAGTTTTAAAGAAAGTTAAAATGTTGAATATTTGAAATATAAAACAATTAAATAATTTACACATACATTGCCTATATGTATGCATTATAACTTTGCTTTTTAAAGAAAATTTAAATATTAAATAGTTTAAATGTGTGTATTACCTTTCTATCAACACACAAACAAGTAAAGCATGTAATTGTTGACCCATTCTTTCTCTGTTTAAAGCTTTTAGAACTGGACCTTGTAGGGTTTAAACTTGGATGCCCTACAACTTCCTTTATGGTTATATAAAATTGTGATGATGATTTTGTTTGACCTTTTCTACAGGCACATTACTATAAATTTGGCTAGTGACCAAATTGTAATGGCACAATATATATAATTAAAAATTTGCATTCCTTGAAAAAATACCAAGTAAATGGTAATAGAATAACATAAATTAAAATATAATGCTAATGGTAGTGCTTATCTTATTTCTATCACTAAATAAATAGCATCATATAAATATACTGAGCGGTAGCTATAGAAGTTTTATAATGTAATTTGTTATTCTTTTGCATTTTATTTCTATTTATTTTGGTTGATTCCACTTTCTTCCTTGATATCTAATCTTCTGCTTGAAATATTAAAGCGGCTAATCTACTAAACATGACATGATCACCATTTTTTATGCTTGCTCTTAACTGTTATTAAAACAGGCAAAACTCTCCATACAGTAGTGCCACTGCTCACTGATGAAAGCCACAAGTTAGAAACTGGTCTGGGGATATTGGATGAGTAAGCACTAGATAGGGATTTTATGCAGAAGCTTTCTGGCATCCATTGATTACTCTGGCTTGCACTGAGTGTCACTACTGTATAGAGAGTTTGCCTGTTTTAATTAAAGGGACTGTGTAGAGAAGCAATTGGGTTTTATTTATTTATTTATATATTTTCTTTAGTTAATTAACATATTTATTATTTTAATATAAATAATATTTTTAATGACTATAAGGAAATGTTGCTAATAGAATTATGTATTTGAAGTTATATCCTTCCAGTGCTGTATGTCCATGTGTTTTGCACATGTCAAGCTATATAAGCAATATTTACTAAAGTTGATGATTCATTTTGGTGATTCACTTATATATGCAAAAAGATATTGATCAATAATTACATGTATATTTGGATTGTAGACATATTACTCTTTCTTTTGAATATATTGATAGAATATCTAAAAATATCATCAGAATATAGTTTAATTAATAAATTATGGTAGGTCTTTCAACATAACTAAGAAATCTTTGTTGTTAAAAGGGATTAATATATAAACTAAATACTTTGTTATCAATTGTCTATAATTTATACATGGAAAAATTGTTTCAAATTACATTAATAAGTGTTTATAAAATAAAAATGTTAGCTTATGAATTTGTTTATGATTACTCAGATATGCAATTCTGTTTTGTCGACTTATGAAAAAAGAATTATCGATCGTGATTTCCCAAATTGTATTAAGGTTTGCATTAGATATGTAGGTAATAACTTTACTTGTGTGAAAGAAAAATATATTGTTCATTTTGGTGAACTGTTGAATTCTTTCAATATTATAAAATGAATTGTGGGAAAAGAAAAACAAGTCAATTAAGTATCTACTTTTGCATATTGCTTACATCATAGGTTATCATACATATATAAAAGAAATATAGCTTTTGCAAAGCATCTCGTGTTATAATTATTACTAAAATCATTTATACCCATAGCCTGGAATTCAAATTTGAAGCCGATTTGAATACGGTTTAGGTAGGCATAACCTTTTTCAAGTGAAATCAAATACTTTTTCAGTTAGTTAGTTTATAATCAACCTGAGTTATTATCCAATATTAGATATTTAGCTATTCTTAACTGGATGATAAAGTTAACAAAAAAAATCATTCCTAATGACCATATGATGGGTCTAGCACGCAGCGTTTGCTCTTTTGATATTTCTCAACGATAAGTTTACTAGTTACTTTTATAAATATAGGGGATTTGAACTCAGACTTTCAAGCACACTTCAACTATCCACACTATCTCATACTACTAATACACATGACGACACACATGCAGAAAAGCTCCATGTTTAGAAAGAATGCCTGTATTTAGCACACTTGCACATCTGTTTACATTTCTAACATTAAACAACTTATAATATAAGAAAAACTTTTAAATAATTTCACCAATAATAATAAAAACATTTATTACTTGTTAGTTGTTTTAAATATAATTTTTATTATTTCAATAAAAGAAACTTCAAGCGATATATTTTAATATTTATACATTTTGTTCTACTTTAAAAAAAAAAAAAAACGAAAAAGGAATAAATAGCAAGTCTTCCCTTACATTATTTTTGCTGTCAAGATAAAAATAAAATATTAATGAGATGTTATTCTTAACTCCTCTTCTTTAGTTAATCGAAACCATGTAAATGAAAGTCAAACAACTATTTTTCTTCAGATATGTATTTTTTTAAATTGAACTTTGAAAAAAATTGACCTTTGACAAATTTTTTTAGAAAGTTATCGACACACTGAAAAGACCACGATGCATTTTCATATCGATTATGTAGATCTACAGTTCAAAGTTCACTGCAGTCGATATCAAACCGCCCGCTACTACCACGTGAGTCGACGCGAAAAGATATAAGGATCATTGCCGAATGAGGCAGATGCTACGCCGTATCGCCAACGGTAGAACACCGCAACCATAAAGTTGACGTTAGGGCACCAACGTCTAAAACTTTTCATTTAAATTGCCAAAGGAAAGAAAATGAAAAATAAAAAAAAAAGAAATAATGTAGCAAAAACATGTTAGACAATTGATTTAGTTTTCAGGGGGTAAAGTTATCCACTCGCAACCACATTAAAGAACAATTGAAATCTTGTATAAAATATTTCAAACGTTTTGCGAATAGGCAAATAAAGAAAAATGTAAGGCAAACGCAATTATAGATTCTTTGTTGCACAAAACTCACCCGGCAATTGAAGGTAATATCTGCTTTTAATTTCTTCTCTTTCAGGAATAATAAATGTTATAATTTTCTTATTTTATGGGGAAAAGAATTTTTATTATTAAAAACATTTAATTTAATAAACATTTTAGATTATTACTATTACTGGCCAGAAAATTAAAGATAAAAAGATGTTTCATAAATACTTTAGATTAAGAGGTATTTAAAAAGCAATTACAAAATACAACTGATCGCTTACTTTCTTATTGTTCAAGTGATAACAACTACTTACTAGGAAATCAATTAACATATATGTGAGTGTCTATTTAGGTGAATATATACATTAAATAAGCTATGCTATTTCTCTAGATAGTAGATATGTATCACATATAAACATAACATCCTAAATATTTAATATAAGCTGATTTAGATATATACAAAAACATCTCTCCCGCTTCCTCTGCATACAATACATGCTTCTTTACATACCCGTGCTTTAGAAATCTGAATTACTCTGCTAACAAATTTTATTTTGCATAAATATTTTTGAGTGATTCCTTATGGCTATTTTCATTCCACACATAAGGTATAACTTTCTCCAAAAGAGAAATTAAATAGAAGATATTCTTATCTTTCTACTAAAAAAAGAAAATTTTAAGTAAAATATTTTAATTACGTTCTTTAGCCACTTACAGAAGTCAAAATACTCCTTAAAGTGAGTAGATTAAGAAAATCTTAAGGCTGTGAGAAATTAATTGAAGCTGAAATATTGAAATTGAGTTTTTAGAGCTGTTTACGTCTTCACTTGCCGAAAATTATGTAAATATTGAGCTATGGTCCTAAGACATGGTCCTGAGACAATTAAAATAGGACCGTATTTAAATTGTATATTCATTGATCAAATATTCTTTAAAATATATATTTTGTTTCCTGATCAAAAGAAAGTATTAAGTCTGTCTTGCATTGGTAGTCGAGAGGTCAGCGCGACTGCCTTGCACTTGCAGGCAGTTGCCCGGGTTGCGGCCGATGCTATGACACTTTAAAAAAAAAAAAGTATTAAGTCAAAAATTTTTTTTTTTTGTATTATTAGGAAAAATAAATAAAAAAACAATATTTTAATAATAGTATACAAAAAATGCAAGTAAAATATCAAAGATAGTTTTGATCTAATTCTAAAGAGAAATTAACGGATGGTAGTGTTAAAGAAAGAAAGCCACGATTTATTTATCTGTATAAATATAATTCATTTCACATTCAAATAATTATTTTTTCTAAGTTTTTTTTTTTATGACTTTAAAATTCAGTAGAAGAATATATATATATTTCATTTTATTACGGTAATATTAACTTAAATAAACAATTTTTATGCGTTGCTTTTCAGTTTTCTTTATTTAAAATTCTATAAAAAATCTGATAATTAGAAGATTAAACAAACGATCGTATATTGGTTTAATTTTATTTATTAATAACGTTCAAACACCAAATCTGCACTATAGAAAACAAAGTTAAAAATCAGTTTTAATTAAAATATTGTTATTTTCAATGGTTGTTGCACATATAGATGGCTCTTTATTAGATTCATATACATAAATATAAGTTCTCTCATAAAAGCATCTTGTGTGCTGGCATGTGCGCATTTACAATTTGAAATATTGAGAATATCTCATTTTCTTGTAATTTAATTATATTTTTGAAAACAGTCAAAGCGCTTTCTATATATATACAGACTTTAGGGATCAAATATAATACATTTTTGACATCAAAGAATGTGTCAAAGTGTCGGCCGGTAAGGCAGCTGTGCTAACCACTCGGCCACCAACGCTTGACAAAAAAAAATCACTTTTGATAATAAAAAAACCTGACCGAAGCATACTGTTGAATGCATCGATAATTGCTCTTATATAAAGTTCAAGCAAAGTTAAAAATATACATGTTAGCTCTTTATATAAGATGTGATATGTTGGACTATTTCCATCATTTATGAGTATTGTCTATTTGTGTGTTATTACTAACAAGTTGTTTGTATTTGGAAAGTTTAAATAAAGTTTAAAATTTTCTATACATTCAACATTCACTCATAAATGATGGAAATAGTCCAACATATCACATCTTACAATATACCATAATTACAAACCTTCAGACAAATACTATGTTAGCTCTATGTTCTAGGTATAATCTATTATTGATAAAAATAATAATAGAAATCAATTTGAATTTGGAACTAACCAGATAAATTGTTATAAAAATGAGAATTGGACATTCTATCTTAAAAATTGTAACTACATGAAATGCAATCTGATAAATCAAAAAGGAATGTAGAATATAGAATAGATTAAAAAGAAGAAAAATATTTTGATAATAATAAATAGAAAATTCAAAATATCAGCCAAAAGATATAGGAGTAAGTATTAAAATAAATAAAAACACATTCTAAAAAAAGTGTTTATGATCAAAAGTTTAGCTTTGGATAAAATATTTGAGAAATGTCAAAAGTAACCCAAATCAATCTGAAATGGAAAAAATATACAAGGAAGATATACATCAAAGATTTAATTCAATACTTTTGTTGAAGTCATATACATAGAGGAAATTTCAGTAATGGAAAAGGAAATAACATTGGTCTTGAAATTATTGTCAAAAATTTAGCTCATTCAATCTGTAACATTGCATTAGAAACTACTGAATAGGTAAGAAATTCAATAAAAATATTGATTAAATTATGTTAGTTAAGCTTTGAAACTATTCAATGCCTACAGACTGATATAAATCAATTTATATTATTAGACCACACCAAGAAGTCTCACAAATAGTACAAACTATTTTATAATATCTGGAAAATCTTCAGCATTGACTATAATTTTATATAAAAAAAAAACTTCCAAATATATAAGTTGAGTTTAGAAAATGTCAAAAAAAAACAAGAGAAATTATTGCTGATGTACTAATGAAAGAGTTAAAGACTATGAAAAGAAGACTAATGTTCTTTATTCTTACACTAGGAATTCTTTGATTCAGTTGATCACATAAAATATGGATGCTCAGATCATCTCATTTTCTTATTAGAAATCATTATATAAGATTAAAAGCTATAATTCTAGACATATTATAGTAAACCAAAGTAGTTTCCACTGATAACGAATTTAGGCTACAATGAATATTGTCACACTGACAAAAAAGTTAAGTAGTGTTGTCTATTAAGAAAAACTCAAAATTATTGAAAATACATGTGGATTAAAAATTAAAAAAAAAAAAAAACCATACGCCTTAGATATGCTCATATTTCAATAATGATAACAAAAAAAGAAAGTTTTAAAACATTTATTAGAAAATGAAAGAAAAGTTAAAGATGGAATTATGTATAAATATAAGCAAAATGAAAATTATAAGAAACTGTTATACCAAGTGACTCTAAAATTGATTATGAAAGTATATAAGTGAGAAAAGCTTCAACTTCTTTGATTATTCATCAATTACAAAGAATTCAGCAGTGAATTTTATCTCAAACATCAAGTAAAAAAGCTGCAACAAAAATATTAGTAAATATTTTTATTACTAATATAAGGACATATATGTTAATATACTTTAAAAAATCGAGATCAAAATTATTCAATATGTAGTATTTTCTTTAATATTTTATGAATATGAAACTTGGACAGCAAAGAAGAATGAAATATAATTTTTCCATGTCATTGTTTCGACATTCTACCTAGTATAAAGCATAAACATTGAGAGTAATAATCTCTTACTAAAATATTTTTAACAAACTAAATCAGGGAGAAAAAACATATATCAGAAAATAAACAAATTGAGAATATTAATTATTTGTTAAACAATTTCCATTATCTAATATTAAAAACTGAATGTCTCTTAATAAGATTTTAAACTTTGTTTAAACTTTTTAAATACATGCAACTGTTAATAATAGCTGACAGATTAGTATTTAACACAACATTTCAAGTGGCATTCTCCTCACTTCTTCAGGCGTTGCTGGCATGACCAATGATAGTACTAGTGTGGGAATCAAACCTGGCCCTTTGTGCATATATGTGTGTTAAAAAGAAAAAAATGAACTTATTATTTTAATGCATTTCTTGCAAGAGATGAGGATATTTTTCCTTCAATATATCAAAATAATAAAAAAAAACTAAATTATATTTATATATAAATAAATCTTTAATAAATTTAAAAATTGTACATATTTTAAATTTAAGCCTGTAAATATTTAAATAATGAAGTTTCTTATTAGTATTATCTATTTAGAAGTTCTACACACAGTCATTATTAGATATCTTTCATATACATTAAATCCCGAAACTGTTTTCTAACACTTTTACAGATTAAATTCTTTTCTTGAATTGGAAAATTCATTATTGATTTAAAATATGGTAATTTTCCTGACACGTGTGCTCTTTAGTCATTGGTATCATTGAAAATCAGTTTCACTAATTCATTGATATTCAAAAGTATTTTTTATATTTAAAAAAAGGGTTTTAAAGTAAATCAACTCTGGGCATAATTAGCTCTTTGTCAGGTCATTTTTTTGTTCTAGTCACCACATAATGGTGGCTCTCAACCAGAAATCCTAGAAAATATATCAACACAAACATGAATTATTATTGTTGCAATTTGGTACTGTACTAAAAAGACATTTCTTGCTTTTTTATATATAAACTGAAACGTAATATTTTCTTTGGTAAAAGTCTGAGTTTACTGATAGAGCCAACCAACATCATTAATATTCTCTTATTTGTATAAACTATCTATCTGCAGGAAATATTAGATGACTAAATGCTTAAATTCTGATTTAACTGAATGAAGTTAGCGCTGAACTCTCTGTTAATATTATTTTTAAATTGCCTTTTATAACCTTTCTATGTTATCACTTATCTGTTGACCAAAAATGTTTTTCAAGACTCAAAAATTAATCATCCAAACTTCTCAAAGTGTTATTTACAAACATCACTCACTTTTCACTTTATTTTTGTAGTCCTGAATTGACTTAATCGATTATTCAAAAGACAATGTAGTGTTTTTTAAAACTTTTGCCGTTAATACTTTAAATTGTCAATGAATTCATAATTTATAACTTTAAAATATTTATTTTTACATTATAGTTTTAAATACTTTTAAGATAGGCTATAACCTGTATCAAATGTAACTTGAAATTTATAATAGTCAAGCAATATTTCTTTATTTTTCCAATAGATGGACCTCTTAAACCATGACACAAGATAGTGAGTTTTATAAAGATAAGAGCAGCATCTCATCTTTAACCTAACTTTACACTTATAGGCCAATCAGAAGCATCTTGACTTGGGAGCGGAAAGTTAGGTTAAAGATAAGATGCCGCTTTTATCTTTATAAAAGTCGCTATCTTGTGTTGTGGTTTGAGAGCTCCCTCTATTGGCAAAATAGATATTGCTTGACTATTATAAATTTTAAGGCACATCTGATACAGGTCTTAAAAGTATTTACATATACTTCATGTGTGGTTAATAAATAATTATAACTCTATTATAGTTTTAAGTAAAACTGAATTTTTGACAATTAATTTGGGTCCATAAATTATTATTTCTACTGTTAGTTAAATTCTTTTAAATACAAAAAATAATAATGAATATCAAATGATAATATATTTATAAAAACTGTAACAAATAATAAAAATACTTTCACTTAATCACTCAACCTTATTCAACTGCCATTTAAATTCAAATATAGTGGAAGTAAACAATCATATCCAAAGATATTCTTAAGCAGATTGATGATTAATTAAAAACTGCCTCCCTAATTTTTCTTTTATTAAGGTTTCTCTTCTCATGAAGAATCTTAGCATTTTAAAAATCAAATTTAAAAGTAAACATGTTTTTTCATGACTAAAAAACACGAAAACTGTTACTAAATCATTATTATCTTTATTTTTTATATATTTATATAATAATTGATACTCTATTTAATCTTTTTTTGAGACAACATCTTGATTCACTTATATATGAAGCCATGATTTATATAAAACTTAATAAATAATATTATTTCTTTCTTTGAAAGGTATGATGCTATTAGAATTTTTTTTACCAACCTATTAACATTATGTAGAGTATAAAATTAAACATTAAATAAATATTTATATATATTTAATATATGGAATAGAAATCTATTATTTATTAACTTTCAACTCCTTTAAAGGTTTCTTTTTTAAATTGACATAAAGTGCAATAAATTTGTTTATCAATATAACAAACTTCAATCAATTCTTTAATAAATGTTTCAATATTTATGATTTATAT
The DNA here is from genome assembly GCA_028023455.1 of Epiperipatus broadwayi. Classification (NCBI taxonomy): domain Eukaryota; kingdom Metazoa; phylum Onychophora; class Udeonychophora; order Euonychophora; family Peripatidae; genus Epiperipatus; species Epiperipatus broadwayi. The sequence continues at coordinate 2,128,597 of JAQFVV010000181.1, read as the reverse complement.
AACACTTTCGTAACATAATTTTTCATTATGAAATTAAAAAAATCTAAAACTTGTCATCTTATGCATAATTACTACTTTTGACTTATACTGTAAATATTCTCTTTTTTGCAATGGTTTGATTACCGATTTATAACTTAATAAACCATCATCTCTTGTAATGTATAAATCAAGATTTTTAGCTTTCAAAAGGACTAAATTGCATATAACAAGAAAAGGGTTACATTAATAACTATTTTACCACATACAGATAAACTGAAGTTAATATAAATCAATTGAAAATTGTCATAAATGCTAAGATTTTTCACAAGGAGAGAAGCTGTAATAAAAGAAAAATTAAGGATACAATTTTTATAAATACAAATGGAATATCTATAATTAAATGATAATCTGCTAATGTTAAAATCTGAGAATATCGGAATATAATTTGATGATGGTTATTTCCACTATATTTGAATTTAAACTGAAAGCACTTCTGTGGTTTGTTATAGTTTTATAAATATGTTTTCACTATTATATCCATTATTATTTTTATTACAATATTTATTCCATAATGGACATTTTATTATATATATGACATATTATTATTACTATTTGTGGGATATTCCATGTAGTGAAAAAGCTAAATGCTGACATTTCAGTACAATATGATATTGTACTGAACCGTCAGCATTTAGCTTTTTCACTGCACGGAATATCCCGCAAATAGTAATAATAATATGACATCTTTTATCTGTGAAAATATTATATATATATATATATATAGTAACCTTATATTTAGCCAATAAATAGGTTAAATATAATAGATAATACTTAATTTTTTATTTATCTCAAATAAATATAACCTGTAATAAATAAACTTCACTATTTTTAAGCTGGATAAAATCTTAACTAAGCATTCAAAATTATTAATAAAATATCTTTGTTAAATGTATTTGAATAATAATTGCTAAAAGAATATCAGTTAACTGATTTAACAATTGCTAAAGTCTGAATTTGATGAATTAAACTTGGATAAAGAGCTAGTCTAAAGTGTCTTATATTGTGAGTTGATTGTGTTAGATAGAATTTTTGTTTTTCTATTTGCTAAAACATTATTTCTTAATCTGTGTTAAGATGTATTTAAGATAGTAGTTAATGAAATATTAGCTAGTTCATGTAATATCCATTTGAAATAAAAATTTAATAAGTTAAGCTTAGGGAAAGCTAGTTTGAAATAGGTTTTATCTTAAATGCCTTTTTGTAATTAAATTTAGTTTGCTGTCTTTAAAATATTGAATATTAATTTGCTGTATTTTTTATAGTTTCCTTAATCATGCCTAGTATACACGTGTGTGAATGTATTGGTATATATGTATGTTAAAAGATTGAAAAGTTTAAAAGAATTATTTAAAAATGTTAATTATATTTATAAAATAATATAATTTATGAATAGTATTTGAATATTAAATAATTTAATGATAATCTCTTAAGAACTCTTTAAAAAAAGGTAAAAGTGTGTTTATTTTGAGTAAAGATATTGTTTTAAATTAAATAAATGATTTTATTTGGTAATTAAAATATGGTTAATAAAAATTAATTATTTTACTATCTAGACATCACATGTTTAACATCTTAATTAGTAAAAAGTCAAGGTCAAATCTATAAATATGCAAGCTAATTAATAAATGGTTAAACTTGTTAATCAATTCTAAAAGAACTGCCCCAATATTTATCTCTGAATTGTTAAATAAAGTCATGTGACATACTTTGCAGATTTTCCTGGAATGCACACACATGTTTTAATAAACATAAAAATAAATTACCTTTTAAACTTTTTATTCATCTTCTTCAACTGTCTTCTTCTTAATTAGTTTTCCAAGTTATTTGTTCAGTTTATTTCTAAATAAAGCAAAGCAAAACACCATATAGTAGTGCCACCTGTGCTAAACAGAGTAATCAATGGATTCCAGAAGGCTTGTGCATAAAATCCCTATCTAATGCCTACTCATCCAATATCCCCAGACTAGTTTCTGGCTTGTGGCCTTCGTCAGTGAGGAGCTTTGGATCTGAGAGCACTGCATCTAGATCTTAGGATCTAATGCAACCCTCTAGCAACCACCTTTTATCTCTACTTAACTACAAAACTATATGGAGTTTTGCTTTGCTTTGTTCATAAACAATTATGTGCTAGTATTGGAGATGTGATCATGTGATATTTATTATTTTATTAGTTAAATAATAATGGATTAGAAATTTCCAAAATTGTTCAAGTAAATCTATTCTGCCAGTACATGGCTACCTGTCCATAAAGCAATAGCTCACTGGAAAATACAAAAGCTACATTGTTAGTGAAGGAAATTCCAGTGTGTTATGAGTATGAAAATTTATTGGAGACCACTAAACTGAAAAGTTATACATATGTTTAATTTACCATTTCTATAGAAGTTTAGTTAATTTGAACTTTTGGCTATCAAACTACTTTGTTTAACACTTTGTTATATACAATTTTAAATTAGTTACATATACTAATTACTATTATTAAGATATTATCTTTCATACCTTTGCTAAATGTCTTACTTTAGAAGTAATTTATGTGGAATTGAATAACTGAGAGACAATTATTATTATTTTATCAGAAACTATTTTTGAAAATTGTTATATCTTTAATAAATCAAAGGAATGCAATAATGAGTTCTTTGAAAATTATCACTAGTTTCAAAAACAAAATGAAATACATTCATTTGAAATTGCCTTATCTAATTATAATAAAGGAAAATGTCATCTGGATTGACTTTCTTAATATTTTGGAAAAGACATTGTATATCTGCATTACTGTTAATACAAATAAGATAACATCTTAGCATTATTATAATTCATCTATAATTCATCTATTTATTTATTAAAACTATATTTTTATTGCTCTACAAAGGAAAGAAGTAATTTGAATTTGCTTCATGTTTGAATATTACCAAAATTGTATCTCAATTTTATTATGGAACTGTTTATTCCCAGAACTTGCTCTGTGCTCTTTTCTATTTAAAAATTAAATTTATAAACTATGTTTTAGACTACTGTTATAAAAATGTTTGCTTTTTCATTTATCTCCTCAATATTTAATAAAAAAACAATTGTGCTACATTTTTGCTAAATGGAACAATAAAAGAACTCAATTAAAGAGGGTTAATTTCATTTTAAATAATGAAAGAACTTTTAACCCTTCACTTAGTTAAATGGGTAAATAAGTGTAATGTAGATATTCTTTTATAAAATTGATATGTTTTTAGATAGCTATATGATTTATGCATATTTAATTATAATATTATATATGTGATGTTATAAGGTGTATTTATAATAATATATACCTTAAATGGATTTGGTAAAAAAATATGCAGATAAAAGGTTTTAAAGGTATAAATTATTAAGAGTTCTTGGAATTTTATTCCAATATGATAAAAGTCTATTACTATGCATAGAATAAAAACAGCTTTTTTAAATTTAATATGTGTGTGAATGGAATGTTTGGGAATGTGTGAGTTGAGACAGCCTATAAAATTCTTAATATTTGATGTTGTTATGCAATCATTGTGCATAAGTTTACATATATTACTAGACCAAGGGTATGTGTTATTGTGCATATGAATGTGTGTGAGAGTTATCTTTTCATTATTATTGATAAGTTCATGTCTTGTCCATTTATTAATTGATATGCTGCTTGAAGACAGGTGTCAATTTTGGCATTTTTTTTGTTTATGATTTCCATTACTAGTCTTTGTTAAGACCTCCATGAGAGAGAGCATGGCTTATTTGCTTTGGCACTTCAGGTTGAGGTACCAGGTGCCCATTTATTTATTTTTCACCATTCATTTGCCTTCAGCTTTGTATTTGTGATGTGTATTTTTTAATATGTGAGAACATTTTAAAGTATGTCCATCTCTGCAATTGTTTTGTGCCAACTCTACTACAATTTAATTTTAAGAATGTTAGTTCAATTGTTATTATTACACGCATTTATTTCTCACCCTCCACATACATTAATGGAATTAAACCTGTATAATTATTTTTGTGTAATATTTAGATATGTTTGCTATGTCATGAGAAGTATGCTTCAACATTGATTTTCAAGCATCATTGGTATTGTAATTTTAAATATCACTTTAGTGGCCTGTGTATAGGCATATATATATATTATAACAATCCGGAATAAGGTGACTTAACATAATCTGCACTACAAGGGCGCCATCTAGGCATTTGAACCTAGAAAAATTTATAAAGTAGGCAGATACGCAAGTTAAAAAAAAAATTTTTAATTGGTTGATTCCGGTCGTTAGCCCATTGTCACTAGCTCAGTGGAACAGCAGAGATTTATATTTTATAATAAATTCTTGTCTAAGATACATTTCAATATAAAAAAGGAATAAAATAAGCCACTGACAGAAATTAACACACAAACATTTATTTATGCACATATATATAAAATTTAGCATTATTTTAGAATAACTTTTACTTTGGATTTTAACTTGATTTTAGAATTTAAATTTACATTTTAATTTTTATAATATTATAAGTTTACATTTTAATTTTTATAAGTTCACACAGATGGATTTATGAAAGTTTGTTTTATAATGTTGAGTATAGATCGGTTACACAGATTACACGGTCAAAAACATTTCAATAATAAATATAAATGATCAAAATATAAAGTCATTGATGGAATTGCAGAGGGAAATTCATAAGAAACCCAATGGAATTCATCATAAGATGCCGCATTTACACCAATAACTTATATATTCTAATCGAATATGAAAACCACAAACATCAGTAACCGTTAATGAACCCGTGCAAGCGTCTATACCCAACTTAATTTTAATGCATTTTTATTTAGAGTGTCGAGTATGAATAGACTACATAGATTGCATTTGAAAAGAAAATATTTTATCCCTTATTTAACCTTAGGCCAAAAGTCACAGTTAAACCAATGTCAATCCAACCGATATATTGATGTGTTCAATGTAATACGAATACGACAGCACCAATGGGTTAAGAGAAGAAATTGCCTCTCATCAGATAGAAATATTACATCTATCTAACAATAAGAGCAATAAAAAAAACTCCATAGGAAGGACTGCAGTCATTTTGCCGACTTATGATCGCATTCCGTAGGCAAAAAGAAAATGTGCGGCGTATAAAACGATTCTGCCCATAGCAAATCTCATTCTACATCTACTAATTACACCAATATATCCAATCCATTGACCTAATTCAACTACGGACCGAATAACCTAAGATTACCTTCCCCTAATATAACTTTACAAATCTATACAGCCATTCACACCCAACTTAATTTTTAACATTTATATAATTTAATTTAACGAAAACAAAAATCATAATAAGAACTTAAAAAGAACAAAAAAATAAATAAATGGAAATGATTTTACAAAAGAAATACATCAAATTAAAATTACTTATTAATAAATAAAGTTGGTCAGATAGGATTCTATTGCAATTATTTTAAATATGGAAAGTTTTTAATTTAATGTTCATGAATTATCTAAAGTTCTTACGGTATTAAAAGGTCCATAATTTGTAGATGTTTGTAATTTTGAATGGGAATTCCCATGCCATCCTGAAGATATTGGTATCCAGTTAGCTGTTGTGTTTTACTTATCTGGAGGTCTTTACTTTAGCTGGACCTTAATGTAGAAAACGATGTCATTTCCTTTTTTTTTATAACAAAACTGAAGGGATTGAAGAGTGCGTCTTTTCAATCCCTTCTCCCACAACTCCGCACTAATACATATCACCACTGCTGTCATACATCTCTCCCCTGCTCTTTTTTCCTTCACTTTTTATAGTAGACTTTCAGATTCAGTAGACATTACATCACGATGATGGTGATGGTCTTTTCACTGAGGTCTGATTCCCAATGGATTTCTTTCATTGGCCATTAGTTTCTATTGTTTTCCTATCTGACTGTTGCTTATACATTTAACTGCCAAGGGCTAGTTCACTTGGACTAATTAAATTAATCATTTCCATTTTTTCAATAACATTAATTAATTTATTTTGTACAAACTTAGATATATTTTTATCTTTAAATCTTTACTAACAATTTAATTTTAAAATACTTTTTCTTTTTTTTTTAATAAAGTTTCTTTTTTTTTTTAATTTCTCATCTGTGCGATTTTAAATATATATGAGTTTAGTATAGAATTTTAATTTTCAATTTTTAACTCTTAAAAAAGTTTTATTTGTGAACTTTTATTTTTTTCATGTTTAATAATAAAAAAAATAATGTAACATCGTATGTGCCCGTTACAATATATACACCTGGGTCTCTTTTTACGCGGATTTATTTAATGTGATTTTGAAGTTACGCGATTCACGTTTCTCCGAAAGTCAAATTCCGATAATGCGCTATTACTTTAAAAAATAATTTTTGCGCACTTACGTCATATTAAAAGTAATAGCACATTATTGGAATTCGACTTTCATCTTAGTAATTTCAATATTTTCAGTGCTTTATAATAGTAAGATTTTATGCAATAATGAAATTAAAATCATGATTTCCACATTTTATGTATACACACATTAAATTTTACAAGATTGTAATGTAAATTTGTTCAAACATTGTGCGTGTTAATTTTGCATTTTAAATCACATTCTGTTTTTGCTTTTTAAAAAAGAACGTAATCAATTATTAATCATTTAGTGTCCGCAAGTTTATTTTTAAAAGATGAGTAATAGCAGTGGGCACAATTAAATTTGACAATTAAAAATTAAAATCTGACTTTTTTACCAGTTTGCAAACAAACCTGTTTATTGGCAAACAGCGATAATAATTAAAATGTGTATAAAAAAATGTAAATTACTGTACTGTAAATTATGCATAAAAATATATTATTTTGAATAAAATTAAATATTATAGTTAAAAAAAGTTTGTCTTGTATCAATTTTTTTCAAATTTGAAATTTTTTATTAGTCATATTTTATTTCCTTATTTTTTTGCGCGCGAATTTTAAAGTAATTTTACGATGGTGCTTTGCTTTTATGCGATTTATGAAAAATCACAGTCTATATCCCCCCTTTTTCAAGGTAAGTTACGTCTATTTTTGCGCGATTTCGTTTGCATGTGTTTTCTGAGGAACCTATCTATCGTGTAAAACGAGACCCAGGTGTATATATATATTGTGTGTGTGGTATTCTATTCTGTGTACGAAATTGTTAAATGGATAGTATTGTAAATGTATAGAAATTACTCAGAAAGGAATATATTTTATTTTAAATTAAACAAATGTTTATGTTAGTATAATTTGTATTAAAATTATTTGCTTCGTTCAAATATCTTTTATTGTATTACATATTATTATCTTGTAAATAAATATTTTATTATTCATTAAATACGCTTATGTTTTCGTTGCTATCATCACATCAATTTATTCAGAAAAGTCTGAGTTCAAACCCCTATATATTACATATTGGAATGTAGGTATAAAAAAGCCTGTACTTTAGAAAAAAATATAAAAAAATTCATATATTAAAATCTAATTTAATAAAGTTTTATTAAACCTTATGGTATATGAGAGTACATTTCAAAAGTCACCGATCTGCTTAATCAATTTATTTATCATTTATTTAACACCTGCATTATTTGAAAATAAATATTATGTTGATTTATTCTTTATTACAAATATGCTTAATGATATAGTGGGTAGTATAAAGGTATCATTTTTACCTGCTGCATTATTTTATCTTTAGTACTTGGTATACATTGAGATATTAGAATAAGATGTATCTATAGGTTGTATAAAGAAGAAGATTCATACAAGAAGAATTTTAAAATATTTGAAGAGTGTTTTATTTGCTAGCCATATGTTTACCTGAAGTATTCAGGTACTTAGGTATATTATATTTGAATTTTTTATTTCTTTTAGAACATAAGATATAAGATTACGGAATTATAAGAAGAAAATAAAATAATTAAAATATACGAATCTAAATAGTTATTGCATTTAATAATATTTAAGTGTTTCATACAATAATTATTTTCTTGTATTAAGTATAAACATAAACCCTGAGATGTAGATAAAAATTCCAACAGGTAAATTCAATAAGAACCAGTGATAAGATCTTTAATAAAAACCTGAGATTGTATTATTTGTATTTATATAATATTATTTTGTCTATAAGGGGACTCATACTATGTGGTAGTAAAATTCATAGGTATTATGGTGCCTTTGTGACCTATTATCATCCCTTCCATTTGAGTTACACTATATATATATATATATAATAATTACATTATTTAACTGACCAAATTTACTATTAAAATTATAAGATATAAAAAATTATTTCAATGCTCTACTATAAATATTTTCAATAATCGCTAATAACTAATTTTTTTTCTTCTTTTTCTATGAAGTCAAAATGCGTCACATAATAAAATAACCAAATATCAAAAACTATTTATCGTCTAAATCTTTATCCCTGACATACATTCACAAATAAAATATATATATCTTTACATATTTTAAATTGAAATTATTTAGATCCGGAAGTCGAACTCCGATAATGCCTTATGACTTTAAATATTATAAATCTCTGAGTTCGCTTCAGTAAAAGTTTAATTACTTAAGTTTAGAGTGCATTAAGTGATTCAGTTAAGTTTTTTGAACTCTTCCTGACGTGTGAGTGCGCAGGGATTTATAATATTTAAAGTAATAGCGCATTATCGGAGTTTGACTTCCGATCTAAATAATTTCAATATTTTCAGCGCTTTATAATAATAGATTTATATTTTAAATTGATAATTTTTTTTATTAGCACTTTGTTCAAAACTTTTGTGACCATGAAGTATTCAGATACTTAGATATATTGTATTTGCACTTTTTATTCATTTGAGAACATAAGATATAAGATTACAGAATCATAAGAAGATAAAATAATTAGTATATAAGAATCTAAATAGTTATTGCATTTAATAATATTTAATATTTTATATGATTCTTATTTTTAGTTATTTTCCTATTTTAATTTCCTGCCTACTTTTAATTCTTGCATCAGTGTTGTGATCTAACTAATAGCCATTCCTATATATATATTAAATGTTTTATTCAGTGATGATGATTATTATTTCAGTCATGTGATGATGGGGATTAAACTAAGTATGCATATTAAAGCTACTGATATAAACATAATAATGATACACATTGAGTTTTGCTATAGTACTTTTTATTTTAGCAATTTTATATATTTCTCGTCTTAAGACAAAAGATGATATTCTCCACATGAAGTCGTCCCCTACAACAATCGCCACCAATTTGTACAACAAAAAAATGCCTAAATAATTATTTTACTTGATGGTCATTTCAAAACCTAAAATAATACCAATAGAAACCCGCATTACAAATAGGGTTTTTCAATAGCTTTCAACAAATACTTTTTTATTATTGCTGTAGCAAAACTTCTCTTTCAACTCTCACTGAACTTTTTCTTTGTGTGATTTGGTATAGTAGTAGAATGATGGATTCTGGAATTCAAGATCCATGGGATTGCAACTAAATTCTGCCATTTTCAATGGTAGAACATCATATCATCTTCATTTATTTTTATTTTATTAAACTCTTTAAGATTGCTTAAAATTAAATGCATACATGGAAATGTTTATTAAACAGTAAATAACACAAAATCTAAACAATTTCAAAACATAACTGATTTAAAAATTCTGTAAGCTTGTATCCTATTTACTAAACATGTTTACAAATAAGAAAAATCTGATATTTTTTTTTATTTTTAAACCAACATAGGAATTTTAATTCCTAAAAAAATTATCTTAAAATAAAAGAAAAAGAAATAAGATTTCTTTTTTTTTTAAAAAGAAAAAATATAAATTTTTAAACTAAAATCAATCTGACGGGAAGATTATAATATAGTTCAAATTCATGTAAGTTATTATTATTTTGCATGATAAATATTTAATTTAATCATCATCATATTAATGGAATTGTATGCATAAGATCATATTAATGGAATTGTATGCATAAGAAAAGAGAACTGGAAATGCAAATTAAAGAGGCCTAGAAACGTAGATGATGAGACTATAAATTAAAAAGAGTCATGCATACCACTTTCAAAAAAATTGATTATTTAAATAAATTTGAATAAACGGAATATATTTCAATATTAAAGTAACAACTAAGATATGTGAGCACTAAATAAACTCGGGTTGAGATGAATATGACATATCCATGTTGAAAGTTAAAATTAACGTTTAAGTTATATAAAGTCTATATTTTCTGTTAAATGTACATAATGTTTAAATAATATTACAATAATTCCGAAAAGAAAAAAATAATTTTGATTTAGAAATGATATTGTATTGGTACAATATGTATAAATAAATAAATGTAACACAGTACTGGTTTCACACTTTATATTATGAAATAATAAATAAAATGAAGAAGAATGTTTTCAGATACATTATACAACTCTCATCCATAATGCAACATTTCTTGTGATGTCTCGTATCAAGTGAATTTTTATATTAGCTTCTTGTTGCTTAAGTAAATTATTTCTTTTAATAATGCTTCATTTATTTTATATTTTTTACTATTTCTTTTTTCCTATAAAATATTTATCTCATTAATATGAAAACAAACTCTAATTTATAGTCAATAAGCAAAGAAATTGTCATTTTTTAAATTTCTTTATTAATGATCATCACATTCTCCAATATATATTTCTCCACAGTTTCATTTTATTATATATATGTATGTATTACTTTTTTGTTTTTTTATAAACCAATTAAGCGTATGTCACGCTTGAATGTGAAGCTATAATAATATACAGGAATTAATATACGCTAAGCGCTTTCGAGGTCCTTTACCTCATATTCATAGCGGTGCTGTGAGCTGCGAAATGTAAAAAATGGAGCGGGAGAAGTGGTATGCAAAGCATATGCAAATGGGCTAAATAGTCCAGCATTTAGAGATGTCGAAGCAGGTGTCACGTCTATTGATAGAGTTGTTATTGTTATTGATGTAGTACGCTTCTCTGATCTTCCGCTTAATGTCGTTTTTCTCGATACAGACTATTTTAGGGTGGGAAGGTTCAAATAAATGTCCAGTCTTCTTGGAGTGTTCCAAAAATGTTGATGAGTTATCATTGTTTTTCATAGCTCTATTGTATGTGTATCTGTGTTGTGCTGTCCTGGTGATTGTGCCTGCCTTGGTTTCTCCAAAATAAATGGCGCGGCAACCGGGTTGTGGGCAAGTTATGCTGTAAACGACATGGGGGGTCTGAGAAGGTTCTATTTTGTCCTTGGAGTTATTGATGAGACGATTAGTACAAGGGGGTGTATGAAAGCTGATTTTAAATTTATTGTCTAAAATCTTGATTAGTTGGTGGGAGATTTTGGGTATGTGGGGAAGAGTGATATATGGAAGTTTAATATTGTTTTTATTAAGGGTGATTTTTGTATGAAACTGTTTGATTTTGTTGTTGATAGTGTGGAGTTTATAGCCTGCCTGTAGTAGATCTTTGGTGTAGAGATGTATGTTGTTCTTTCAATCTGCCTCAAACTTGCACAGCTGCATGTTTCTGTGTAGGAATGCTTGTAGTCCTGCTAATTTGTGAGAGTTAGGAACGTTAGAATGTGGATGTATGAAGCCTCTGATTTCAAAAGGCTTTATAATCATTGAATAATTTATACATGGTTCATCACGCGTTAACTTAAGATCCAGATAATTTAGGCTTTGGGATGCATCCTCAGATGTGGAATTAATGGTTAGATTAGTGCTGTGCATTAGTTCTTGTATAATATTATTTGTGGTGTGCTGATTGGCTAGAATAAGTATGTCGTCTACGTACCGCATGTATAAAGTGTGGGGGTTGTCAGCTATTTTCTTTAGATTTATTAATTCATTTGTAATATTTAGTAGCACATTACATGCAAATATTCTTGATGTCTTTATTAATATCTTTTTCTATTTAAATAGTATTGAAACCCATTTAACATTATTATTAAAGTTTCTTGAATTTTTTTTAGACTTTTTAATAATACCTCTGCATATAATAGTATAATATTTTCAAAATGAAGCATCTTATACATAAAAAAAATTTACTATAAAAGTATACTTATCATCTCTTTCCAATAGATTTTCTATATAATTTGTAATCTATGTTTTTTCAGATCTAATTACAATTATCTCTAAATACTTTATTGATTTATTATCTTTTTTCTCCATGATTCAATACAAATTATTTGTTCAATAAATCTTTTAATTAATAACACTTTCACTTTCTCCATAAATACAAATATCATATCTAGATACCTAGTATAAACTTTAAACATCACATGATCACCATTTCTTATGCTTGCTTATAACTGTTATTAAAACAGGCAAAACTCTCTATATGTATTGTCATTCAGTGCAAGCCAGGGTAATCAATGGATGCCAGAAGGCTTGTGCATAAAATTCCCATCTAATGCCTACTCATCCAATATCCCCAGACTAGTTTCTGGCTTGTAGCCTTCATCAGTGAGGAGCCTTAGATCTGAGATCATTCCACTTAAATCTTAGGATATAATGCAACCCTTCAGAAACTACCTTTATCTCTACTTAACTACAAAACCATGAGTGTAATAGGATAGTAGTGGATATATTTATTAAAGAACCAAAGTCACCAAAATGTATAGTTACTGAACTGAGTTCAAACCTATATGACTATATAAGCTAATGAGCTTGGATTGAAAATATTATAGTATTTTTAATTTAAGACTCATAGTTTTGTAGTTAAGTAAAGATAAAAGGTGGCTGCTGGAGGGTTGCCTTAGATCCTAAGATCTAGGTGCAGTGCTCTCAGATCCAAGGCTCCTCACTGATGATGGCCACAAGCCAGAAACTAGTCTGGGGATATTGGATGAGTAAGCACTAGATGGGGATTTTATGCACAAGCCTTTGGCATCCATTGATTATTCTGGCTTGCACTGAGTGGCAATACGTATAGAGGGTTTTGCCTGCTTTAGTATAAACTTTATTATTATTCATTTCTCCATTTATTATTGACTTTTAAAAATCCACATTTGTTGCACTCAGTAATCTCATAGGATCTCTATTCTATACTAATCACCTTTATACATAGAAAAAGTATTTTCATCTACAAACTTGAATACCTTTACTATAAACTTCTCGGTATAAGATTTATTTCTTTTCATTGTCAATGTTTTTTCAAGAATCATTATTGATTCTCTGCTATCATTTTAGGCATATAGTTCTTTTTTCTCTATACCATAAACCCATCGTTTTTGATTTACTTTTGTGTACTATTATTAACAAACTCAAATGATAGTGTGGTTATAAACTTATCATATTTCAAAATCTGTTGTAATAATTTGTCCATGCATTTTTTAGTGTAATATGTATCCCAAAGTCAAGCAGTAGACAAAGTGGAACATATGTTTACGTAATCTATATTAGAAAACTCTTATGGACAAGTTACCCTAGAAGAATAAATAAAAAATAAACATTAGCTGCATCCTAGCAGTATTACCAAGATAATCAAATAACACTCTTGTGTCCAGCAAGAGTCAAAGTTACAATATCTAATAAAACTTTATTATATCTTCCACTGGTTAGACCATGACTAATTCAGTCATTTAGGTTTGCAATGACTAGAGTGAATCAGCTCACAACAATAATTTCAAATAAGATCTATCCAGAAGTAGTTGTTAATAATGCAAGTTCAAAACCTAAAATAAAGCATGAAACTAAAAGCGCAAAAAAGCAGATTGATAGAACCACCAAGTAAGTTCCAGCAGTTGTGATTAAAGTTAAAAGATCACAAATAATGTGACTAAAACAGCTGATTGACAGCAAAATTATAGACACAGAAACCAGCTAGGGTTAAAGTATGCATTATGAGCCATCAGTGAAGAGTTATCAGCCTACAAAAAAGCATCACAACCCAACAGTGATGAACCTACAGTTTCAAGATCTACAAATTTATAACACTAAACCTGATGGTGAAGTCATCAAGCCTGATCAAACCAGAAAACAAAAAAACATCCACCAATGTCATCAACCTAACTACATTCTTCAGGGTTAATCTTAGCCAGAGGATGACAATATCATATCTCACCTTGCTTTCAAATAATGGACTAGTCCAGATTCCATTTTATCTAGATTGGATTGAGCATTCATTGCCATTGATCAATGTATAAACAGATGGATAATACACATTTTATGGCAATAACTGGCCAATAGGCAATGAAGCACTGAAGATGAATGTTTACATTATGGATGGGGATCTGGCAATAAGTACTCAATCTATTTGAAGTTACGGTCAGAGAACTACTGTCATTCAAAGTTGAAAGTCAGAATACACATTTTTCAGAGAGGACTACTGTTATAAAGCCAAAAGGCATATACATTCTACCAGAGATAACAACTGGCAAACTAAACAGTAACAAAGTGAGACAAGTTCACCCTAAAACTGGAAACTCCTAGACATAAATGAGTCATGAAGCAAATTGTCATACTACAGCTGAAAGTGTCATTGTATTTGCTCACAAGACAGACTATCATGGTACATCTGAAAGTGGCAGATAAAATTATATGGGCACTTGAAATCTCTTTTATCTATATACATGACAACTAGAAGCTACATCTCCTCCAACTGTAGCAGGCAGTAGTATATGAAAGTGTATATTTTTTCATGTTATATTAATAAATATATAATATATATTTTCGTATGTCTGGGTATATATTAATTTGCAGTAAACATAACACAAATATCATTATATTAGAAATTTATTGATATTCTATAATTTAAGAAATGTCTTAGCTTTATTTAATTGTCTAGACTGATATTTCATTTTGAACTTATAGATATATGTAAATTTGTGACAAGTAGAGTTATTTAATATAAATATGTAATATATAGATTTGTAGAATTATTACATTTGTAAGTTACAATAAATCTGACAAAAATAAATAATATTATGAATAGGAATCCTTGATTTCATTGATGGAGATTATATTTGAAGAATATTTTAAGTCATTTTAAATGTTAGAATGTTAAAGACATTAGTCTAAGATATAATTATGTACATATGTAAAACCTTAATTTTGAAAAAAAATTATATTCTTGAATTACATATAATTTAGTTTTCCAACATGGAAGTATTAATTGTCAAAAATCTGTATAGCAGAATTGAAATCTGAAATTATTATGGTAGTTTAATATTACAAATATATATGGATATAAAATGTGATTTTTTAAAAAACATTTGCCATTATGATTGATATATATATATATATATATCTATATATATATATATATATATAAGCGAATCTGCGTCTTGATTGTGGTGTTTGTTAATCCACCTGCAACACCTATAATCTAGACTTCATATCTGGGTAAAATAAGACATTCTTTCAAATAATAGGATTTCTAAGAAAAACTACATTTTTCTGCAAGATATTTGGTCAATATCCAGTTTAGTTAGCCACTCTGTTATTGATTAGTAAATGGATATCTAGCTATTCTTAGCTGAAGGTAAAATAAGAAAAAAAACTATAAACTGTCATTAACCATCAGTTGATTAATTAGATAGGTATTTACATTTTTTTACTGAGTTCCTTAGTGAAAGGAAAAGATCTTTGCAGTAGCTATTTAATTTTTTATTTACTATTTATCTGTCTATCTGCCTGTTTACAGTTCTATTTATATATATTTAATATTATATATACATTTCAGTATGCCTTTAATAAATTATATATATTTGTAAATAATCTGCTAAAAAGCAGATTAATTTAACTAAGCAGTAGAATATTAAAACCAAAATTACATTTGATTATTTCAGCAAAATGTTGTCACTGCTCATGCGTATATTATTAAGACTTCCGTTATAACTAAGTTAAAATATTTACACATTAGATCAGTGGTATTCAAACATTTTAGCAGTATGACCCCGCATGGGACATCGAGGTACATGCTGACCCAAAACTAAAAAAAATCAATAATGTAATTCTAATTGCTCAAAAACTAGGACTAGGTAGTATTAAAATTTAGGAAGATGTTAATTTATTTTTTATTTCATACAAAATAAACATAAGTGTCAATACAAGTACAATAAACTGAAAATCAACTTTGTAGTTACCAAAATATTAGATTGAAAAATCGACTAGTATTAATTATTTATAATCATTTTGTAATCAATTAAATCTATTTACAATTTTTTCATCCATCTTGCGACCCCATTTGGGATCGCGACCCATAGATTGAATACCACTGCATTAGATATTATTACTGCAAAAAAATTGACTAGTGGATAATAATGGTGTAGTTTAGTACATAATTCTTAATTAATTTACCTATATTTAGTATTATGTAACATGACGCATTTTTTAAATATGTATTTGTATATATATACGGTGTATATATTTTTTTAAATTTAACTTTTTTATTCTGGGAAATATTTGTTAAACAATGTAGACCAGTTTTACATAACAAATAATGTATACTGTTTACAAATCTTTTACAATATATAAAATTTGTTTACTATAAATAATTTATTTTTCGAAAAAAAATATTTCATTAGAGAAAGAATGTTGTAAAAGTAATTAAGTTCTACTCACTCTACCGTTTTTATATCGCTTTATTATTATTATTTCATAAAAGTGAATACATTTATCGCAAAAATAAACAAGAATTCTCACTATTCACCAATATCTAGAATATTTAATGCTATACAAATATTTTTGTTAATAATTTATTTATTTATTTTTTAAAAAAAGTATAGTTATCGTTATGCATGACTTCCTAATTTTATTTTAAAATACACCAACTTCGACAATGAGCTATCCCTAACGATTATACATTAAATATGCATATATGTATATATTGCATTATGACGGAAAATTTTATACGATAAACGTACGCATATAAATAGATAATCACGAACTCTTGATTCACATACCGTTCACTGCTATATTTTTATTTCATTATTTTTGATTCAATAAATGTGTGTTTGTAACAACTATAAAATAGATTGTAGTAATGTTTTATAGAAGCTTTTTCTTTACAGTATTTTGCATTTTTTACATTAATAAATGTTTTGCAAACTCTCACATGGCTTTTTTTTTTTTTATATTATTACTTTTTAATACAGGATGTACATATAAATGTTTAAATGTATATATAGATGTTTAAATTATTGGCGCTTTGGTAAACAATTAATTAATTCTGCCGGAGGATTTTAGATCTTTGTTAAATTTTTTCAACTATAGTGCGTAAAAATTAACGGAAGAGATTAATTAACAGTTAAAACGATATTCTAAATGTCAATATTAATTTCTGTATTTGTTTACGTAATTTTACAAAACGTGAATTTTACATCTAAACTACATTTTAATAAATATTTTCTTTAGAATAATAATAATAACAATTAGTATTCACTATATGTGTATATACAAAATGCATCTCATTGATATGGGACTTAATAAAGCTTATTATAAAATTGAGACTGTAATAAATTATGATGAGAATGTAGCAAACAAGAGCTTACCATTATCGACTTCATCTGGTTATATAACTTGCTTAAAACAGTGAATTAGCATATATGGTTATAAAAATTGCTAACCCAAATAGGAGTTCATTTTTCTATATATATTTAAATAAATTAAAATGTAAAATTTTATATAGATTTCAAGTATTTTTTTATAATTATATATTTGGACTATCCTAAAAGATGCAAATAGTCTAATAGTGCAAAATGTCATTATCACAGACTTTTAAAAAATAATATAAGCATATATATATATTTGCTACAAACAACACTTTTTGGCACTACTTCAAATTTAAAGTTCTGAAGGTAAAATTCCAAGTGAGTGTCTATATATTTGACTCGAGTATAAAAAATGTATTAAAACAAATTATTATTGAAGTATAATAATTACTCTTTTTTATTGTATTGCCAAATGTATACCATATAATACTAAATCATCCATGCACTTTCTTACTGTTACACAATCTTTATTTCCCATCCGGTTTTACAGTTTACAGTTTCGATTGCCCCAGCAATCTTTTTCAGATGTACAACATAATACACACATATGAATATAAATATACATGAACATATATAGAATGTAAACTATATGTTCATGTATATTTAAATTTATATTCATATGTTTGAATTATGTTGTAGTTCTGAAGAAGATTGCTGGGGCAATCGAAACTGTAAAATGTAAAAGAGGGTGGTAAATAAAGCATTGTGTGACAGTAGTAAAGCACATGGATAATTTAGTAGTATATGGTAATTATTACTGAACTAATTCCAAAACATAAAATTAATTTTCAACATATTATTTATAATTAAACAACTTTTTAAAAATTAAAGATCGTTAACAAAACATACAACTTTATAAAATCATATCAAAAGTCTATACAAATGAAATTCAATATGAAATGGTAATTCTTGATTAAATATTTATCCTACATCAGAAAGCAAGCGGTGCAAGATCTTGAAAAGTTTATTAATTATATTATAAACTATAAAGTGTGTGAATGTAATAAAATTTTCATTTAGAAACAGTTTACTGTTTTTAATTTTTCTATATCTATTATATTTTCAATCCTAATAAATAGATGGATTTTGTTAGCATTTGTTAGAAGTAATTAACTCCATCCTTTACAGGAGAGGTGGGCAGACACCAATCACAGTCTACCAGTGGATCAGCAAAAAATTTAAGTTGACCATATGAATTAAAAGAATATATATATATAGCTACTACAGGCAATAATTAATTCTTCATAATCAAGGTGGCTGTGTGTAGTCAGGTAAGTAAGTCAATGAATGCAACAGGTGACACATATGCCTTCATTAAAAGTGTCTAATAATGCAAATGTTGATTACAAATTCATCAGTATGAATACATTCAGTGCACCATGCAAAAGTGTAGCATCCAACACTGAATAATGTTCAGTCACTCACAAAGCCACATCTTTGTTATGACAGGTGCACAAATTTAAGTAGTTTATCATACAAAAATATTATTTTATCAAATTTTAAAAGAAGGATATAATGTCTGAAGCAAGCACAAAGATGTAAAATTTTAATACAGAATGGAAGAACAATTTTTCTTCATAATGGTAAGTGCGAAATGTATGTGTCATTGAAGTGTCTCACTTCCAAAAAAGAAAGTAATTGTCAAAAAAAAACATTTTAAAATCCTGCATATCAATGTTGATAAAGATTTTCCATTGAAAAAAAATTATACAATGAAAATTAAATTCTATTAAGTGGCAATTAATAAGCTAACAATTTCATTAAACCCATTATTAAACCTAAAACTGCAACAACTGCTGCACTTTGTGTGAGTTAGGTGTTAATAAAACATTAGGGATTATTTGCAGAAAAAATAATAACAAAAGAACTATTTCTAGAAGTCAGTGAATTATTATTTGATTCATTCAAAAACAAAACTTAAGTTGTTTCCACAATTCAAGACATATAACTTTTCCTCAGTACTTATGTAATCATTCTTGTCTTAATTAAAAAAGCAAGTCATATATAACGTGACATTACTTTTAATTAACTTGTAGTTACAAAAATGCACACAGAAAGCATACCAATAGCTCAAACAAGCTCTTAATTAATAAGTGCAGTATGAGAAAATATTTAGAATCTCTACCCAGAACATTTCTACCTCCAGACCAACTGGTTTCGAGCTTATGGCTCACGTCAGTGGAGAGCTAGATTATTCGGACACTACACCTAAAATATCAACTCAAAAAACCAGCACTTATTTCATATGTTTGAGCTATCATTACGCTCTCTGTGTGCATTTTTGTAACTACAAGCTTATTAAGAGTAATGTCACAGTATATATGACTTGCTTTTTTAATAATTATCTTGTCAAGCACATTATCGTAACGCTATTAGCCCGAGGAATAGAATATATCACTCTGTTTTAAAACCTTTTTGTCATTACTGAAATATAAATGCCAACAATTATTTAATACGCGTCCCTGTCTCATATAAGCAGACAGTGGCGTTTTATATATTTATATAAATAAATTGTGTGAAATTATTTAAAACTAAATTTTGTCTCTTATTTTATTTGATTCCTATCACTGTCTCGGTCTATATATATATATTTTCTGCATTTCCTTTATAAATCCATAGACGTTAATTAGCCACCCAAACTTATCTTAGTATAGAGTCTTTTGTTTCTCCCTGACCACCAGGCACCGGTAAAAGGTTATACTAGTTGTAGCATCAGATGCGTTATCACATAGGTGGCGCTGTGAAATTTGGACTTTAGATTCGAACTTAGTATATCTAGAAGGCAACCCCCCCTAGAATGTTGTTTAGTGTCTGGGGTTTGAATTGTGCAGTGTGTTAGCGAGATAGACGATTCTGACCGTTACAATATAGAGAATCTGTTTGTATTTATTTAAAATTATAGCTAGCATTATGTAGAGAGAGAAGAGGAAATTTGCCTTTGTATGCACTGTAATATCTGAAAAATAAATATTTATATTTCTAAAATAAAAAGTGTTCTTGAATCGTAATATTTATCAATAAAATGTAAAATTGAACTTGTTATAAATAGGTTTAAATTAGAGAAAATTATAAGAGATATTTATGCTAATATGAATCTGAACAAGCAGTTTTCTATTTAATATTGTGCATGATACAGATATATAGATTTTTTTTCTTTTGTAAAAAATTATATACTGTGCTCTGTATTATTTGATAATATAGTGTAAAATGAATTTATTTGTATGGGAATTACTTATTGTTTTCAACTCTAAACTAGATTTAAGTTCTAAATAAAGAAATTGTTTAAATAATATCTTTACAAAGTTCTCAGTAATTCTATATATTTTTTGAATGGTTTTCATAAATCAAAGGCAATGTGTTCACTAAAATTGAGCTGAAGATGGTAAACCAGACCTAACATTTAACAGGTGGGAGTCAAAAAGGTAAATTTCTGAAGAGAAGTCATAAATTATTAGAGGGAAACAGGCATGAGAAAGAATGCTGACATGATTTTTTTTCTCCCTATAAAAGGGCTAAGAAAAGTGAAAGAGGGGACTGCTAAAACTTCTCTGAAATCTCTGGAATTTCCTCTGATTGTTTTCTCTCTTGAATTGATCTAACTTGTTAAGAAGTGTGAAAGCATTACTTAGATATAAAGTGCTAATTCAGTTATAAATAGTGTGCAATTCTTTCTCTCCAAGATCAATTATGACCAAATTAGCTTGTAATAAAAGATTTTGGATTCAGTACCTCAATTTTTATATTGGGTTCTTTAAAGTTCATTTAAAGAAAATGTCCCAGGAAAAGTATTGCATCCATGTCTTGTTAATGAAACTCAAAAAAAAAAATCAAACTTTTATATAAAGTTAACCTTTTAACCGCTAATTATATTATTGGTTGTATGGGGTAAAAATCAAATCTTTTAATTGGCCAACTCACAAACTGAAGACAAAGCCTATTGTTAAAACATATTCGCCTATAATATTAAATTCAACTCAGATACATTTATAAAAAGTATATTACTAATTTTTCAGGTTATGAAGAGAACGAAAGTTCTTTCAAAAATAAATTGCTATTTATTTATTCTAAAATATTCAATTTCGGCAACATAAAAGCTATAATATAAACAAAAAGGTCGACTTTTACATTATAGAAAAGTAAATATTTCTTTTAAATATTTCTTTAATATTTTTACTAAAATCTTCAATATTTTTCGAAAATAATTTTGTTTTTTTAGTATATTTTTTAAAAAACTAGTTTAATTTCTGAAATTATATTTTTTTAATACTTAAAATTGCATTCAAAATAAAAATCTCAGCATTTTTCTTTATTTTCTTTGATCAGGCGGTTTCTTTGTTCTTTCCAGCCAATCAGAATGTCTTTTTCAGCTGAGAGCTCACTAACAACCAATTACAAACGATGTTCTTTCTTTGTTTAGAGTTAAATGCATTTTTTTTATTTTTTACTTGTAAAATAAATCAGAAGAGGGCACCATCTTACAGAACTTTTAAAAACCTATTCAAAACCTATCAAATGAATTTTTTAGCATAAGAACTGGCAGAGTTAGAGTGACGTCAGATGTCTACGAGGAGCCTCGTAGGACGCGGGAAAAGGGTTAAATGACCAATCCATATTTTTAACAGTAAAATTTGTTTGTTTTGATTGTGATTTGAACCTAAAATGATAAAAGAAAAAAGCATCTAAATTCAAACCCAGGAAGGAAAATATTCAAAATGTGAAAGTAATCTGCAGGACTCTTTTTAACCACTTTTAATCATCACAATCAATGTAGCTACATCTTGATTAAAGGAACTTTATGTGCATCTATAGAGTATATATCCATTTTCCAAGATAAATGAACTAAATGGTAATTGGTGTTGGTGGACAATAATATCAAGTCTTCAGACTTAGCCTTGAAGAAAAGAGACAATCCATAATGTTGATTATTTATTTACTTTGCTTTATTTATATGTGTAGCATGTTTAATAGAAATTTAACGATTATATTAATTTTAATTTTTTTTTAAAGTTAAAAAAAAGAAATGATTTTGATCCATAAAGACCCATTGAAATTTAGAAAAAGGAATTAAAAAAATGTTAATGTGTAATAATGAAGTATAAATGTTTATGTATTTGTAAAAAAAATAAAAGATAGAAAATATTTTTTTATTATCAAAATTATCTGCTTAGTATTAGATGTATGACAAGTGATTGGATGATCATGTGAATAGTTGTTGCTATATGATATATGTTGATTTGATCTGTTATTAATATAAAGATTGGATGGGTGTTGCTGTGTGCTTGACTTTTTAAATTAAGATAGTTCATAGTTTTGATTTGTGATCCAGTCAGACTTTGTCATTTACATTAAGACTGTAATAATCATATGTGTGTATATGTGAAGCTATAAATGCTTGTTATTACTGAGGTAGAGTTATCTTACCACCTCATAGATAGGAAATAACTATCTCATAATTGATTCACTATGGCAGTAGGAGATCAGGACCAGTTTTTAGCTCCATTTGTTTTTATTTAAGTAGGAAATTATTGATAGAGTTATTGATAGAGTTGTGGAAAATGTTATTCATGCCTATATAGAGTAAATGTGTAGAGAAATATAGTTCCTCACATGATTATAGTCTCAGAGAAGACTTCTTTCTGGCCAATGCAGACATTTGTAGTTGTGAGGTTTTTTTAATTTCCTTTACTGAGACACTGATGTGTGCATTATGAAGTGCTGCATAGTGCTATAAAATATAGAGAGGGTTTTGAAAGACAGGATAAAAATTGCTTTGACAGGATTTGAGTTTCAGTCAGATGTGTATGTTCATGTGGGGAGTAACAAAGAGTTTAATTTATAAGCTGATCGATCTGCAGTTGGATTTTGTGAAGGATGATAAAATTGAACATCGTCAGGCTGGGGCAACATACTGGCCAATCAAAATATATACAGTCACTAAAGTGGAAAGTGGTAAATATTAGGCATGCATGAATGTAAAATTATGGTTTTTTATATTTAAACCCATTTGTTAGACCAATTAGAGATTTTACACGTCACATCATCTTTTCATAGGAAATATAAGAGATTATTGCTTTTAAAATAATTAAATTCAGAATTATTATAAAGATATTATTGATTGATGGAATAGTTCAATTTGTAATTGTCATAATGAAAGGGGGAGCAGAAATTTATAGGTTCTATGCAAGTGATAAGAGAATTTCATATTATACTTAAATATGGAATTCTGATTCTGATTCCGTGTGTAAGCATATTAATATTCAATTAAAAGATGGGTCAAGACAATGGTTAAATTATAAAGAAATTTAGCTAATTTAAATATGTATTATGTATCATTATCATCATTACTTAGTAAATTTCATATAATATTTGAGTGTTGTGATATTATAGATGTGTTTTTTTTTTTTATTGTAATAAAGATTTGTTATTATGAATTTACATGCATGTCTTGTGTTTGATATTTTAAATATCTCCAGAATTTATATCCAGCACCTATATCTAGAATTAATACCAGATTACATTTAAACTTACACAATTCATTTATATTGATTGATTTCCATAATTTAAATTGACATAATTCATTTTTATATTGATTGATTCCATAGTTGATTTACATTATCCATTTTATATTGATTGATTTTCATAGTTTATTTGCATAATTTATTTTTATGATTGATTTCCAAAGTTCGCTTACAAAATTGATTTTCTTGATCGATTTCCATGATTAATGTCCATGTTTTACTTTCATAGTTTACTGTGGCAAAAATGTAATAGATTTAAAATTACTAATTAAATTTGGGCAAACAGATGATATGAAATAGAATAAGATGAAAGAAAATAGTCAATTTAGGTATATTAAATTTAGTCATTTGGTTCGTTGCAATGTTGTGGATATTGGGAGCAGACATAAAATCCCTTTTCTGCTTTCAGTATTTAATGTAATTCTCACTGGTAATTAAAGTTTAATTTAGCTAATTTTGGGATCATATCCATTTTAATGTAATTGTTAATAATTGCACCTCATTAGCAGATCTAGACCTTGAGAAAGAGTACTTCGATTATTAAATCTAAGAGCTAGCTTGGAAGTCAATTAGTGTAAATATTAAAATTTGGGAAATACTATTCTTATAATAAGGATCATGAATTGATAGTCAGTTGGAAGGCTTATATGTGTGTTGAAGAGAATAGGATTAAGAGTTATCAGTTTAAAGGAGAACATTACATAGACATTCAGTGTTATATAATTGTAACTATTGAAAGTGATAGATGCTGAGAATGAAAAATAAAGTAGTGGAATTAAATGGGAAGGATTTATTTATAACATTTCTTTATCCTGCTTTAAATTAAATAATCATTTTATATTATAAGTATAAGTTATGAGTTCTCCGCATCAATTACTAATTTATTTCTAGACATGTATGAATTAGAAATGTATACAACATTCTCGTAGTTACCACTCAGAGATCATGTATTTATATTAAAGTTGTGGAAGAAAGTTGTCTCATTATTATTCAGTTAGTAATAAGAATTTATCATGGAAACATTTGCATAATTGTTTCAAGGTTTGAAACCAAGACCACGATAAATTGAATCGGATTTATCGATATTATATTTGTTTTGATAGACAATTTAATTACTTTCTCCATTGTATTTTATAGTAATAAGCATGATGATGATAAACTCTGGTGGGCATTACAATTTCATAGTTGCAATTTGGCACCCAGGTATATTTAATCTTATAATTAATATCATTAGATAAACACACTAGCCATCCGTGTTCGATCCCAAGGTTAATATCAATCGACTAGTTCAGTGGATTGATAATGGTTGATGATATATATATATAGGATTTCCATTCTTGCTATTAAAAGGTGTGAAGGTTGCCTTGATAGCAGTTAGAAATATTGGTTGCTATATTTACTGTGAATGTTTAGGTGGTTACTGGTTGGTATCTAATATATATATATATTGAAACGGAAATCTCCAATCCCTTTCCGTTTCACCATCAAACCTAATGACACTCTCATCTGTGCTAAGTTCGAACCTATTTAAATGTTAATAAATATAAAATTCGTTCATGTCCGTATAAACAGTATTATATATTTACGTGCGAACGAACGCTATAATTAGATAGGATTAGTAAAATTATAGCGTCCTAAAGTTATTTAATATTTCTAAAAATGTTTATTATATTATTTAAGTTAAGAGTAAATTATTAATTTTGTTGTTTAATATTGTAATTTCGTATGTGGATATATAATCTGTGCTATATAGAAGAAAGACATGATTTAAAATATGTAAAAGCCGTTATCTAAAAATACTATTAAATGTTTCTTTAAAATTGTTAAAAGATTTCTTGTTTTAAATATATTTCAGAGAAAAGTTTCTCGAAAATATATTTAAAAGCTATGTCAAAATATATTTGTAACGTTCGTTACAATATATATATATATATATTCAAATAAGTATTTAAATATATCAAAATGTGTATACTTAAATAGAAATACAAAAAGAAATGTTTATATTTTATTTAAAAATATGATGTTAAGAATGTATTTTAATTTGTACATTTATTTTTTCTTTTTTAAAACATTTATTTATAAAAAGTAATACAATTATTCTTCTTCCTCCTTTCTTTATGTATTGATTTCTATATTTACATATGATACCATTTCCAACTTTTTTATACACATTATTTTTTACACTAAAACTTTACTCTTACAGTTTCAACTGTCCTGCCATCATCATCAGTCAAAACTGTAAGAATAAAGTTTTAGTGTAAAAAATAGTATTGTTAAGTGTATAAGAAAGTTGGAAATGGTATTTATAAAAAGTTAAGAAAACATTTTATTATCATGAATGCTGATACATTTTCAGGAACTTTTATTAAGTGTAATTTAACTCTTAGTAATAGAAACCATAGAAATGAGTTGAATTTGATTTATGCCATAGAAACAATCTCTAAGATAATGACCTAAACGTGGATCATCAGGGAAAAGGTATTTACACATATTAATTTGATCACACTTTCTCAATCTGCATCTTAATAAACAAATTACACAAAGTTCATGTATTATATGTTTTAAAAATATTTTGGAGTTTTACTATTGACATGAGTAGCTACATAATCTGCATAATATCAGGTAACAAAAATTATCTCATGGAAATATAATTTAAGAACTACAATGTAGGAATGTAATTTAATTGCTTCAACATATAATTCATTATGGAAATATAATTTAAATACTATAAAATGCTTACAGAATCTAAAAAATTAACCAATGCTGTTATTATTATAAACAAAGAAAATATTAATGATTTAATATTTTATTATGGAATATTTTATATGAAATCTTGTTACTTCATTAAAATGGATAAAACTTTTTGAATGCTATAAAATGAGGTGTTACTGACCTCATTGAAAAAATTAAGACTGAAGTGGAATTGGGCTGGAATTATTGCTAGAAGAGATGATAGTAGATGGACAATTGAAATCTTAAACTGGATTCCAAAAGATTGTAAAAGACCCAGAAAAAGACCACATGTGAGATGGATGGATGAAATAAGAAAGTGTGCAGAGTGTGGTGGAAAAGAGAAGCTAAAGATCAGAGAAGATGAATTGAACTTGGACAGACCTTCATTCTGCAGTAAATTGATAATGGTTGATGATGATAATGAAACATCATGGGATTTTAGTGATTTCTAAGGGTTTTTTGTCATTATTTTGTGCATATATTATGGAATATATGAATATATACGTAAGTTAAATTATAAGATTTGGTGTAAATTAATAAATATTATTTTAATGGATTTATACTTTAAGAAACATTTCTTATAATCATTGGAGAATTTAAACAGGTAATATATTTTTATTCTCTATTTATTTATTTTGGAATGAATATGTTTGTTTATTATAAAAATATAGCATAACCAAAAAAAAATGTTAAACTACATGGAAAGAAAATTTTAGATATATTTCTTAATGCTAATTTTGGTTTACTTAAATATATGGCATTGTTATGTTTATTTGTTTTCTTCACATATATTGAAGCTACATATAAATGTGTGTCTACATATATTTGATTCATTTTTAAATAAATTTAAAACTATTTGTTGTATAGATGTGGGCATGAATAGGGTCACATAAAACTACATTCAAACATAAATACATTTCACTTTTGTATTAATTTTATCCCTACCATTTTAATCTAGATTGCTAAGTATAATATATAGATTTAACAAGCAGCAGGTATAAAGAAACCCCGTATTTCTTCAAAAATATTTTCGTTAAAAAAATTGTTATATTTTATTTTGAGATACATAAATAATTAATTATTTAAGTTTATTCTCCAAGTATTAAAACTTGGATTAAAATATTTATATCTGTTTTACTAAAAGAAAAATATTCTTTCCGTTTTATTTTAAACTAAAAACTTTTACTTTTGTTAGGGAAATAGTTTTCTTTGGTATTAACTTTGTTATCTTTCTAGGACAAGTTTAAATTAAGTAAAACTTTTACGAAACTATTCAATAATTATTAAAGCAATAATTAAACAACAAATGTTTAATTAATACTTTTAGTCATAAAAAAATTCCTAGAAAATTTTAAATGAAGAATATAATAATAGGGAAACCTTTTGTTTACATGCAGTATATAAGCTAGTAAAATGTGTTTAGGTGGCTTCAAACAAGTCTTCATCTTGGTCTTCAAATCAGGCTTCAAATCAGTTACTACTGAAAGTCCCGTCAGCAACCCCATGGTGTGTGCAAGTGATGCTGCGGCATGAAGACCATCTATGCACTGTTACTAAAAAATCAGTTTCCAGTCATAAAAATGACCGGCCTTAGCAATGTAGAGAAAGAAGAAATATGTTAACCAATCATTGCAAATTCATTAAGAACCCTGAAAGAATAAGGTGACCAAGAAACATTTCTGTTATAATGTAGCTGAATTAATAAATAATCAAAGATTTAATAAACCTACAAGATCTGAGAGCAAACTAAATTTCTGAGAAGTGAAAAGAAATGCTCTGCACAATAAGATATATTAAAGCTCTGTCTAAATGTGTATCAAAAGGAATTTCTAAATAGAAAAATAATCTCTAGAGAAGCTATGTGGAGTGCTTATCAATATAGCTATGTTTTAAACTCCAGACCTCTGCTCATATGTGATCAGCATTTTGGAATTCCACCATAAACTCTTACCATGAATAAATGTTGGTAACTTGCTTATATATGTTGTCTCTACTAATTTAGTTATTAATTTTCATATATCTATCTTTGTAATTTTATGTTAATATTATATGCATGAAAATTTCTCTTTTGTGTTAGAATATGTCTTTATTAGTCTTCTGTATTTAATAATATGTGTGTTATATATGTATTATTGAGTAGTTGGGCAATGTGTGTATGAGTATTTTTTATATATAATAGTAAACCTGAAAATCGTATTTATTTATGGAAACATTTTTCTAATAAAATCAGTAATTGCTGAAATGTGACATTTCCCTTTGCCCTGGTACTCACATTGTATTTTCTTTGAATAGTTCGAATTTTATTATATTATTCATTTATAATGTAAGGAGTTGGGGGGGGGGGGATTATGAGCAAGCATGGGAAATGGTGATCATGTGATGTTTAGTGGTTTAATACCAATCCTGCCTAATAGGATCATGGTGGCTATGGATATTAAAGAACTAAAGACACCAAAATGTATGGGTATTGAACTGAGTTCAGACCTATATGACTTTGTTATTAAGTAGAGATAAAAGGTGGCTACTGGAGAGTTGCATTAGATCCTAAGATCTAGGTGCAGTGTTCTCAGATCCAAGACTCCTCACTGATGAAGGCCACAAGCTAGAAACTAGTCTGGGGATATTGGATGAGTAGGCACTAGATAGGGATTTTATGCCCAAGCCTTCTGGCATCCATTGATTACTTTGGCTTGCACTGAGTAGCACTACTGTATGTAGAGTTTTGCCTGTTTTAATAACAATTATGAGCAAACATAAGAAATAGTGATCATGTGATGTTTAGTGGAATAACTACCTAACTCTTAGATAATATTATTTTAAATACATATATATATATATATTTTGTAATTTGGCCTACCTATTAAACAATTGTTTGTTTTTTAGTAATATGTGGCCTTGAATAACAACCAACAGATCCTAAAATATTGTATAGAATTATTTTATTATAACACTATTATTATTGTATTCATTAAATGTTTTTTTAAATTTTAGTATATTATAATAATAATGGATATATTTTAACTCCTAAGTAATTTTTTTTGTGTATATAATTTGCAGTTCCAACACAGATGCTTGTATTAACTATTCGATTATGAGATAATGAGTATATGTGTAAACATTATAATGCTCTATAATAATTACCTATCGTGTACTAATTTTTTTATGCTTAAGTAAGAAGATGCTTCAAATATTAGTTACTTGATCTTGAGGTATTGATTTATCCATAGTTTTTTACTATTAATAATGCTAATATTATTTTTCAAATTACATTACTAATAGTTTTTTTTTTAATGTGTTATCAGAACAACTCTGAAGCATGACATGTTAATTGCATGGCTTATATCAAATATATTAATAGCTTTAGCCAGTAGCAGAAAACAGTCTGGAGTTGAGGATATTCTGTAAAGCTTGTTAATAGCTTGTTTGCGAGCTCTTTATGAAACATTTATAATACAAGCTTGTTTAAAATAGGTCATGTAACATCTGACTTGATTTATTTGTAATATATATATATTATTTTTATGCACTTGTTTTTTGTGTAATTATCACCTTCTTAATTTCATATTCTATATGTGATCAATCCTTATATTTAAACCATTTTTATAGTAAGAATTCAAGGGCCTGATATTTATCAAACTTCCATACTGGGTCATTACTTGTAACTGGAAAATTATATATGTAATACTTAACATAATTTTATACTATTTTAGTTTTCATTTTTGTATTAATATTGTAACCCAATTCATAATCGTCACAATATATATATATAATCTTGATAAACATAACTATACATTATCATGGTTGCTTTTTCCTGTCTCTTTATACATATATAGTTTATAAACTAAAATAAAAAGCAATGAGAATATTATAATTTCATTTTTCTTTATCAATTATTCTTATAATTCTTAAATTTTAAATATGTTAAATAATAAATAAATGTGTATTTATAAGAAAAAAAGCGATTAGTTTTTAATATGCATCCATTTAGAGTGTTTCACTTATTACTTTCATATAAATTTTACTTCAACTGTATGAAATTAAAACTGGAATATATTTTATTGCTCAAATTAACGTTCATTTTGGATTTGTCTGTTATTTATCTACACTTATCTTAGAAACCATAGCAATATCTGATCATGAAATTACATATATGTAAGTTGTTATTTATAATAATAATAATAATAATAATAATAATAATAATAATAATAATAATAATAATAATAATAATAATAATAATAATAATAATAATAATAATAATAATAATAATAAGTAGGAACAAACTTACAAAAGCTCGTGAATGTACTTCCTTAAAGGCAAACAGAATCTAATTATTAGTTTAAAAATCTTATGATTTTGAAAATTATAATCGATTTCCGCATTATAAGAAAAGACGCTATTAACAAAGTAAGTTTTTTTTATTTTTTTATTATTTTGTCCTAAGAAAATCTAGTCATCTAGTTGAAATGGCATCTGCAGATAACAATTGCGTTGTTAGTAAAAGAAATAACAATACAGATGTAAAATCAGTTGCAGAAGCCAGTAAGGAAAAAAAATCGTATGCAAATATTGCTGCAATGAAACCACAAAAAGCAATATTAGAAAATATTATACAGCAAGAGAACAAAAAAAATGGAGGGGAAGGACAAATAGGCAGATTTAGGAGAGCCAATTCATTAGACATTTTTGAACTAAGTTTAGAAAATGAAGATGAGACACCTAATCATTTAGCAGAACAAACTGAAGATAATTGGACAGAAGAAGAAATTCAAGAAATAAACATCCAGTTTAATAACACAATACCAAACAAGTTATATGAATCTTTTAAAAAATTATTTTCTAATAAATCATTAGTGCTGGCAATTACAGATAGAAATCTAACGTTATATAAATTTCACAAAGAGTTATTATATCAAAAACTAACAGAAGAAAACTTATGGGATTCAATCTCAGAAATCGGTGAACATTCAAACTCGCGATATATAGCTATACAATTTTTCAACGAAAATCAAAAAATGAGATTTAAATCACAAATAAAAACAATTGGTGGATACGTAATGATTGTTGTTGATGAAAATCTGCAAAATTATTGCTCAGGAATCATTAAAAATGCGTATTTTGGGTTTAGCATTCGTGATTTCAAAAGTATGGTCCAACCATTTGGGCATGCAATATACATTAAGAAAATCTTGTGCAAAGATACACCAACACTTATATACACCAACAGTTATCATTTTAAGATAAAACTGCACCAGCATATTAAACCAGAAGAAATTCCAAGGCAAATTATGGATCATGGAGCAGTATTATACTTAAACATTAAAGGGCTAAGACCACAATGTTTTGGCTGTGGAGAAAGAAGCCATTTGATTATAGACCGCCCAAAGAACAGAAATAACAAAGGATTTGATTTATCAGAAGAAAGACTAGAAAAGAAAACAAGCTATAAACAAAGAGATGTAAAGCAAATACTGACATCGGATGTGGGAACTCAAGGAAGTGAAAAGGAAAAAAATTCTATACAAACACATATAAATACAGATAAGCAAGAAAATGAAACTGCAAATGTAAATAATGATGATAGCAAAATTGGGGAGATTCCATATTCTTCATTAAGGTTGGAGGAAAAAGTGTACCTTAAGATAAATAATACAAAAGTAAAAGAAAAAAAGGGAATGATATACAAATGCATGTGGTTAAAGCTTTAGAAAAAAATATAGACAAACACACATTTAAAAAAAATGTTGATGGGAAGCAATATTATGAAGAGAATATGAATTTGGATGAAGATCTAGAATTATCTAAAAAACAAAGAACTAGGAACAATACGAATACTAAAATTACTCATACAATAATGCCAAATATACAGCAAGTTACTCAGGTTAAAGCCAGGGAGACCCCCAAAAAACAGGAAAACAGGAAAAAAGCTAAAATTAGGAGAGCTTATGTTTGATGACACAGGAAAATGGTATCAAATGGACAGATATACTGATGTTGAAACTGAAAGTGAGTTCAAAGAAGCCCAAGATTTACAATTGATAGACAGCCTAAAATAAGGATAATTAAAGATAAAGTAAATTCAAATAAATCCAAAGTAAAAAGTAAATCTTTATAAATGAAAATTAAAATTGCTTCTTTTAATGTACGGGGTTTGAATTCAATAGAAAAGATATTTAAGTTGAAACAATGAATCAAGGAAACAAAACCTCATATAATGGGACTGCTTGAAACCAAAATTTATGCAGGGTCACAAATTGATCCAGCAAAATTTCTAAATAGTGAGGGCTTTGTTGCATGTTCAAGAGACTCTACCTCTCCATCAGCTGGGACAGGTCTTTTGATAGCTACTGCTTGCCAGTTTACCAATTTTCAAATCATATACATTGATGCAAATCTATTAATCGTTACTTTATTTCACAAAATAATTAAAATAAATGTAATCTTTGTTTATATGCCATTGCAAAAATATAAAATAAATACAATAATTGCCACAATTAATTCAACACTGGGATCTACAGCTAATCCAACAATTTTGATTGGAGACTGCAATGTAACATATGATGAGTTTGTAAATAAGTGGATACATAAATTATCAATTCCATTGATGAGTGCAAGGGGTTACTTACCTGAAGATGCTGTTTCATTTCATAATGGCCAGTGTTCATCATTAATTGATCTTTGTTTTTACTCTCCAGTGTTTCATCATCTAATAAGCATGAAGTTAATGCCTTCAGCAATTTCTGATCACTCAGCTCAGTTCATATCAATTGACCTCAGTAATATACAAGTCTCTAGACTGCAATTAACTAGAACAATAAGAATGTTGATTCCAACCTTAACACCCGAATTTATTTTTTCAGAGACTTATATTATGTGGAATAAGATTCTTTCAATGACCTTTAACCCAATACAGCAATATTTAGCTTACATTAATATCCTGTCATTTAACATTAATCATATAGTGAAAAATAAGCCACCTCCCTCAGGGTTGTTGAAGCTTGCAGAACAAATTCATAAACATATTGCGGCCATAACCCCTAATCAACACACACAGAAAGGTATACATATACTGACAAATGCTTATAACAAAGCATGTGAAACACTGAAGAGCTATTTAAAAAATTAAACAAAGAGAATATGCCTAATGCATCAACATATATGAACTCAGCAATATATTAGATGGTCATTAGGGAGGGGACCTGAAATCAAAGTGCCATTAGCAGTTAAAATAAACAATGAAACATTTACTGGAAATAATATGATCTTACCAATTCTTAACTATTTTAAAGATAAGCTGGGACCAGGAAAATTGATACAATACCAGCCAAATGTATTTGGAATGGCAGAGACTGAATCACCATATACTATAGATGATTTTATAATGAAAATGAATAAAATGGACAACAACTGTCACCCAGGAAGTCCTGGAATTCCACTGTTCGTATTAAAACACCTTGACAAGCTGACTAGCAAATGCCTGTGTCAGCTGGCAAATTATTTATCGCAGGGAATAATAACAATGGAGGGAGTTAATACAATTGCGATCATGCCATTTAATAAAAAAAAGAAGCCTATTCCTTTGTTATCAGAGATAAGGCCAATGTCAATGGGTCCATTGCCCATAAAGATTTTAGAGAAAGTAATTAAAGATAAAATAGAACCATTTATTTTACCGATGATTTCACCAGCTCAATTTGCTAAAAACATTCATCTACCACACAAGCTGCTATGTTATTTAAGGCTATTTTGACATCAGTTAGAGAAAAGAAAAGATATGGCCCGATTATTGTACAGCTGGATATTGCTTTGGCTTTTGACAATGTTGATATATCTATACTGTTGAGATTATTGAATGACACTGAAATGCCAAAATCACATATATATGTTATAACAAATTTACTCTTAAATTGTGAACTTCACATTACTCTAAATGGCAGAAATTCACCAGCTTTCACACCAACTAAATCACTTTCACATGGGTTTCCACTTAGTGCCATCTTATTTATTTTATATATAAATCCCCTTCTTGTCCGATTACAACAGGCATTTGAGGGAATGGAGATCCCAGGAACAGGTCAAAAATTGACCTGCATTGCATACATGAATGATATTACAGTTTTCCTGAAATCAAAAAGGCAGATACCAAAACTACAGATGATTTTAGAAAAATACTCAAAGGAATTTAAACTAAGTTTCAATCCAGAAAAAACAGCAGCATGGACTATATTCATGGGAAGGCCCATGTACATTGATTTTCTAGGCAAAGCCCGGCTCATTCCTTGGATTTCGATTCCATCTAGGGACTACTGGAATGAGATGTCATTTGCAGAACAAATTGAAAAATGAAATACAGAAAATAGCAGATTCTCTAGCCAATACCTATATGTCAGTATATTCTAAGATTCAATTGATTAATAGTTTGATGATGACTAAGATAGTTTACTTTATGCCAGTGGTTGCTTTCTCCAAAGCTTTTATCTCCAAAATTAAGACCATTTGCAATCAGCTACTATGGTCAAGGAAAGTTGTGGCAATATCAATGGCAAAACTATGTCAGCCACTGAATAAAAATGGTTTGGGATTACATGATATTGGTATTTTTGCAAAACAGAGAATGAGGAACAATATAATTGATATTGTAAAACAATTTCCAAAAATTAAGCAGCTCATAGAGATCATTCCAACTGATAAACCACCACCAAAAAAATTATCATATTTTGAACAATTAATACATCTTTGTAAAACAGAATCAAAAATCACAGAGCAATTTATTAATCAATACAAATACTGGGAAATTTATGAACTAATACATGAAAATAATAACACAATTGCTTTAGAACCAATACTGGGAATTAATAATAAGCAACTGGTTAAAAGGTATAAACGATGGGCCTTAGAATCAAAGTTTTTCAATTTTCTAATAAAACTTAATCTATCTCCATTACCTACCACATATTTTCTTTGCCATGAAAGACTGTATATGTCAATTGATCCCCTTTGTGGGTTATGCCATCGAGCTGAGGAAACCCTATCACATCTGCTATATTACTGTGAGGGACCCAAGCAGATAAGAAATCTCATAACTAGCAGTTACAGGAAGTCTAATGTAACAATGCATCAATTAATTTCTGCATTTAGAGAAGGATTAACACCAAGTGTCAGGGCAGCAATCTTTGTGCTATATGCATACTGGTGTACTAGATGCACTTTCCTAATTGGTAACAATTCCAGGAGACATCCAGCTACTTTTTCAAATAAACTTGAAATAATACAGAAAAGAGATAAGACCCTGGCCAGACCTGACATTTATGCAGCAACCTGGTCATTACTTAAGATTAGATCTATGTTATAATGAATTGAGGAAATTAAACATTATAAAAAAACTTAGAAAGATATGCATGTCAAATTAGCAACAAGGACAATTTAACAACAATTTTTTCCATTCTGTTATAAGTAATTGATTTGCTAATGGCGTTCAAATGATAATGGACAATCCAGGATATTATATGTAGACAAACTATGTAAATGCAAAATTTGTAATTCTTTTGAGACAATAAAGGCCTTTTGAAACATAATAATAATAATAATAATAATAATAATAATAATAATAATAATAATAATAATAATAATAATAATAATAATAATAATAATAATAATAATAATAATAATAATAATAATAATAATAATAATAATAATAATAATAATAATAATAATAATAATAATAATAATAATAATAATAATAATAATAATAATAATAATAATAATAATAATAATAATAATAATAATAATAATAATAATAATAATAATAATAATAATAATAATAATAAAATAATAATAAAAAATAAAAAAAATAAAAAAAATAAAAAAAAAAATAATAAATAATAATAAAAAAAATATAGAAAAGTAGACTTGGCTGGTTTTACTTTTGAATTATTACAATCTATGTCTCTTCAGGAAGTATATTGTATGATTATGAGTATGGCAAAATTTGGTGTGAAGGAATCTAGAGCTATTAGTGATAGTGTTATTTCTGGTGATGTAGGTATACAATGTGATTTATTGGAAACACAAGTCTTTGGGGATATTGCTGAGGTTGATTTTGCTGGTGATGTTAATTCATCTTTTAGGGGTAATAATACCTTAGGAAAGTTGCCCAAGTCCTCAATCTTTATTACAGATAAAGGTAAAAATAGTTTTGGGGGAAAAAAATAATAGCATTTATAATGGTGATTATAAAAGTGATAATAAGATATTGGATCAGGATTTTTATTCTTGTGATGAATATATTGGATGTGGAATTGATAATAGTACAAGATACAATAAAGGAAATATTTATAAAACTAAAATTTATAGGCAGTCTAAAAAATATCAAAAACAATTTTCTAGACTTTATGATGATAAAAAATTTAACATGTTTTCTGGATTTTCTGTTAATAATTCATCACTGGGATATTATGATAATTTTCCTGATAAAAAAATATGTATTGAAGGATGGATATTCACATTATGTTCCAAAAAAGTATAGTAATATTTTTTCTAGTGACTTTTCTAAATCAAATTTCAGAAGAAAAGATTGTCTAGCAAATGCTGATAGTGGTTTTATTACTCATAGAACAAATTATTCACATTTCTCTAAATATAACAATTATATTGATAATGAGGTTAATGTGGGAAATGGTTTGGGATGCTCTTTTTCAATTTCTGGTAAAAAAGGTAGACTACCTTATTTTCCTGTGGAAAGGGTTTGGTATTTCTAAAATTCATAACAATATTAATAATAATATTAATACAAAATGTAATAGATATTTTGTTTCTAATATACCAGTGAGTATTAATTTATATAATATTAAGTTAGAATTTTATAATATTAAGTTATTTCTTGAAAAACGTTTAAGAACTAGGATCGTGTGTCATGAAATTAATATGTATAATTCAAAGTCTTCTTGCTTTTATATATCTGCTTCTGCTCATAAACATAATGATTTAATCTCTTCCAATTTATGGTCTCGTGGTGCTTCCATTTTTTTTTTATGGATATTTTTAGAGTTTATTTGCCCATTTTACACTTATTTGATGGTAAAAACGGAACTAAAATTTTTCTATGTTCATAAAAGTTAAACCATTAAGCATCACATGATCACTATCTTATACTAGCACATAATTGTTTATAAACAAAGCAAAACTCTCCATACAGTATTGCCACCCTGTGCTAAACAGAGTAATCAGTGAATGGCAGAAGGCTTGTGCATATAGGCATTAGATAGCGATTTTATGCACAAGCCTTCTGGCATTCATTACTCTGGTTAGCACAGGGTGGCAATACTGTATGGAGAGTTTTGCTTTGTTCATAAAAGTTATTATAATGTCACATATTCAAAAGTTTTATTAAAAATCTAAACTTTATATTAATAAAGCAATTAAATTTATTTTCTTTAAAATAATTCAGAATTATTACTATGCTTGAAGTAGCAAAGAATTGTGACTGATAATCAAGTATTTTCATGTAGAGTGATTGATTTTTCACACAACAAACATTTCTTAAATTAACATATATATATATAACGGATATTTGTGCTAAATAGATAAAGTACAGATTTACACTTTTATTTTTGATTTTATCTTTTTTATATTTACAATGTGCAGGAAAAGTTCTATTGTTTATATATTTATTTTTCCCCGGAAAGAATTAACAGTTTTAATGTATTGATGCGTCCCAAGCAGACAGATTTTTTGTTCAACCGAATAGTGTGTATGATTTCTGATCGTGCCTCAGGCTTGGAATAGAAATGTAAAATCTACTGTCCATTACTGACAAAGTTGTACA
The DNA here is from genome assembly GCA_028023455.1 of Epiperipatus broadwayi. Lineage (NCBI taxonomy): Eukaryota > Metazoa > Onychophora > Udeonychophora > Euonychophora > Peripatidae > Epiperipatus > Epiperipatus broadwayi. The sequence continues at coordinate 2,089,980 of JAQFVV010000181.1, read as the reverse complement.
ATCAAATGCCCTCGTAACCTTCAGAGCCACTAAACAGTCATAAATCTTGTATACCATGACCAATAAATGACCAAAAAGTTTTAAATGTATACGATTTAGATTGTGTATGAATCAATAAAACTATAAGAGCAACAAAATCGCCTGAATACATAAAGTAGTTGAAATATATTATACACCTAAAGAACTTATTAAATCATATAAAGTACGAGTTTTTCTAAAACGGTTATTATATGCATTATAAATACAATACATGTATACACAGACACAAAGTGTATATTCCTATGTATTAACAGCACGCAGGCAGCCCAACATTCATTAGTATATGTTTATTTTTGTGTTACTTTATGAAATTAGTTTAGGTAAATATGAAATACTTATTAATCTAATGTAAAAAAAAAAAAATATTATATATTAACGGTTGTGTATCAAATTTTAAAATAGCTTTTTAATTAATAAAAAATATATATAGTACCAAGGACTTATTGTTTGGTTTTTGTGTTATTATATACAAATGCACGTGGTATATAAAATAGAATTTAAACTAAATTAGTATGTGTTAACAAATTTACTTTTAACTATATTTATTTTCAATGCTCTAAATTTATTGGCATCTGTATTTAAATATGTATAGTATTGTTTTATCAATAATTTGTTCATCGACTTTCCATCTATATTTCATTTACGGTAAACTATTAGTTTACTTTTATTTCAATGTTATTAATGTTGTCATGTTTTCGTAAAAATATTTTGGTTTCTTTTGGTATCGAAATATTCGCTGATATTTAATATTTTGTGTAGCTGGTACAAAAAAGCAGGAATTGGCCAATAGAATTTCTACTGAGACTAGAGAATTTATAAAGAAAATAAGGAATATGAAGATATATAATAATGATGCATTAAGAAGGATTGTTTACCTAAAACTTTGTAAAATGGTCTAAAAAAAAGTTGATAATACTGTAAGAAAATATAATTGTGAACAAACAAGGAAAGCTATAAAAGAGAATAAAAGACTCAAGTGTGTAAAACAACATTTTGATATTGGTAGGAAACTTATATCTGTAATAAGAAAAAAAGATGGAATTATTACTAAAAAGAGAGATGACATCATGAAATGGGTAGAAGACTTTTATCAAGAATTATATAGTAATAAAGAACAAGTACCTCATACAACCATTCTATCTTCTGAATTGCCCAGGATTTTAAGTGAAAAAGTGAGACATGCAATTAAATTAATGAAGAAGAGAAAAGCTCCTGGTAATGATGGAATTATAATCAATATCTTAAAAGAAGCAGGTGAATAAATAGAAATTTTTTTGTCAAAGTTATATACCCAAATGTCTAAATGATAAAGATGTAAAAGATAATTGGAAGAATGCAGTACTAATATTAATATTCTAAAAAGGTGATAAAGAAGGTATTAAAAATTACAGTCTTATCAGATATATACAAAATTTTTATACAGATAATTACAAATTGTCTACAAAGAATTTTAGATTTCAACTAACCAAAAGGACAAGCTGGATTTAAAAGTGGTTTTAGTACAATGGATCATATCCAAGTATAGAGAGAAGTTATAGAATGAACCAATGAATATGAGTTGCCAATATGCTTTGGATTTGTAGATTATGAAAAGACATTTGATTCTATAAACATTTCCTCAATGATTAAAGCATTGCATTATCAAGACCCAGAATACTACCATATTCTGAAGAATATTTGTAAAACTGCAACAGCAGCAATTAAATTACATAATGATAGTAGGAAAGGTAACATTGAGAAAAGTGTAAGACAGTGTGACTTCATATCTTCAAAACTTTTTACAGCAGTGCTGCAAGATGTATTTTGTGGATTAAAATGAAAGCTAAAGTAATAAAAGTAAATGGAAGTGAATGGAGATTATTTAAGTCATTTAAATTTTGCGGATGATGTAGTTATTTTTGCAAATAATGCTTTAGAGCTTCAGGAAATGTTGCAAGAATTATCAGATGAATATAAGTAAGTAGGACTAAAGATGAACATTAAGAAGACTAAAGTAATATTCAATAGATTTGCTCAAAAACTGAAAATAAAGATGGATAATGATGAGTTAGAAAAAGTTAACCACAAATACTTTAGTCAGATTATTACTACATATGGAAACATAATGGATAAAATTAATCATATAATTAAACTTGGTTGGAGTGCTTTTGATAGAAATAACTTAATATTAAAAGAAAATATGCCTATGTGTTTGAAAAAAAAAAGGTTTTTTAATAAATGTATTTTACCAGTTTTTACTTATGGATCCAGAAGAGCCATGAAGAGGCATCAGACCTTTCAAATATGTATGAAGAGATGCATGTTAGAAATAAGAAATAGAAATAGAAAATGCAATAATACATGGGTAAGAAAATAAACAGGTATTACTGAAATTGTTGAAAAAATTAAAATACTGAAGTGGAGTTGGGTTGTGTATATTGCTAGAAGAGATGATAATAAATGGACAATTGAAATCTTAAACTGGATTCCAAGAGATTGTAAAAGACCCAGAAAGAGACCATATGTGAGATGGATCAATGAAATAAGGAAGTGTGCTGAGATAATGTTGAGAAAAGAGGCTAGAAATCAGAGAAGATCGATTGAACTTGCGGAGACCTTCATCCTGCAATGAATTGATAATGGTTGACAATGATGATGATGTAATTTTTGTTTTCTATATTTGGATTTATTTTTTCATATGTCATCTTCAAAATTTTTTGCACACACTCAATATTTGTCTAGATATATTGTAACCATATATGTAACCTTTTGGCTTAGATGTATGTTTTAACGCATTACATTTTTTAAAAAATTATATAAGACTATAATTAAGTAAATTTCTTTAATTATGCTATCATAATTAAAATCTTAAATTATATGTTTCAATAGTATAAGTTAAACTAATTTAGTTAGCTCAATTAGTTAGCAGTATTTACATTATTTTAGGTTTAATATATAATTAAAAATAAAATTAATATTTAAATTAAAGATTTAATCTAGAGATTAGTATGTTTTAAATCAATTTAATAAATAAAATTGTTTTATGCTGTTTGAAATGATTAGTTAACTTAGTTAGAATGTTTAGTTGTTGATTTTTTTTGAATAAATATTTTTTTTTAAAAATAACAGTTATAATTTATTAAATACCAATTTATATCAAAGTATTTAGAAGTAGTTGTATTTTTATATTGGACTATTTCCATCATCTAATATGAGTATTGAATATCTTTAGAAAAATTTAACTTTATTTAAATATTTCAAATACATTCAACTGTTAGTAATAGCACATCAAACAGGTTAGTATATGCAACATTCAACTGCTAGTAATAGCATATCAAACAAGTTAGTATATGCAACATTTCGAGAGATATTATTATCCCCTCTTCTTCAGATGTTGCTGGTTTGACCAGTGACAGTACTAGCATGAAATTCGAACCTGGATCCTTAAATTCTTGATTATTGAATTTTAAGGTAATGCTCTAACCAACTGAGCTATCCTGGCAAAGGCAACAATCAGTAGAAATTTCATATACTTATCTATGAGGTTTCTCCTGATTTCTCCACTTTTTCCTAAGAGCAAAGTTAATTAGTGGTTTCTGTACATTATGTATAATCACACTAGGTTGGCTTATAGGATTTGATAAAAATAATCCAATATAAAAATATAACTAGAATACCATCATCCAAACCTTCAGGAAAACACAATATTTAGAAGTAGGATTTTAAAATAGTAAGTATAACTGACTGAGAGGAGCTCTAGTTTTTAATTGATTTTAAATATCAATCAATAGCTAATTTATTTTCATTGTATTTGAAAATGTTTATATTAATGTGCATGTATGTGTGTGTGTTGGAGCACACATGTAAGGTGTTCAAAGTTAAAAAGATTTATTAAAAGTTTATTTTAAAATATTGGATACAGTCAACCAAGTTTTAATTTATTTTAAAAATAAGCTTTTAAATAAAGCAAGAGAAAGAATAAAGAAAAAGTAGTAAATAAAAAAAAATGTTTAGTTTGAAAATCAGTAAATAATTTTATTAAATAAGTAATTTAATAATTATTTAGAATTAAAACAATTGTTCATTAACAAATTCATTTGTCATCTAGATGTTACATGTCTAAATTATCTGGATTTAAAGTACAGAGTTCAAGGTCAGGTCAATTAAAAGTCAATAATGACTACTAATATAAATATTATAACACATACTTGTAACTCTGTGGTCTAATAAAGATATATTGCAATATTAATTTTGGTGCATGGGTGGAGAAAAACTAATGCACCCTAGTATAAAAATAAACAATTAAAAATTTAAACACTTCTACTTTTTCATAATTCATTTCATTTAAATTTTAATCATATTTAAGTTTTGAAGTAAATTGCTTGGTTTATATTTGACTTTATTTCAAGTCAATGTTAAAATTTAAAGTTTTATTGTTTATGATCATCATGATAGTGTAAATAATGAGTAAGTTATCCATGCAGTGTTTCCTCCTAAAGGCATAGATTCAATTGAATTAGTAAATAATAATTCTAAAAGATTCAAAAGAAAATTCTAATATTTTTTCCAAAGAAGCCCAAAGAAACTCATGTTAGTAAAAGTATAGTGTTTCATTTTTATCTAACATTAGTTAAATTCTGAACATTTTGCTGTAAGTCTATACTTGGCAAGTTTCAACTAACTTTCAATCAATTATTAGCAGTGATTATAATTATTAAACAAAGTCCACACACCTATAGCAAACTAGGATATACAATGACAAACTTTTATAAAAGCATTATGACTATTGAAAAAAGAAACAGTGATAATTATTTAAATTTGTCTTATAAAAATTATAATAAAAGACAGATTAATAAAATTAACTTTTTAATGATAATAATGAAAAGTTTGTGTTCAAATTGCTTTATGTTAAAACAGGTCTCATAGCTTCTCATCTCAAATGCAATTATTTCTTGATTGATTTGACTAGTTTTTCTGAATTGTCTATAGCAGAAATATATATATATATATATATATATAATGTAAATTATATGTTCATGTATATTTATATTCATATGTTTGTATTATGTTGTAGTTCTGAAGATTTTTGAGACAACAAAACTGTAAACTGTAAAAGAGGATAGTAAATAAAGCATTGTGTAACAGTAGTAAAGTGCATGGATGATTTAGTATTAAGCCAATAAACATCACATGACCACTATTTCTTATGCTTGTGTACAACTGTTGTTAAAACAGGCAAAACTCAACTCACTATATGTATTGCCACATACAGCAAGATAGAGTAATCAATGGATGCTAGAAGGCTTGTGCATAAAATCCCCATCTAGTGCCTACTCAACCAATATCCCCAGACTAGTTTCTGGCTTGTGGCCTTCATCATTGAGACCCAAGGCTCCTCACTGATGGTCACAAGCCAAAAACTAGTCTGGGGATATTTGATGGGTATGCACTAGATGAGGATTTTATGGTACCTCACTGATGAAGGCCACAAGCCAGAAATTAGTCTGGGGATATTGGATGAGTAGGCACTAGATGGGGATTTTATGCACAAGCCTTCTGGCATCCATTGATTACTCCAGCTTGCTGTGTGTGGCAATATGTATAGTGAATTTTGCCTGTTTTAATGATTTAGTATTATATGATAGAAATATATTACCTGATATATTTTTAAAATGAAGAAATAATTAAGCTTACATCATCATGATTGAAATAGCTCAAAAATTGGACTTGTAATTACAAAACTGTATAAAAAGCAATCTATAATTAAGATTATCCTCCTACTTATTACTCCTCTGACTCTAATTGCCATTAAAATGTGTTTAAAAGAAATGTTGCTATTTGAATTCTGTTGTCAGCACTTGGTTACAATTTAAAATGTTGAAGTTTCATTTGTAAACATTTTTTAAAGAATTTTATTATAAATTCACATCTCTACATTTCTACTCTGCCTTAATAAATAAGTATGTTATATATTACATCAATGAAGAATAAAAGGACTTAAACAAAGAGATAATTCCTTTCCAAAGGGAAGAATGTTTTAATCTCTAATATATATAAAAAGGGTATTATAATAATGTATATATTTTTGGTATATTTGGAATTACTATAGGAGTATATTATTATTATTATTATTATTATTATTATTATTATTATTATTATTATTATTATTATTATTATTATTATTATTATTATTATTATTATTATTATTATTATTATTATTATTATTATTATTATTATTATTATTATTATTATTATTATTATTATTATTATTATTATTATTATTATTATTATTATTATTATTATTATTATTATTATTATTATTATTATTATTATTATTATTATTATTATTATTATTATTATTATTATTATTATTATTATTATTATTATTATTATTATTATTATTATTATTATTATTAAGAGCAGCAGCTCCATGCCTTTTATCAGTAGTAGTATTTTTGAGGCAATGTTAAGTAGATACTATATTACTTTTATGCATATTTACCCACTCCATGAAAGAGTATATGGATCATTCATTCATCAATATTACCTGCATATAGTACCAGGTGTTTGATCACATTTTTGCTAACTTATATTTCTCTTGCCCACTATGCCTAGAATTTTAATGTTAGAATATATTTTGATATATATTCACAGGCAAATGCAGTTTTACAATTTATTATTAGCTCCACTATACATTTTTTAACTTCAAATATATTATCACTGTCAAGCATCATTATTTCCTCACTCCAACATAGGTATTGTTTATATAATAAGCATTTTTTATATTGCATAATATTGTTTGCTATTGTTTTAATATTTGTTAAGCATCATCACACTGATTTTTTAAATACATTTTTGATTAAACAAAGTGTATAATATATCCTAGTAGCCTGGACAAAGGCATAGAAGTATATTGTTTTATGTTATTACAAGCATGTTGAGGCATTGGCAGGAGAAGCTATATAAAGTACTCTTATAAATCAATAAATGAATAAGTAAAACCTGAGCACTTTTGAGGCATATTGCCTCATACTCATAGCTACAAAAATAAATAATGTAGAATAGTATGTAGATGGTAATATGCAAATTATATGTAAATTGTTTAATTTGTCCAATGCTTAGAAATATCAAAGCAAGTGTCGCATCTATTAATGGGTATGAATAAGAGAACTATTGGGTTGTAAATATCACTTACAGGATAAAATTGTACAAGTGGTTTTCAGGCAGTTACATTAATGCATTAGTTAATAATATTCATAAATTATAGATATAAATAAGCATTTATTTTATATAGCGCATGTTTATAAATTGTAATACATTAAAGATCAGCCTTTCAAGCTATTGTGCATACGCTTTTTACGAGTATTAATAATAAATAAATACTTTAACTTCCAACACAAGATATAGTATTTAAGAAAGAATAAAATGAATCCACTTATTCTTTCCAACCCAAATGCTTATATATAGGCAAATCTTAAGTACTGGAAGAGAAAGCGTGAGGATAGACCACTCACTTTAAATTACTGTTTACGATGTGTGAATGAATGACGTCGACGAAATTATCTAGAATTTACTAAATGTCATTCTCAAATGAAACTTAAACATATATAAATAAGCATTTATTTTATATAGCGCATGTTTATAAATTGTAAATAATTATTGTAAATCATTTTTATGTATGATAATTATACATTGTAAATAAATATTTTATTATTAATTAAATACATTTTTTTGTTTCATTGCCATTATAATATCATTGCATAAGATCATCTGTTTATCAGAAAATCTATTTAATAAGATTTGCATTAATAATTATTTTAAGAGTACATTTCAATGGTCACATAGTAGTTATATATTCATTTTGCTTAATAATTATTTATTATATCTGCATTCTTAGAAGATAAATGTTATATTATTTACCTCATTTCAAAAGTAATTATTGTGTAGTGGAGAACATAAAAGATGCCCTTACTGCTTTCTACATTATTTTAATATTGCTTATTCAAATTTACACAAGAAAATGTAAGATTTCAGTGTTTATGGTCAATAGAAGTGAAATAATTATATTTTAATAATTGTAAAGTGTTTAAATGTTTTTCAAGTTATCAATTATATATTACTTCAATATTTGAGTATTCTATTCTTATGTAATTTCATTTCTACTTTCTTAAAATACTAAGATTCCAAAATAAACTAAGAAAAATGACAAATGTTTAACGTTAAGTTTAATAATAATAATCATCATAGTTTGTTAAGAAGTTAAAGTATTATCATTAACATTTTGTTCTCATTGCATTTTATTCAGAATTTGAACCCTGAGATCAAGATATCCCAAACTTGTAAAAGAGCCTATATTTGAGATAAATGTGTTTTTAAAACCTGAGATTAAGATATTTTAGACTTGTAAAAGAACTCATATTTAAGATTAAGATATTTTAAAACATAAGATGTGGTATTTTAATCTTGCAAAAGAACTTATATTTAAAATAAATACAATACTTCTAGAATAAGATAAGATAATTAAGAGTGAAAAGAACCTATATTTGAGATTAAGACATCTTAAGAATTAAGATAAAAATATTTTAAATTATAAAAAGAATCTTGTATTTTAATTATTATATTTATCCATGGTATTGTCTACAAGGGGACTCATACTCTGGAGTGGAGTTTTAAAATCCATGTCATATGCTCCCTGTGTATGTAACCTGTGATTGTTCAGGTAGCCTGTGGTAGTTTATGTGGTTACATGGTTGGTTTTCAGCAACCAATGTGATGGGATTGATTAAAAGTCTCCTCTTGTGTTTCCACCACTCTTAGGTCATTAAAATTTTCACTATTATATATATATAGATTCACACATACCCACATAACCTACTTGAAATAAAGTAATAACAGCATTAAACATATACTAATACTCATAAAAATATTATTATGGATACACACACATATATTATATAAATTGCCTTTTTAATTTTCTTAATATAATTTTTAAAATCTTTTTCTATTAATTTATATAATAAATAAGAAAATAAAAATAATTATAGTAAAACTAAAAAAATAATTTAAATAATTAGAAAATTATATTATATTTTTACATTCTATATGAAACAAGTAATAATAATTTACAAGAATATCAGTCGATTTAATGTACTTTTATTATATATTAATTTATAGGTAAAATGTTTATTTATATATATATATATATATTGTAACGTCATATGTGGCCACCATTTGTGCTGGATGGTTCCACTGAATGAAGTTTACTTACACATATATATGTTTTGCTGGTTTCATACTTCTTCATAATACATTTATAATCTTATAAATGTTACGTGAACGAACCGGCACATTCGAGCAAAATGGGAGATATTATTGATAGCTTTAACTATCAACAATGGCCCACCTCGGCTGCTAGATTCAAACCCCTACTATCCAAACACTTTATTTGTTTCTACTTCCTCTATTTTTTACCCCTCATTTCTCTAATTTCAGTTCTAAGTTAATAATTTCTCCTTTGACTTGATTAATTTCTTGACGCATTTCTTTCATCAATTCTGCTTTGAGGTCTTGCTGACTTTGTTTGAATTCTTGCATCATATTCACCATCATTTTCATCATCATTCGCATCTCAGATACTTTTTCTTTCTCTTTTTCCACTAACTGTGGATTTTTAAAATATATTGGGCTTTCTACCGGCTCCATTTTGTTATTCATAGTTATGCTATTACTTTTTATTTTTTTAAAATTATCTTTTGCATTAACAAATCAAATATTATTATTGTTTATATATTTTTCTTAACTAAGACGGAAATATACTCTGACTCCCACCCCCTTGTCCATTTTTCTCTACCCGATCTTAATGCTTTAACTCTGCCCAAACATCAACTGTCTCTGATTTAACATAATGAGGTATTTTAAATAATGTAAATACCATAAATCTTTTTTCATTTAAAGAAGAAAAAAAAAGGTTTCGGTCAATTCTTTTTTTATTTTTAATACCACTTTAAATATGTAATTTAGCTTTTTTTAAGGTTTTTATTTTTAAACAAGAACAAAGTATTTAATTAACCGTCATTTATGATGGGTTAGCCCAAACATTGGGAGACATTTGAATTATCTAACATTCACAAACATGCACATCAATAGTTCATTTTATGCATGCTTATAAAGTTCATATAATTTGAATCGTGAATTTTTATGAATTACAGTGGTGGCTACTACATATAAATGAGAATAATAAAATGTTTTACCTAAGATTTTTGGAACATGCATATTGCTTGTTGTTAGCTGCTTCAGACAGAGTATATCTAATAAAGGATATCTAACCGGTTAGATTTGACGTTTCTTGAGGAGATTTGATGCTAATCCGTTGGTTTTATTCTTGGAGACAGTGGAATATTGATGGAGGATTTCTGAGCTGTTAAGTAGACATTATTTCACAGGCAGGTCTTGCTGATCTTGTTGGACTAAGGGCTGAAAGAAGAGCGTATATTTCCATAAGATGCTCAGCACTGCATTTCTGTTTCTGGATACATAATTTAAACAAGACTGATACTGAAAACTAGGCTGAAACTGAACTCCGATAAAAATCTGGCTATTTATATATGCGAATTGTTTTCATTTTAATATCCTCTGGCAATAGGTGTTGTCAAAATTCCTTTAGTAATTAATCCTATGACAACATGTTTTTGAAGATTGTTTAATTAGTAGTAGCCATTACAAAACATGTTGTTTTAATATCTTTTCAATATGATTTTAACATGCATTTATTATATCTCTTATTAACAAGCTTACATTTATTTACATTCGCACGCACATATATATTTTACTATTCTAAAATCAAAAATAGTTTTAAGATTATTTTTCTTCTTTAATTTAAATAAAGAGATTTATATTTTTTTTTAAATCTTTTAAATTGTATTTCAACTAATAATAATAAACTCTTTACTTCCTTTTTATAAAAACTTTAGTTTAACTTTTCTAACCAAGACTCCCCTCCCCTCTTTTAATGAATCAATTTTAACTTTTATTTCAAAACTAATGATAGAATGCTATCTGACTCATACTTTTTTCAAAAACAACCGCATTTTGTTTTATAAAGAAACTTTAGATTTTTTTTATGACTTATTTTTTTTTAGATAAATTATGTGCCAATTTCAATATTGGTACATTGCACCCTCCTTCGTTTGAGAGTAAAATGTGTCATTTTTGACCATTTTATCTCTGACAACTTTAATTTTTAATTCTAAATATTATTATTTTTCTAAATTTGCTTTTTTTTATATCTTTCACTTTTCATACTAAGGGCAATCTTCAATTATGCTTTACTTCTTTCAATGCTGAAAACATTGCTTATAATGTTCAGAGTCCTGGATAGTGACCACTGGACAAACTAATTTTGTGGCACAGGGATCTTTTGGAAATAAGGCAGAGGCAGATTCGTGACTTATACCGACTTACACATATATAAAATTGAAGCTTCATTTGCCAGGTTTCTACCAGACTTGAAAAAAGAAAGGGCAGCTGGGTATGGCAGGAATTATCAACTTGTCCATTTACGACTTATGCTTTGGAAAATGAGGTATGAGATATGGGGATTCTCCCCTGAAGAAGTGACTTGCGGCTCATGCTGGATTTGCCCAGTGTGTATTTTAAAAGAGGAATGATCCCTGCCAATCCATCACGGGTACGAAGATTTATCCAGTCAATGGCTTTAAACTTAACCTTATCTAAACTTATTTCAATACTACCCTCATTCCCTTAATTTCAAACCCTTATACACTCTTAATACAACTTAGATTGACTTTCATTTATAGTATTTTAACCTTTCAATATTTTTTTTAATTTACATGAACATTACTTTAACATATTTATTTATATTACAATATTATTTATAACCCTTACGAACATTATTTTAAATATTTATTTACATTAATCTTATAATACTATTCTAAACTATCACGGACATCAGTTTACATATTTATTTATATTACAATATTATTTTTTTCTTAAACCATTACTTTAACTTCCTTATCTATGTGCATGTATTCAGAAAACTACTTTACTTTCCTACGATTCATTATTATGCAAATATCTATTTGACTAACTTGATTTTATTCTAGAAATTCCGTTATCTTTTTCATTTATTTCATTCTAAAAACATTACTTTAAAAACATTAACTTGACCCATTTATTTACTTGATTTTATTGATTTTTTTATTTATTTGAATTGTTTATTTACGAGCATGTGCGTGGGGAAAATATCTTTTATTTTACGAAGCCTCTGTTATTATTTGACAAAACATTTCATTTATTTTTAATTTATCATTTTAGTTTTAAATAGAAGTTTCAGATTTAAATTTATCAAATTATTGATGTTACAATAATCATATTTGTACTTATTGTCCATTTCCAGTCCTTTTTGTTTATTTTCTTTACTATTCCGCCCGTTTACTAACTTTTAAACTATGTCAGGCAGTTCCTTCTTTCTCTCTACTAACTTTATAATATAAACTATCTTTTCTTTCTTGTCAATTCTGCTCTTATAACTTATTACTTTATCTCTTTCTCTTTCTGTTCTGTTTTCACCTTCGTAACTCCGAAAACCTTTATACCTAGACAAACTCCGAATTACTTCAATCTGGGAATATTTTTTTTTATGCTTTCATTTTTTTTAAATCTCCATTCAAAACGAACACAAACTTTTACTTTAACCTTTTTAAAATATTGTAAAAACATTTCTATGCTATCTTTTACCTTGAACTTATGTCTCTCTTCTATTTCTTGATCTATATTTGTTTCTATTTTTTCTGTTGCAACATTATCTGATTTAATTTCTATCTCTTTTATGACCTCACCTTCCTTATTTTTTTGTTCAAATCTTTCACTACAGCTTTTATGGCTACATGATATATATCAATAAACTTGCTTAAAAAAAAATAAACAAAAAAAAAAAATTTTACTTAGGGTTAGTAATTACAGTACATGATTAATGAAAATTTATAAAACATTCGGTTAGTATAAAGACTATATACAAAAAAAATGTTTGCTATCATTTTCCTAAGGACCATCCATGTTTACACCTCCTCCTCCCCAAGAGTTCTATTTTTTATACATGTTATTTTTTACACATGGCATGACAAGCAAATTTTATTAATTATTTATTTAAGAAGGTTGCATTGATGTAAATATGTTTTAAAGAATAATGGGTTTAAACGTGTATATTTGCAGCACAATTATAAATACCACCAACTTATTTATGACTGATTGAAATGCATACATAGGGTTACACTGATGTAATTCCCAAAGGTACTCATTGTAAGGTACCACATTTCGCTAATAAACTTACGTGGCTGTGCGCGCCTATACATGTTAAAAAAAAACAATAATTGCAACCTTTTGACTTTTTTTAACAAAAAATTAGTTTTAAAATTATTTAAACTTTCTCATGTTTCATATATATGCAATTTCTTTCTGGCAGTGCTTTTATAAGATAAATCTTATGTATACGGTAGATAAAAACATTCCATTAAAAAAATTTGCTCAGGTCATTCGTGGTTTATTAAAGATTGTCCCCCATGTTGGATGCAGTTATAATGATCCAGAATATGACTTAACGTAATGTGCACTACAAGGGTGCCATCTAGGCATTTGAACCTAGAAAAATTTATATAGTAGGCAGATACATAAGTTAAAAAAAACTTTTTTTATTGGTTGATTCAGGTCGTTAGCCCATTGTCACTAGCTCAGTGGAATAGCAGAGATTTTATATTTTATAATAAATTCTTATCTAAAAATATTTTTTTAAAAAAGAATTTAATAAGCCACTGCCAGTAATTATACACACAAACATTTATTTACGTACATATATATATATATATAAAATTTAACATTATTATTTTAGTATGTTTACTTTAACATTTAACATTATTTTTAACTTTTATTTTAGATTTTAATTTACATTTTAATTTTTATACTATTATAAGTTCACACAGATGGATTTATGAAAGTTTGTTTTATAATGTTGAGTATAGATTGGTTACACAGATTACGTGGTCAAAAACATTTCAAAATAAACATAAACAATCAAAATATAAAGTCATTGGTGGAATTGCAGAGGGAAATTCATAAGAAACCCAGTGGCATTCATTGTAAGATGCTGCATTGATACCAATAACTTAAAGGACATCTGAAATAAATACATCTTAGATGCTCACTGTAAGGTATCAGTATTTACCGAATGTCTATATATTTTGATCAAATATGAAAACCAAAAACACAATTAACCGATAACGAACCCATGCAAGCGTCTATACCCAACTTAAATTTAATGCATTTTTATTTAGAGTGTTGAGTATGAATAGACTACGTAGATTTGCATTTGAAAAGAAAATAGTCTATCCTTATTTAACCTTAGGCCAAAATTTTGCAGTTAAACCAATGTCAATCCGTCTGATATATCGATGTGTTCAATGTAATATGAATATGGCAGCCCAATTAGGTTAAGAGAAGAAATTGTCTCTCATCAGATAGAAATATTACATCTATCTGATGATAAGAGCAATAAAAAAAACTCCATAGGAAAGGACTGCGATCATTTGCCAACTTACGATCGCATTCCGTAGGCAAAAGGAAGTGTGTGACGTATAATAGTAATTCTGCCCATAGCGAATATCGTACTACATCTACTAATTACACCAATATATCCAATCCATTGACCTAATTCAACTATGGAATGAATAACCTAAGATTACCTCCCCTAATACAACTTTACAAATCTATATAGCCATTCACGCCTGACTTAAGTTTAACATTTGTATAATTTAATTTAACGGAAAACAGAAATCATAATAAAAACGTAAAAGAACAAAAAAAAATAAATAAATAAATAAATGGAAATGATTTTACAAAAGAAATACATTAAATAAAATTGCTTATTAATAAATTAAGTTGGTCAGATAGGATTCTATTGCAATTATTTTAAAGATGGTAAGTTTTTAATTTAATGTTCATGAATTATCTAAAGTTCTTACGGTTTTAAAAGGTCCATAATTTGTAGTTGTTTGTAATTTTGAATGGGAATTCCCATGCCGTCCTGAAGATATTGGTATCCAGTTAGCCATTGTGTTTTACTTATCCAGAGGTCTTTTACTTTAGCTGGTCCTTAATGTAGAAAATGATGTCATTTTTTTTAACAAAACTGAAGGGATTGAAAAATTTTCTTTTCAATCTCTTTTACTTTAGCTGGTCCTTAATACATACCACCACTGCTGTCATAATCTCCTGCTCTTTTTTCCTTCACTTTTTATAGTAGACTTTCAGATTCAGTAGACATTATGTCACGATGATGGTGATGGTCTTTTCGCTGAGGTCCGACTCCCCATGGATTTCTTTCATTGGCCATTAGTTTCTATTATTTTCCTATCTGACCGATGCTTATACATTTAACTGCCCAAGGGCTAGTTCACTTGGACTAATTAAATTAATCATTTCCATTTTTTCAATAACATTAATTAATTTGTTTTGTACAAACTTAGATATATTTTTATCTTTAAATCTTTACTGACAATTTAGTTTTAAAATACTTTTTCTTTTTTTTTAATAAAGTTTCTTTTTTTTTTTAATTTCTCATCTGTGCGATTTTAAATATATATGAGTTTAGTATAGAATTTTAATTTTCAATTTTTAATTCTTAAAAAAGAAGTTTTATTTGTGAACTTTTATTTTTTTTTCATGTTTAATAATAAAAAAAATAATGTAACATTGTATGTGCCTGTTACAATATATATATATGCGTGTTTTGTGTATATAGCCTAAAAAAACCATCCTGAAGATAGCTTATGAATAAATGGGTTAGAACAGCGAAAGTAAAAAATATAAAGAAGAAAAAACAAAAATGTATCTAATGTATATATATATATATATATATATATATATATATATATATTGTGGGTGGGTGTTGAGAGAAAAGATTGCTCCAATTACTGCACAAGCAATATTAAAAACATCACAGAAACTTGTATTTTCATATTTGTGTAATATTTTATGCATATATTTTTTAATAATATATAAATGAAGGAACAAAAATTTGGTGCCAAGTCTCCTTCTGCATAGTGTATATAATAATAGTGTATATAATAACTCAAATTTTGGTAATAAGCTTTGATTACAATGAATATATATTGTTTGCTGAACTGCAAGTATATATTACATTTTAACACACAAACAATCACTCAAAAAATTATAAAAAAACTTATTGATTGTATCTTTATTTTTTTAAAAAATAAAATAAATAGTGGAGATCATAAAATAGCACTTGCAATAGCTTTATATCTCATTCCAATATCAGCCTTTCAAGCTAATTGAGCATGCACCTTTGAGAGTGTTAAATAAATGAATACTCTCCTCTTCAATCCAAGATATAGCTTTATATCATAAAAATAGAAAAACAGAAGTCTTTACACATGGAATTATCATCGTCATCACTTTAGTCATAATTGATACAATGTAGAATAAAAGCTCCTCCAAGTTTAATACAGTTTTTTCACTCTATATGCTTTTTTCTTCACATTTTAAAAATCTCATCCATATATTTCATATCTTTTTCTATGTTTTCTATAATCGCTAGAAATCCATCTTAAGATTTTAATTGGTCACATGTCCCCAAAATAGTTGCAGAGTGGCATATTATGGGGAAACACATGCTGCAATAGCCACCAGGGTATCACAACATCGATATTTATACAACAGGACTCGAATCAAATCTGAAGGCAGCTCTATATTTTTCGAACATCAAAAGTTCACAGGCCACATGTTTGAACTTTCTATGGCTGAAATGGTGTACACTGAGTACAATGATGCCAAGCACAAGATTAAGAAAGCATGTTTTGATGCAGACAACCCCAATGACATCAATAAGTGAGACACCCCCTTCTCCATTTCGAAAAAATGGGCTGTCAAGGCTATTTGCATATATCTTTATTAAAAATATATCTACAATAATCATTAGTATAAGCTATGAATATGGGAACACGAAGCTCCCAAAGTGCTAAGCAATTATTAATTCATAATATAGCTTCACTTATGTGCGTTTCAAGTGCAATATATAGATAATCTTTTATAATAACTTTACAGTCTAATTACCTATCACCTTTTAATTTTTTCAATGGTGGGAGTGACCCTGGTTTGTTTTCACATTCAAATATTTTTCTTGTTACTCCCAACGTATATTTACTGTTCTGAAGATCTATTTTTCCATTCAAATTAAATTTTATTATTAATTTTATTAATATGACCAAGATATTTCTATCAATTTCTAATTTTTTAATTATAAGTCCTTATATACTTTTTAGTTTTTATAGCATTTTTGAAGCATTAAATGCAAAAACACAACATCCCAAAATCTAGATGACTTAAATAATCTCAATAGATTTGTATCTCTTTAGCTTCCCATTTAATACACCATCCTGTTATTATTACTCATATTCTTAGTATCGCCATGTAATTTAATCACGCTGTCGCATTTTGATAAATATTCTTCAAAATTTAATAGAATCGTGGGTTCGAATCTTTGTTTTCTAGAATTTTAATTGTACTAAAATTATTATAGTGTCAAATCCTTTTCCATAATCTACATATTCAATACAAATGGCAACTTATAATCAATTGATCTTTTCTATAATTAATATTTTGACTGAGATACTGCATTTTAACCACTTTCAAATCTATCTTGCATTTGTTCATTTTGAATCAAGTATATTAGAGATAGAACTATAAACTGATATGAGCTCTCTACCAAATGTATTATAATCAAAGCATTGATTACTACATTTGAATTTTTGATTATATAATACATGTTTTGATTATTTATGGTTAAAATTTTCAGATTTAAATTTTTTTTCTTCTGTAGATCTATAAACTTCTCTGCCAATAAACTGCATTCTAAAAATAAGAAATTGTCCACTCTTCTAAGTTTGAGATATTTAAGATATATTGGATGTCCAAATATATATTCTTTGGTCTTTTATATTTAATGTTATAAAAACAATCAATATTTTACATGTTTAGGTGGGTCAAATATGTCTCTTCAGCATTTGTTAAGAATTTGCAAAGAAACTGAAAATGTTTTTTTGCAAAATTCTGAATTTTTTACATTATCTAAGATTTAAAGTATTACCTAAGATATGCTATAGGCAGTTATGATATATTTCCCAAGTATTTAAAAATATTTTCTGTTTATTTTTTATTTTTTAAGCACTATATAAAAATTTTAATCTGTATTATCATAATTTCTTTTTCATACACATTTTTGAATTCTCCATATGATGAGTAATTTCCACTGATTTTCTAATGATCAACTGTAACATATTTTAATCTCCAATTATCATAGAACTTATTTTAGGCCTTAATTATAAGTTTTACAATTGGTTTTATTTTATTTTTTTTATGTTAAAGCGGTGACTGAGAAGCGAACCCGGGCCAGCTGCTTGGAAGGCAACTGTGCTAACCGCTAGGCCACCAACGCTTTGCTTATTAAACATTATTATTATTTTGTCTTTATTTTCCTTTTTTTTGCTATGATTATTATTAGAATTATTAATTTATAAATAAGTTAAAGTTAATTTTTTAAAAAAAAATAGAATCAGCAAATATGATTAATTTAGCAAACTGTAACTATTGAGTGGCTATCAGAAATGGAGCTTTATTGTTAAAAAATAATTCTTTTTCGAATAAAATTTTGAAATATTGGAAAACTATTCTCGGGTTAAATATTGATATGGAAAGCTATAGCTTTGGGAATTTAACTAATACTTGGTTAAATTTAATATCAAATGTTTTTGAAAAAATTAAATAAACAACTCAAATGAACTATACAAGTCAATTTCTATTGTATTGTTCACTATTATCTAGATAGTGATACTGAAGTAAAGTAGCATCTATTTTTCTCTACTTATATGCCTTAGAAATAATAATTTCCTCTAGTCCAGAGCTACTCACTACATTCCCTTTTTAAAGCATAAACATAAAAAAATGTATTATGTGTAGAGATGATAATCTGGACCAACTGATGATTGCTGGTTTGGCATGAAATAGGGATATTAGTGATTATTTATCTTTTCGACATATATGTATTCAAGTGTATCAGGGTAATGGTGGATCGTGTGAAAGTCTGTGCTCATATACTCTATATATTACATATATTGATACAGATACCTGTATATCAGTTATAATTTATTTTTATAAATAATAGTCAAATATGTTTAAAAATACATATATACAAGCAACAAAGATTACAAATTATAAAATTATTATATAAAAGCCTTTTTCGGCAAATTATGTTATTTTGCCCTTTTCAATATGTCTCCATGATTTAAAGCACATACAGTGACATCTATCTCAACACATGAGAGAAGATAGATAAACAAATGGATATTTGACATGATCTATTATGTGATTTTTTTCCCCTTCAATTCTACTACAAAATTACTGTTATATCCCTAATATTACATATATATATATAGACACAGGTATAAATAAGCCTGTCTTTCAGTTGTTATATCACATAATAGATCATGTCAAATATCCATTTGTTTATCTACTCTCATGTGTTGATATAGATGTCGCTGTATGTGCTTTAAATCGTGGAGACATATTGAAAAGGGCAAAAAAACATAATTTGCCGGAAAAGGTTTTTATATAATAATTTTATAATTTGTAATCTTTGTTGCTTATATATATGTATTTTTAAACATATTTGACTATTGTATACTTGAAGTGCAACATAAAAAAAGAATTGGTTTTAATTCTGATTCTTTTTCTGTATAGTAATTTTGATATTTTTTATAAATAAATACACAAAAACAGAGAGAAAATGCAAATAATATATTTTGTAGACTGTAGTAATCTTTTTTTTTTCTTTCATAAAAAACTGCTATGAGTTCTGTAGAAATGGTTGTTAATGTTAATATATGTATGTGCAGTGATAATTTTTTGAAATTATTTTAAATTCGTGAAAATTTGATAAACTTGGCAATATTGATAACTTGTAAGATTTTTATATAATATTAGAACAGTATATTAACCCTAAAACAGATTAATAATTCTTTTTTAAATGTTTATATTATTTTGATGTCCATACAATCAAATCAATTCGGTCATCAAATAATAAAAAACGTTGTATTATCAAAAAAAAAAGCTGATGTTCAGTTTTGAGAGTTATAAATATAACAAAAATATTAAGACTAAAACATTTACCTAAGATCGACAACAAGTTAGGTATTATTTTTATCTTTGGCTTCTCTAAAAGCTATAAAATAATATTTTATTACAATGTTAATTAAGGATATTTTTTAAAATTAACATAAAAAGGTTTGTTACAACTTAATGTAATTTAAAAACAATAATTCTCAAATTTTTTGTTTCTTTTTTAGCAATGTTTCTCATTTCGGCTCTTTTATGTAGCAATTCTTTATCAATATACAATGTTATTCCATTTTTTCTCACTAGGCATGCATTTCTGAATAATTATATTCTCTACAGTTAGTTAGACCATAGATAATTTATCATTAAATTCATCACTTTCTATTCCAGAATCATCTAAGCTCTCTACTACACTAATTCCTTCCAAGGAACAGGACATTTATGATAAGAAAGATATCCAAAAAATGGAATTTCTTAGCATATTAATAAGCCTCCACAAAAGATTATGTAGTACAGTTTTTAGCTTTTTGTGTTAATTATATTAGAAATAAACAAGGCAAAACTCTCCAGACAGTAGTGCCACTACTGCAAGCCAGAGTAATCAATGGATGCCAGAAGGCTTGTGCATAAAATCCCTATCTAGTGTATACTCATTCAATATCACCAGACTAGTTTCTGGCTTGTGGCCTTCATGAGTGAGGAGCCTTGGATCTGAGAGGACTGCACCTAGATCTTAGGATCTAATGCAACCCTCCAGCAGCCACCTTTTATTTCTGCTTAACTACAAAACTATGAGAATGAAATTGAAAACAGTAATATTTTCAATCTAAGCTCAATAGCTTATATAGTCATATGGGTCTGAACTCAGTTCAGCACCCATACACTTTGGTGTCTTTGGCTCTTTAACAACCATAGCCACCACTATCTTATTAGGCAGGATTGGTGTTAAACCACTAAACATCACATGATCACTATCTCTTATGCTAACATATAATTGTTATTAAACAAGGCAAAATTCTCCATACAATAGTGCCACCCTATACCAACCAAAGTAATCAATGGATCCCAGAAGGCTCATCACTGATGAAGGCCACAAGCCAAAAACTAGTCTGGGGATATTGGATGAGTAGACACTAGATAGGGATTTTATGCACAAGCTTTCTGGCATCCATTAATTACTTTGATATGTGCTAGAATAAGAGATAGTGATCATGTAATATAAATAACTACATAAAATAATGCACAAACAAATTTCTCATATATATATATATATATATATATATATATATAAATTATTCACACATATATATATATATATATATATATATATATAATATTCACACACCCTTAGTGAATAAATATAAAGTTCTAAGTTCAAACAGGCTGACTCAAAAGGTATTCCTTTGAGTCATGCTGTTTGAAGTTCAGATTTTATATTTATTCACAGACAGTGCTGTTGATAAAAGATAACATATGGGAGGGTAATTTGGACATTTTATATTTGAATTTTTAGCTAGCAATGTGCGTTAGGATATATATACTTTTTATAATAGTTACAAACAGTTAGGTAAAGCAGGAAAAGTAGTTGTATTATAAAAAATTTAAAATTTCGATTATTTTTTAGCATATAATTTTGATATTATGTATAGTAGGGGTTCAAACTCAATAGATAGAAGCTTATAAAGATATATTGGACAGTATGAAGTTATTGTTAGATGAATTAAATATAAAATGATACAGTAAATTATCTAAAATATAATATTAATTTTTATTTATTATATTTAAAAGATATAATGGTCAAATAGCTTAATTATAGTGATAAATAGGTTATATTATATGTTTAAGATAATTAATTTTGTTTAAAATATTACTTGGAATGATAAGTTAATTTAATATTTTAAAAAGTGATGAAAGTATCACATGATTAGATGTGTGTGAATATGTGTGATTTCAGAAAGTTAAGGAAAGAAATCTTTAGTTTTAACTTGTTAACAAAATTTGGTACATAATAAAGTATGGCAAATTTTCAGACTAGAGTTAATATTAAAAAAATAATATTTAAACTTATTATTATTTTATTTAAGTGTAATAATTTATTTTTTAAAATCAATTTCAGGTTATTTAAGTATTAAAAATTGTTTTAATAAAGATATTTAATTTTCTAGATAAAAGTATTTAATATTTAATGTATTAAATAATTTGATAATATTTATAATCAATGACTCATAGTTTTATAAATTAATTTTAAAATTTATATTGATGTAGTTATGTCAATTGGCAGATTTATACAAGCAGTATTGACCAATGAAATCATAGGATTAAGACCAGTATAAAAAGAAAGTTTGAAGCCAGTCTAGAAATATGTTATTCATAATAGTTAATTGTGTTGTACAGACTTTTGTTTGAAATTTATAACTATATTTATTTTTATACTGTAACAGTAGTAATTTCTTTTAAATTATTATTATTTAATTGAAAGTGTTGTTTGAAAAATATAATTAGGATAACTACTTAAATAATAAATCACCAAAAACTTAATTTAGGACCTCAATAACTCTATGGAACACAATAGTGGCTACTTAAATATTGTGAAGATAAATACCAAATATTATGAAAATTACTGCAACAAAACCAGAGTGGATTTATGTAAGAACTTTGTAATTTTTATAGATAATATGATTGGAAGGAGTGATTATTTATTACAAATGACTTTATCATATTGCAATGCAACTAATTTATTTGAGGTAATTAAGAGAAACTGGATATTCATTAAAAATCTTATTTGTAATATTAAATTTGAAAAAAGACAAAAATTAAGCCTCTGGACCTGTGCTTTAAAACTGAACTTAAAATATCTTATAGTATGATGAATGCCTGCTTTAATATATAATTGATAGTAATAACCCATATTTGATTTGTTTTTAAAGAAATCAATATGAACTTCTATTTTAAGAATGATGTATTTAGACAAATTGAAGAAAATGACTTTTGAAAGTCTTTTATGCCTTTAAAATGGTTTATCCAATAATTAATTTAATAAATAAAATATATACTTTAAAAGTAACTCTATTTGGAAATAATGAACTGAGATGACTTTTTAAAAGATCAAAAAATATTATCAGTTAATAAATGTTGGAATGAGATAACTGTCTTTTTACCTGAAAAAGAAAGATACTAAGTGACAAGATATGAGTTTAAAAGAATAAAAAAAAAATCATATTTTTCTTAAAAGAAAGAAATATTTATTTTAATTCATAATTATATGTCTCCTGATAAGAATATTAAATAAATAATTTACATTATATGTCTGCTATTAATGATTTTACTGATGGAAATGTGAATATTAATTATATTATATTTCTTGCAATATCTACTTGCTTTATACCATGGCTGAAAATGTACATAAGAAATATTTCATAAATGGATCAATAAATTATTTAAAGAAGATATTATATGCCTGAATAAATGCCCAGAGGAAAAAAATTGTAATGAACAATTATTTCTTCAGGATTATTAATATTCTTCTTGGATTTTAATGATGTCATTTGTACATTTTTTCATTTTGTGCCAAGATAAAGATATAATTGTGCACAATGCTGTTTAACTGCAGCTAGACAAAAGAGGGAGCTGCCTGACAAGTAAATTCCTGGAAAACAATTCAAGTTATGAGTAAGGAGAAAAAAATCTTTTTATAACTTTAAACTTTATTATTATGATTTTTTTAGTATTAAGTTTTAACTGTAGTATTTAAAAAATTACAATTATTTATTTTAAAACTAATTTGTTGTTATTATATAATTTTAAAATAGATTAACTTTATTAAAAGACAAGTGGGTATTTAGAAAGTAATTTTCTAAACAAGGCAAATTTCAATCGTAATTTTTTCTTTGCATGTATGGTTTTAAGGAGCGGATCGCCATAAGTGATCTAACATTATAATGATATCATTGGTAATTTTTATTGCTATTTAGATTACATTTTTGCTTAATATTTTTTTTCATTTCTTTTATTTAAGAAAAGGCATACCCTAATTAGTATTTTAAGATCAATATTTCACATTGCTTGAATTTAATGTTAAACAGTGGAAGAATGAACCATTGATAAAATTATCATGTGTATTTTGTGAAAGATTTGATAAATGCGAACAAATGTTTGAAAACATCCAAGAATAGTTTAAATATTTATTAAATGTGAAAGCTTGAATATGTGTACATTATATAACATCGTTAAATTATTGATATGTTATTTTATAAATGTTATCTGTTGGAATACAGAAAGGATAATATTGATCTCTAAATTATACCATAACAAATAAATAAAATGTATAGTACCAATGAAAGTTTATCAAGATCATTTGTGCATGAAAGCTTTAAAAAAACCTCTTGAAATGGATTTAGATCTTTGTTGTTTTTTTAGTATCATGTTCTGGAAGTTATTTTAGAATGCTGTTGGTATATTGTATTATGTTGAATGAGTTATTTAGTATGGAAGATATAGCATGGTGGTCAGGAGAGTAATAATATTCTTGTGAAATCCTAGGTGTTAGGGATATGTTGAAAACTGTTGTATATGAATTATATTTCCATTCTTTAAAATTATTAAAATATACAGATAACATAAGGCTGTATATCTTTTTCCATGGACAGTTCCATTTACTTATCATCAATAAGTGCTATAATAGAGCCAAGACTTGAATCTTAGGTGCCCAATGAATATGTACCTACTCTTATGATTTGCACTGTACCCATGATGATATGATCTTACTATTTTGAAACATTATTGTTACTATTCCATACTCTACACTTTAATCACTATCTATCATCACAGGTATCATCATAGAAGATAGTTTTATAAGTTGGAAAATTTAATAACTAAACCATTTGAAGTAAATAATTTTGTGAGAGGGCAAGATGTAGTATATAGGAATTTATTTTGCAGATGATATTGAGATGTTTAATGATTGCCATAGTATGTAATACAAAAGAAGAAAAATTGATGCCCATACAAAATATTAGAGATCCCTTAGCTCAATCAGATACATATTTAAATGGAATGAAAGAGAGAATAGTGAAAATAATTTTGGTATGATATGATGTATGAAATAGTATAAAAATGAAAGTAATACAAATGTCAAGCAATATAACTTATGGATAGTTTCTTAAATTTTATTATAAATAATTGAAACCTAGTTAAGTTACAAAAATTTATAAAAATTTCCTCTTGAATATTTTTTGCATAATAGTTTATTAATTTTATAGAGGGAGATTTTATATTTTATTTAATTTTTTCTGATATCCAAATATTAGAATGATACTTTGCCAAACTGCAAAAAAAGTTTTTTTAAAAAATAATTTTTCTTTTAATATTTTATTTGGATTAAACCACTCAACATCACAGAAATATATTTTAAAATATAAACTCGCATTGATGTGTTTACATCATAAGAAATACATTTTATAGTAGAATAAGTAAAATATTAAGTTGTTTTTTTTAGAAATTGGAAAACTTGTTCTAACTATTGTCAACATAAATAATAGAATACTATTTTACTGAATGAAGGTTACATATTATCATTACTGTTGTAAGTTTCATTTTTTTTTAAATCCACCAGAGTGAAGACTATTCTTATTTTATTTCTTGTATTTATGGATTAGATTTATTGTAAATATTTTTTTGTTGTTAAATAATGTTAATTCTTATTTTACCTTTGTAAATATTCTGTTTATATTATGTTATAAATTTATTGCTTATTCGTAAATAAATTTGTGATATTTTTTAAATCTACATTGTCATGTTATGATTTATCTGCATGTTGCTTATTTGATTTTCATTCTCCATGCATAATCTGCTGCTATTGCCACAATATTCAAATAGATTATATTTTTAGGAATACTACATTAAACAAAGAAAGATTGTACAATGTTTAATTAAAATTTTATTGTATTATTTATGTTTTATTCCTAAACGTTAATCATTAAGTAGATTTGATGTTGAGAATCATTAAGTTATTTAGTTGTTTATTGTTGTATTTATTTTATAAGAGTAGTTAGATATCATGTAAAATCCCTCATCATATTTAATTACAAGGTCTAATTAGTTAATTCATATTTGTTATATTTTGGTGGAAATAAACCTAAGATATTGATGATGATGATTATTATTATTATTATTATTATTATTATTATTATTATTATTATTATTATTATTATTATTATTATTATTATTATTATTATTATTATTATTATTATTATTATTATTATTATTATTATTATTATTATTATTATTATTATTATTATTATTATTATTATTATTATTTTGGAGGATTGTAAGTTTTTTATTGAGAGATGATGAGTAAAATTATTAGTTTATATTTTATTAAAGGAATATTAATTAGTTTAATATTATTTCTGTAATAAATTTATAAAATCATATTTAGGATTACTAGATGTTTGTTTTAAGGACATGGGAGTATTACATGGCAGTTTTTCTTATATCAATTTGGTGAGGTAATATTCTTATGCCATTGGGAATGTATCTTTTGGGATGTATTCTCAATGTTTAAGCTAATGTACCTTACTGAACATCTCAGGTTATGAGTTTTATAGTTATATTTTTTATTTTAATAGAACTCTATTTGTTTATAATATTGAGCTAGTTATAAGTTAGATTTATTAGTGAATGAATAGATTAAATATTGTAGTTGGAACCATAATAATTTATTATGAACCTAAGTGCTATGATATTTTATTATAAGTTTTCTTAAATTTAACTATTGAAAAATATTGCTCATTTGATGTTGTATCTTACTAATCTATCTTAATATAGTCAGAACAGTATTATTTTAATAATCGTTTTTATGTAATCCAATTGAAATTTAATATTATCTCAGTTAGCTAGTTTTTTTGTTCAGTAGTTTTCCTTTAAGGAAGAATACAATTATATATACATCTTAGAACAATCCAGAGAAATTGACTTAACGTAATCTGCACTACAAGGGTGCCATCTAGGCATTTGAACCTAGAAAATTTATAAAGTAGGCAGATACGTAAGTCAAAAAAAATTTGTTTTATTTTATATATTTTGATATCCAGTCGTTAACCCATTGTCACTAGCTCAGTGGAACAGCAGAGATTTATATTTTATAAATTCTTATCTAAGAATAATTTTAAAAAAAAAAATAAGCCACTGCCAGTAATTAACATACAAACATTTATTTACGCACATATATATAAAATTTAACATTATTATTTTAGCATGTTTACTTTAACATTTAACATTATTTTTGACTTTTATTTTAGATTTTAATTTACATTTTAATTTTTATACTATTATAAGTTCGCACAGATGGGTTTATAAAAGTTTGTTTTAAAATGTTGAGTATAGATTGGTTACATAGATTACACGGTTAAAAAACATTTCAAAATAAACATAAATGATCAAAATACAAAGTCCTTGATACCGTCAATTGCATAGGGAATACAAGAAACCCAATGGTATTCATCATAAGATACCACAGAGACACCAATAACTTAAAAGACATCCGAATAAATACATTTTAGATACTCACCATAAGGTATCATTATTTACCGAATGTCTATATGTTTTGATCAAATATGAAAACCAAAAACATAATTAACCAATAACGAATCCATGCAACATCCATACCCAACTTAAATTTAATGCATTTTTATTTAGAGTGTCAAGTATGAATAGACTACATAGATTGCATTTGAAAGGAAAAATTTTATCCTTATTTAACCTTAGGCCAAAAGTTCACAGTCAAACTAACGTCAATTCATCTGATACATTGATGCATTCAATGTAATATGAAATACGGCAGCAGAAAAGGTTAAGAGAAGAAATTGCCTCTCGTCAGACATCTATCTTACAAGAAGAGCAATAAAAAAAAACTCCATAGGAAAGGACTGCGATCATTTTGCCGATTTACGAATCGCATTCCATAGGCCAAAAAGGAAATGTGTGGCGTATAAAGCGATTCTGCCTGTAGCGAATCTCATATTACATCTACTAATTACACCAATATATCCAATCCATTGACCCAATTTAACTACAAAACAAATAACCTAAGATTACCCTACCCTAATATAACTTTACAAATCTATATAGCCATTCATGCCCGACTTAAGTTTAACATTTATATAATTTAATTTAACGAAAAACAAAACAGTCATAATAAAACTTAAAAGAACAAAAAAATAAATGGAAATGATTTTACAAAAGAAATACATTAAATTAAAATTACTTATTAGTAAATAAAGTTGGTCAGATAGGATTATATTGCAATTATTTTAAATATGGAAAGTTTTTAACTTAATGCTCATTAATTATAAATTTCTTATGGTTTTAAACAGTTCATTTTTATCCATTGCTTGCCATTTGAACGTGAATTCCCATGCTGTCCTAAAGAGATTGGTTGAGTTAGCCATTGTTTTTTTATTTATCCGGAGGTCTTTTAGTTTAGCTGGTCCTTAATGTAGAAAAAACGATGTCATTTCTTTTTTTTTTAACAAAACTGAAGGGATTGAAGACTGTGTCTTTTCAAGCCCTTCTCCTTCAACTCCACACTAACACATATCTGTCCTCTTGTAATAACTATCTAATAATTTCCAAACTTTTCCTTTTATATTAATTTTAAGGATTCAATTGACATTACATCATCGATGTGATAGTTCTTTTGCTGAGGTCCGATTCCATTGTTTTTCTCTCCTATCTGACCGTTGCTTATACATTTAAATACCCAAGGCTAGTTTACATTTAACTAATTAAAACAATCATTTCCATTTTTCAATAACACCAATTAATTTGTTTTCAAACTTAAAGATATATTTTTATCTCCAAATCTTTTTATGTTTTTGTTTTTAAAATACCTTTTCTATTTTTAATAAAGTTTTATTTTAATAATTTTTTTCATCTGTGCGATTTTATATATATATATATGAGTTTAAGATAGATTTTTTTTTAATTTTCAATTTTTAATTCTTAAAAAACTTATGAAACCAGTAATATTTTTTTTGAAATAAGTATATATTTTTTGTATTAACGTATACTTATAGTCCGATATTTAATAAACCGCGAGTACCTTGAAAATGAAACCCATAATATTTTTTCTGAAATGAGTATAGATATATGTTTTGTATTAACGTAAAGTTATAGTTTGAATTTTGTATAAAGAGTACTGCCAGTAAGAAAATTGCGCATATGTAGAAATAAATGTGAGGAATAAAATGTAATAATTAATATAAATCAATTAAAAAAAAGTCTAAAATCACATAACTTCTTTGACTTGCCTAAGTTAATAATGAAATGTAGGGAAAAGGGAACTCTTGAGGGAGGAGGTGTTATCTCAGCTGGGGTGAAAAGGAAAGAATAGTCAACATTTTTTCTTGTAATTACTAACAAAGTTATGTCTTTTCATTAACAACCAAAGTTTTGCCTTTTTTTTTTTTAAAAAAAAATTAGTATAATCAATTTGTGTAACATCATTACTAACACTAAGTTTTGGTTTTGAGGAAGTTTACTTATATGTAACGGAATATAATATGCTGTCACATTATTTTAAAATTAAAATAAAAAGGATCATAAATAAAAATTGATTTATTAAAAAGAAAAAAAAACTTAACTTAAAAACTGAAATTTAAAAACTGTTTAACGTATATATAGATCGCATGATGAACAACTTTAAAAACTATTTTAAAAAATAAAAATATTTGAAAGTAATTTTTTTTGTAAAAAAGTAAAGATATAAAGATTTGATATTTTTGGAAATAGAAATAATGTTGATTTCTATAATCTTAGAAAATGGAAATGATTGTCTTATTAATTAAATGATTGTTCAAAAGCAAACTGGCCCTTGAGGCATTTAAAATAAATTAAAGGGTCAGATAAGAGAGTACAAAGAAATTAAATGACCAATGCAAACACCAGAAATGTCAGCACGGACCATAATTGAAACACCAGAGGATTAGTGACATAATCTGCACTACACGAACTTATAATAGTATAAAAATTAAAATGTAAATTAAAACCTAAAAATAAAAGTTAAAAATAATGTTAAATGTTAAAGTAAACATGCTAAAAGAATAATGTTAAATTTTATATATATATGTGAGTAAATAAAAGTTTGTATGTTAATTACTGGCAGTGGCTTATTTTATTTTATTTGTTATAATTGCGCATGTGAAAGGCTAGCATATTTTCAATTTATTATCAATTTTAACAACATGCAATTTAGATAAATATTGTTTATAAGAATTTTTAATAAAATATAAATCTCTGCTGTTCCACTGAGCTAGTGACAATGGGCTAATGACCGGATATCAAAATATATAAAATAAAAAAATTATATATATATATATATGTGTAAATAAATGTTTGTATGTTAATTACTGGCAGTGGCTTATTTTTTTTTATATATTCTTAGATAAGAATTTATTATAAATATAAATCTCTGCTACTCCCTGAGCTAGTGACAATGGGCTAACGACCGGATATCAAAATATATAAAATAAATTTTTTTTTTATTTTTTTGACTTATGTATCTACCTACTTTATAAATTTTCTAGGTTCAAATGCCTAGATGACACCCTTGTAATGCAGATTACGTTAAGTCGATTTCTCCGGATCGTTATAATTGGCACCCAATGTGGGGCCAATTATAATGATCCGGAGAAATCGACTTAACGTAATCTGCACTACAAGGGCGCCATATAGGCATTTGAACCTAGAAAATTTATAAAGTAGGCAGATACGTAAGTCAAAAAAAAATTTTTTTTATTTTATATATTTTGATATCCGGTCATTAGCCCATAGTCACTAGCTCAGTGGAAGAGCAGAGATTTATATTTTATAAATTCTTATCTAAGAATAATTTTTAAAAAAGAATAAAATACGCCACTGCCAGTAATTAACATACAAACATTTATTTACGCACATATATATAAAATTTAACATTATTATTTTAGCAGAGACACCAATCACTTAAAAAACATCTGAATAAATACATTTTAGATACTCACTGTAAGGTATCATTACCGAATGTCTATATATTTTGATCAAATATGAAAACCAAAAACATAATTAACTGATAACGAATCAATGCAACATCCATACCCAACTTAAATTTAATGCATTTTTATTTAGAGTGTCAAGTATGAATAGACTACATAGATTGCATTTGAAAGGAAAATATTCTATCCTTATTTAACCTTAGGCCAAAAGTTCGCAGTCAAACTAATGTCAATTTATCTGATATATCGATGCATTCAATGTAATACGAAATATGGCAGAACAAAAGGTTAAGAGAAGAAATTGCCTCTTGTCAGATAGAAATAATACATCTATCTGATTATAAGAGCAATAAAAAAAACTCCATAGGAAAGGACTATGGTCATTTTGCCGACTTACGAATCGCATTCCATAGGCCAAAAAGGAAGTGTGTGGCATATAAAGCAATTCTGCCTGTAGCGAATCTCATACTACATCTACTAATTACACCAATATATCCAATCCATTGACCCAATTTAACTACAAAACAAATAACCTAAGATTACCCTCCCCTAATATAACTTTACAAATCTATATAGCCATTCATACCCGACTTAAGTTTAACATTTATATAATTTAATTTAATGAAAAAAAAAACAGTCACAATAAAACTTAAAAGAACAAAAAAAAATGGAAATGATTTTACAAAAGAAATACATCAAATTAAAATTACTTATTAGTAAATAAAGTTGGTTAGATAGGATTCTATTGCAATTATTTTAAATATGGAAAGTTTTTAACTTAATGTTCATTAATTACAAAGTTTTTAAGGTTTTAAACAGTTCATTTTTATCCATTGCTTGCCGTTTGAACGTGAATTCCCATGCCGTCCTAAAGAGATTGGTTGAGTTAGCCATTGTTTTTTTTATTTATCTGGAGGTTTTTTTAGTTTAGCTGGTCCTTAATGTAGAAAAAACGATGTCATTTTTTTTTTTTTAACAAAACTGAAGGGATTGAAGAGTGCGTCTTTTCAATCCCTTCTCCTTCAACTCTGCACTAACACATATCTGTCCTCTTGTAATAACTATCTAATAATTTCCAAACTTTTCCTTTTATATTAATTTTAAGGATTCAATTGACATTACATCATCGATGTGATAGTCCTTTTGCTGAGGTCCGATTCCATTGTTTTTCTCTCCTATCTGACCATTGCTTATACATTTAAATGCCCAAGTCTAGTTTACATTTAACTAATTAAAACAATCATTTCCATTTTTCAATAACACCAATTAATTTGTTTTCAAACTTAAAGATATATTTTTATCTCCAAATCTTTTTAAGTTTTTGTTTTTAAAATACCTTTTCTATTTTTAATAAAGTTTTATTTTAATAATTTTTTCATCTGTGCAATTTTATATATATATACGAGTTTAAGATAGATTTTTTTAATTTTCAATTTTTAATTCTTAAAAAAGAAGTTTTTATTTGCGAACTTTTATTTTTTTTCACGTTTAATAATAAAAAACAATGTAACGTACATATGTGCCCATTACAATATATATATATGAAATTTAAATGCAGACTGTCAAGCTTTCTTTGGCCATCCACTTTATGTCATCCAACCAATACACACGACCGCACATGTGAGAAAAAAAATCTCCAATATGTGTACTTTATGCTGAACCAGCATTTATTAGTTGATCCAGATAATCACCTCCCACTCACATATATTAATCAGTGCTTAGTTTATATTAAGATAGCAAATCTTTGCACTTTAATGGACAGGATTAAATCTACTCTACTATCTAACTTTTTAGACATCCATACAATTGAAAATCTGATGGAATTCCAAAATCCTTGTTATTTCCAATATTATTCTCATACCCATGTTGACAATACAAGTAATGGGTAGGATACAGACTAAATTTCTAATATTTTTAAGTATATTTTATATACATGAAGTCTAGATGTAATGCAGGAGATTTGAACATACACTTTCAAGTTCTCTTTGGCCATTCACTCTCTCATAAACCAATACTGACCACATACATGTGAAAAAGATAAATGATCTTTAATATACATATTTTATGCTGAACCAGCACTTATATTAGCATTAACAAGAGATTTGGGATTCCATCATCAGATTTTCAATGATATGGATGGCTAAAGAGTTGAGGGTGGAGTAGTTTGAAGCCTGTTCTTAAAGTGTGAAAATTTGCTATCTCAATATAAACTGAGCATTGATTATATATGTGTGTGAGAGATGATTGATTATTTGGGCAAACTGATGAGTGCTAATTCAGCCCAAAACATGTATTTTGGAGATCATTTATTTTTCTCACATGTATGTGGTCATGTAGAGTGTATTGACAAAAGAATTTTGAAAATCTGTGTTCAAATCATCTATATTATGTCTAGACGCCAGGTATATAAAATACATTTGTTAAAGAGATTTGTACAACTCTTACTGGTAGGCAAGTGCATAAAAATTTATAATATTTCAGAAATAGTGTATTATCAGAGATTAACCTCTGTTTGTATTATATATATATAATATTATAAATCGATGTCTAAGTGGCGGTTATACATATATTTTTTATAAGCTTTTAAATACTGTATTTTTAAATATTTATTTATAAATTTGCGTATATATATATATAACAACAAAGCACATCTCTGTTAAATTAATGATCTATTTTTTTAATTAAAGAAAAAAAACTGCATCCAAGATTAGAAAGGAGTTATGCATGAATGTTCATTAAATCTATCATTATATCAGTACATTGCACTAATCAATTAAAAGTTGACTAAGAAAAAGTAATAATTATTTTGTTAAATGTTTTGATTGAGAATCCACATTTCTTAATATTTAAACTATCTGATCTTTTTGTATGTGAGGGGAAGGGATTTATATATATATTCAATTGTTAAGTGTGTGGAATTAAGAGCATGAAGGTGTTACACGATCACTTTAAATTACAATTGTTATGTTTGAATGAATGATACTGGCGAAATCTTTACAATTTACGAACTGTCATTCTTTAGTTGAAATTAAACATATATAATGAGATATTATTTTTATATAGTGCTATGTTTTTTATGTAATAATAATATTAGCAATTAAGCTAATGCACATGTGCTTTAAAGATAAATTATAAATGGATACTCATAATTTTTTCCAGACACGAGATATAGTATTTGAGAAGGAATGGAATTAATCCACCCATTCTTTTGACCCAAACATTTATGTATGGGAAAATCTTAAGTGTGTGGAATTAAGAACATGAAGGTGTTACATGATCACTTTAAACTACATTTGTTATGTTTGAACAAATGACACTTGCAAAATCTTTACAATTTACGAACTATCATTCTTTAGTTGAAATTAAACATATATAATGAGATATTATTTTTATATAGTGCTATGTTTTTTATGTAATAGTAATATTAGCGATTAAGCCAATGCACATGTGCTTTAAAGATAAATTATAAATGAATGTAATTTAAAGTGATTGTGTAACACCTTCATGCTCTTAATTCCCTACACTTAAGATTTGCCCATACATAAATGTTTGGGTCAAAAGAATTGGTGTATTCATTCCATTCTTTCTCAAATACTATATCTCGTGTCTGAAAAAAATTAAGAGTATTCATTTATAATTTATCTTTAAAGTGCATGTGCATTGGCTTAATCGCTAATATTACTATTACATAAAAAACATAGCACTATATAAAAATAATATCTCATTATACATTCTATTATTATAACTTTGCAAAATAAAATAATAGTTTTAATTTCATTATCATTTTCAGTACAATTGTTTTGTAAAGTTCTTTATTAATAAACTATTTTAAACATATCTAATTAGCTGAAAAATCAAGAATTGATATTGGTTAATCATGAGGATTTTTCTGAAAAAAATATTACATTCTATTCTTTTTATTAAAAGAAAGATATGTAAAATGGACTATCTGGAAAAATAATAACTCTAAGCCATACCTTACTTTAAAACTTTTTTGTGAAACCAATGGCAGTATTATCTCATTAATAGTGTCAGTGATAACTAAAGTGTAGTTCAAAACCACAAAAAGAAATTTTTACTTCCATATAGAAAGAAATTTTTAGCATTTAAAGAAAGCCTGGTAATTGTCATGTGTAAAACAAGTACTTTGTAACAACCAATAAAAATACCTATACATATAGTGTATAGGGTGCATACTTGAATAGTGCACATCATTATAACATTTTAAAGAAAAGTTGGAGTGCCAATGAAATTTATTTAATCTGTGGCTAGACTCAGTTTTTTTTTTAAAAAAACATATTTCTGTCTCAAAATAAAATATTCAAATTAGCTGTATACCAAACTTTAATAAATTAAAAATAATATGAGCCAAAAAAGATTATATTGGAATACTATTAAAATAAAATAATGGAGATATAAAGAACTTTGCAGTGGAATTTTAAAACTGCAGAAATAAATGTATGAAAGTAACTACATTTAAATGGTTACTTCAGTAGTATTTGTTTATGTTTAAAATATTTTAGTCCAATTAAAACTTTGAGATGTTAGCAAAATAAAAATCCCAAAGTTCTTCCTGCTATATTTTAACAAGAAATAAAATTCAATATAATGTATAATTTATGTTTGCACTGGTATAAAAATTATTATGTATTTTTCATAGTAATCTGCTGGGTACATTGAATTCAACTTTGATAAGCAATATTTTGTACCATCTAATTAAAAATTGAAATATCATAAAATCAAATAATAGAACTCTGCCATTAGTAAAAATGATTTCTCATCATCTTTCCTTCCAACTCTTGATTAATTTATTTCACATTACTGTGCTAAATAAAACTTTCCTCATTGCTTTTTAAAAAAGGTAGATCCTACCAGAATTTATGTGATATTGCTGAAGAAAATATGCTATCTTTTTTTGTAACCATCTTAAATGTACTTGAGCATTCATCAAACAAAACCTTCAATGCTATTTTTAATGCCTTTTATTAAAATACTAAAAACAATGTGAGATTTTTTCCTGATTCTAACTTTAACAAATCACAAAATAACCATATGTTTTCCTGAAGGTTTGTGATGATAGTGTTCTAGTTGTATTTTTATATTGGACTATGGCAGGATGGCTCAGTTGGTTAGAGTGTTACATACTCAAGAATCTAAGGATTCAGGTTTGAATGCCATGCTAGTACTGTCACTGGTGAGGCCAGAAACATCTGAAGAAGAGGGCAAGAATAATACCTCTCAAAACATTGTGCATATACTAACCTATATGCTATTACTAGCAGTTGAATGTATTTGGAATATTTAAATAAAGTTATTTTTTTCTAAAGACATATATTAGATGATGGAAGTAGTCCAATATAAAAATACAACAAAATAACCATACGTTTTACTAAAATTATTTTTAACCTGTCTGTAAATAGAGATTCTTTACACCAATTTATGACTTCATTGACAATTTTAGAGGATTATAATTTATTTTTCTGTCATGATTATAGTTTAAAAAATAATCATCTTTCACAGAGACATGCATTTATTTATGTTGTCAATATGAAAACCCAACTGGGACAACGTGTCCATTAAGCATCTATTTTTTTTTTTGTTTTAACCTCAGAAATAAAAACTCAAAGGAAAGAAGTTCTCTGTGTTTATTTTTCAAGTAGATAATCACATGGGATTAACAAAGACAAAGAACATATGAAATGGAGATAAAAATTTGGCCTGTTTGATTCCTTTAAGGTCTCAAATAGTCATCAAATAGTCTCCTTTCAGATAATAAATATATATATAAAATGTAAATTATATGTTCATGTATATTTATATTCATATGTTTGTTTTATGTTTGCAGTTCTGAAGAAGATTGCTGGGGCAATCGAAACTGTAAACTCTAAAAGAGGGTGGTAAATAAAGCATTGTGTAACAGTAGTAAAGTGCATGGATGATTTAGTATCATATGATAATAAAAAAATCCTTTTTTTTTCCAGCAATAATTTATATGTAATTATATATAAAAATACTTTAAAATAAATAAATAAAGATAATCTTAAAATATTAAATCTATATAATAACCAATACGAACAGATAAAAAAAAACATATATAAAAATAACTAGATAACAAAAATACTTCATTATATTAATTAGTGATCGAAAACAAAAAATTTTAAACAATAAAAGAAAAAAAAAATAAAATGAAAATAATATTGAAATTACAAAACCAAAAATGCATAAAGTTTAAAATGTTCCAGTAAAATACTCTTAGATTTAACAATTGGAAAAATAATAAATAAATAGTGATAATATATATAACTTTCTGAGTAAGTTCTGAGATTAACATGATCTTGCAAGAATATCTTGGATTATGATATCATGATATGGATAGTCATTCCGTATTATATATGTATATGTAATACAAAGTAATAACAGAATTGTAAAGATAAATTCAAATTTAATGTTAGTTAAGACTATATTACACATTGATATTTATAGTGGTTTTATCAATAATATTGTTCAGAAATATTATAGCTATCGATAAAGTCAATAAATACTTTTAATGAATCTTAAGATGTATTGTATCAATAGATATTAATTTTATAGTTTATTGGGCAGTATTTTCTATAAATAGTCAATAGAGCAAACCAGATTCTCCTAATAAAAACTTGTTATGATAAATTTGAAGTTTTTATACTAGACACATAATAGGTTGCATGTGACAGGCAATTTCATATAAACTAGAGTATTCTACCAGTTTCCATTTTCATCTAAACATTTAATCAAACATTATATTGCAAACTATAAATGCTTTGTGTTTCTTTATAGCTATCAAACAATTTATTAGCAAGTTATGATTAATTTTTGAGTCTCATTAGAATGCTTGGAATTACATTCTTCATTGAATGATTATTACGAGGCAAAATCAGGCTATACAAAAATATGAGTTATGTTCTTTTTCCTTTCATAATTTATCAATTCAAGCCAAAAATATAATAAATTATTTATGGGTATATTTGTTGAGATCATTTGATCAGATGATGAGGAAATTAAATGATTTAAGTATATCAAAATATAGTATATAATAATATATTGTACATAAAGTTGAGATTTTTTAAATTTATCAAATGTTTATGCAATTTTGTTATATTAAAATCTCTTTAACATCTCCTCTTATACACTTTAATGCAATCTTTTTTTAAAATTTTTTCTTTATTTTGCTTACAGTTTTGACTGTCCTGCAGTCTTCATCAGAGCAACAACATTTAAACTTATAATCATTATTTTATATACAATTTATAAAATTTTATATGTTCTTTTATTTTAAAAAATTGTATGATATATTTATAATTATTAAATACATGATCAAGCATAAATAAATAATTACTATTAGTCTTTTTATATTCATATATTTGCTTATTTTTGAAAACTTATTTTCATAATTAGGTTAGTTTTTAAACTCTGGGATTAATTAATTGTGATTTAATTAATGTTGGTTGCTTATATTTTATAAACAAAAAAATAAGAACATGAAATACCAAGTGTAAAAAAGACTGTATATATATATATATATATATGATTTCATATTATTATTTTCGGGATATTCTGTGTGATAAAGTAGCTAAATAGCTGATGTTTTTATACAATTACAAGTACTTTCCTCAAAGTGTTCTCTTTCTCAAATCATAGGAATGTATGTGAGATTTAAAATTGTTTTTATCTTTTTGTTTCTCCTCATACTTAATTTCTATTGGTTGAGAAGTTTAAATTTTATTTTGACTTCCAATAGCTTTTTCCAAAAGTTGTAATCTTCTTCAATTCACACCTTTAATTTATACTCTAGGACCTTTTAAAAATCTCTATAGCTTCTCTTAGCAATCTCTGGTCATATTGTTCAATTTTTGCTAGAATATGTTTTATCAAAATTGATATCATGATTAGTTAATTTTATATGAGAATAAATAGCTGATGAATTGGATTTTTCTCTGACCGCCAAAATGTGTTCTTCCTTTCTAATATTTATTCTACAATTAGTCTGTCTAATATATGTATGTGAACAGACCCTACATGGAATTTCATATATACCATGACACCCCAAAGAAATTTTGTCTTTAGGCAGTGGAAATATTTCATTAATTTTTTTAAAAAGTAGTGTAAACTGTGTGAATATTATTATTGTTAAAATGTTACCAATTTGATCAGTTCTCCTTTTATATATGGCAAAATTGTCTTAATTTCTGATGTATCAAAATCTTTTTTCTTTTTATATGTAGGGTCTGTTCACATACATATATTGGACAGACTAATCGTAGAATAAATATTAGAGAGGAAGAATACATTTTGGCAGTCAGAGAAAAATTCAATTCATCAGCTATTTATTCTCATATAAAATTAACTAATCATGATATCAATTTTGAAAAAACAAATATTTTAGCAAAAATTGAACAATACAACCAGAGATTGCTAAGAGAAGCTATAGAGATTTTTAAAAGTCCCAAGAGCATAAATGAAAGATGTGAATTGAAGAAGATTAATAACATTTGAAAGAAGCTATTGGAAGACAAAATAAAATTTAAAACTTCTCAACCAATAGAATTTAAGTATGCGGAGAAACAAAAAGATACAAACGATTTTAAATCTCACATGCATTCCTATGATTTGAAAGAGAGAACGCTTTGAGAAAGGTACTTGTTATTGTACCGAAACATCAGCTATTTAGCTATTTTACCACATGGAATATTCTGAAAATAATAATATGAAATCATCATTTATCTGTGAAAATATTAGAATTAACATATATATATAGTCTATACTGGACTTAAAGTTAATTAGAAGGAATTTGAACTCAAACTTTAATAACCAATACTTATG
Organism: Epiperipatus broadwayi; assembly: GCA_028023455.1. Lineage (NCBI taxonomy): Eukaryota > Metazoa > Onychophora > Udeonychophora > Euonychophora > Peripatidae > Epiperipatus > Epiperipatus broadwayi. Next base: position 2,049,880 of record JAQFVV010000181.1, on the reverse strand, counting down.
ATAACATACATGCAAAAAAAGATAAATGATCTTCAATATCCATATTTCATGCTGAATTTGCACTCATCAGTTGGTTCATATCATCATCTCCCACATATATATATATATATTGTACCGATATATATATATATGATGATATATCTGTTTCAATATATATATAATCAGTGCTCAGTTTATATTAAGATAGCAAATCTTCAATCTTTAATGGACATGCTTCAATCTTCTCCACCCTCCAACTCTTCAGCCATTTATATCATTGCTTGAACATCTGAGTTCAAATTTCTTCTAATTACATTAAGTCCAGTATAGACAATATATTGTATTTAAATATTACATATTCAGTCTGTATTCTTCCCATCCCTTTTTTATGTATTTAAATGAACATATTAAAGTCCTATATGTGAGGGGTTAAAGTGATTTAAAGTCAACATGATTATGACAATAATATTCGTATCAACAAGGGCTTTGAGTTTTCCATTATCAAATTTTCAATCTTATGGATGGCTGAAGAGTTGGAGGGTGGAGAAGATTTAAGCCTATCCATTAAAGATTGAAGTTTAGCTTAACAATTTTACATAGTTACTTGATTTAAAGAAAAAATAAAGTTAACTAATGAATGCAATATGAAATAACTAATAATTTTGTTAAATATAACACTTTAATATAGCTTATGTGCAAAGTAGACATATCTTTGTAATTATTACATTGTAATAATTTATATTTCTTGGAAGGGATGTTAGTTACTTTAAAATAATAGTATTGTGTTATTATTTGTGCCAAGAGATAATATTTTTTAATAGTGTTGTATGACAAAATAGAGTAGGGAATGCTAAAATTAATTTAAAGTTAGCTTTTGTAAATTTTTAGAATAGTAGAATAAAAGTTAAAATATTAGTTTATTAGGGGTCAGCTTTAAAGTCTGTAAAGTAATTTTAATATTAAATATATTTAAATATTTTTATAAGTTATAATTAGTTGTTTAAAAGTAATTAATAAATTAAGTTTAGAATGTCATTTCCTTTCAGTTATGTATGTGTGTGCTTGCATGGGTGAATCAAAAGTGTTTTATAATATTTTAAGTAGTTTTAAAAGTTGAGTTATACAAATTCATAAAAATAAAGAATAAATAAATAATTTAAATATTAGTTAAAATGTAATTTTAATAAGTAAAATAGTTATTAATTTAAACTTTAAGAAATAAATATACTAAGGTAGTTCAATCATTAGATGAATAACTGATGATTATTTTCTTTTATATAATATTTTTTTATAAAAAAAACTTTATTAACTTTCCTCTAAATTAATTTCATTAAATCACATGTCATTTTTAAAATATCTAGATTAAAATGATGTCATCGATTGATTGATTGATTTATCTTATGATTAAGTTTTAAAATAATAAATGGTGAAAATAACAGTCTTTATTTATTGGGTATTTGGAAGAAATTGACAGCTAAAAAAAGAAAAGGTGGTAATTAAAAAAATACTATAAAAGAGAAGTTGGTTCATTCTTCATTTGTTCATTCCTTCTCTTCTGGTCTGGCTTGAATCTCTGGCACAAGTTAAATTTGTTTTTGTTTATATATTTTTTATTATTTTCTTTCAAAAGTTTTATAAGTTAAAATTAATCATCTTCCCATCTACAATGTGCTTTGGCTAAAAGAAATGGGTAGCTCACTTTTTGGTAACTGAATTACAATTAAGCTTTCTTAATTATTATAAAAATGCTTCAAGAAAATTAACTATAAAATAAATTTTAATAGTAAGCAGTTATTATATTTATTTATGAATTTTATAACTAAAATTATGCAGAACAATTTTCCAGCTCTTATTTTGATTAGTTATCTTGTAAACAGGATAAGTTTTAAAAGAAGAAAATTAAAATGCATAGACTATTTAACAGCTGTATATTTAAAGTTTAAAGTGCATTACATCAATTCACTTGTTTATTAATCAAGAATTATTCATTGTATTAATTTGCCTCCTTCTTAACTAAAATTATTGATTTTTTCTGGAACTGTTTAAAGAATAATTTTGAAAAAAATGCTTATAAAATTTAATGGCCTTTAAAAAGTTTTTCACATATAAAAAGGGATAATATGCTTGAGGAGTTATAATAGTCTAAAAATGTTTTCTATTCTGGAACCCTTCAATTTATAATTTTGAAGAAATATAGTTCATGAGCAAAAAAAAATGTGAAAATATTAATGTTTAATTCTATTAAATAATAACCTAGAAATATATTAAATAATAACTTAGAAACATCTTATTATTTTCACAAGTAAACTAAATAAACCTGTGAGATCCTGAAAGTATCTATCAGCTGAAAGAATTATTGTATTACCATGTTGTCATTTTTCTGTCATGACTCTTTATTGTTTATTTTCATTTATCTTATTGCTTATATTTAGAAAATGCTTATATTTTAGAACTGCATTAGATAAGAACTTTTGTTGTATGTCTTGTTTTGGAAATGCTTTTGCCATGTAAAAAATACTTTTGACTAGAAGCTTCGCAGAACATTTGCCCATCAAATTAATATTATATATGCTTAACAGACAGCTCAGTGCAAAGAAAGCTCACTTATGAACTAAGGTTATTTTTTATTTGGTAAAAACATATATTGTGAGAGTACCATATGAGCCTCACCTAAAACAATTTGTGTTTCTTTGTGAATTTAACTGTGCCTATATCGAATCAACAGATATAAATAACTTACACCTATCTTAAGCTTTTCATGTATCAGCTATATATATATATATATATATATATATAGCTATACATATATATATATATATATATATATATATATAAACATTACAAGCATAAAGCTAAACTAGTCAATATAAAATCAAAACTACCCCAAATCTAAAATTAAACCAGACCAGAATAAAAATAATATTAAAACACAACCTAAGGTTTCACTGCTACAAGCAGACTTCTCAAGTGTAAAGAAATAATAAAAAAAAAAAACACAACTTATATATACTATTAAAAACTACCCACAAATCCATTCACTTCCCATCCACCCTTAATATTAAAAGAACTCTTAAATAAGTTAATTGCTTCAGAATCATAAATTTTCAATAATAAAGACTCTTTAATTCTTCTTTTGATTTCATTTCTCTCAAAGAAGACAACCTTAGCTTCATCAAAATCAATAGTGTGGCCTGTATCTTTTTCATGGACATACAAAGCAGAACTAAGATATCTATTTTTAACTCTACTTTTATGAACCTTTACTCTTTCATTTAAACTCAAACTACTCTGACCTATGTAAACCTTCTTACAAATAAACAAGGAATAAAATATACCACACCAGGAATAGTCTTTCTATCAAAAACTTCCTTTGTATTATTCAATAAATTATTCAATGTAACACCCCTTTTCCAAGCAATTTTCTTATTTCCAAACAATTTACTATTTCTACACACAATTTTATAAGAAGACAATTTAAATGGCAAAGAAATAAAATCATATTTTTCTTTAACCTTTACATCCTTACAAATATTACTATTAAATAAAATACTTTTAACAAATTTATCAGAGTATCCAACACTTAAATAATCTTTATAAAATTGATATTTCTGAAACAAAGCTATCCCCCCTAGAATTATTTAATTTAATATTCCTATGACAATAATTCCTTAAAGCAGCTACTTTATGAGATACAGACTGATAGCTATCAGGTTTAATTATAGATCTTAATTCTTTACTTTTAACTAAATGACTGCACAATAAACAATTAGTTTCTATATTTCTAATCACCAAAAGATCTAAAAATTTTAACTTACCAAAATCTAACCCCCTCCTTCTAACACAAATTTTATAGAAGGATCAAAACAATTAAACTCATTTACAAATTCCTTCAATTTACCATTCTCAACAACAAATAAACAATCATCAACATATCTGACAAATAATTTTACATATAAACAATTCTTTTTAATAATAATTTCCTCTTCCATAAAACTAATATAAACTGAACATACTAAAGGAGAAATAATATAACCTATTATCCACCCTTCCTTAATCTTATAAAAATTACCTTTATAAGTAAAATACATAGAATCTTCCAATAACAAAAGCAAATCTTTAATTACCTTAATTTTATTTTTTGATAAAGAACTTTTCTTAATCAATACAGACAAAAGAACATCAATACTGCTTAACCTATTAACAGACTGATACATATTTTCAATATCTAAACTTCCAAATACCCAACTACTTTCCATTTTAAAATTATTAATCTTATCAAAAGCCTCAAAAGAAGAAGAAACTGTGTACTGACCAAAATCAACAAATTGTTTTAAAAAATTATTCAAGAATCTAGAAATACCTTCTACAACACTACCTGTAAAATCAAAAATAAATCTTAAAGGAAAACCATCTTTATGAGTTTTAATATTCACAAACATCTTAGCTGATGTAAAATCATTAGGATAGCATTTTAAATAATCTACTCTATTAAAAATTTTTAAATTAACCATTTTCTTCATAATATCTATCAATTTTCTTTTAATCAAATTACCTGGATTTTTATCTAACAACATATATTTACCATTATTTAATTCTCTATCCATTTTCTCTTTGAAATCATCTCCTTTCATAATAACAAACCTACCAGCTTTGTCTTCACGAGAAATGATTACATCATTAGCAATTAACCTATTTTTAAGATGTTTAATCTCAGCAGGATTAATAACAAATTTTTCTTTCCTTTTTAAACTTTTATTCAAAATCGATTGAATACCAACTTTCTGCTCATCACTCAAATTACTAGATTCAATAGACGAAATTGTATCAAAAACTATATTTTTTGAATGAAATGAAACAAAATTTGGGCCTTTACCAAGAATATCTAATTCTCTATCATTTAACTTCAAATCCGTAAGATTAACAACTCTATCCTCAGAAACAATATTCTCATAACCTTTATCACTACTAAACTAGTTAGTATTAAAAGAATAATTCTAAAAATGAATAATTCTAGTTTATTTATACACACACATAAATAAAATGTTTCTAACTAATAGTATTTTTTTTGTTAATATAAAACTTGACATTTGACAAAGCCTTAAGTCAACATTGCATTTTTATCAGTTGAAACAAAGGAAATAAACTTTTGGGGTTAATTACAAATTGTATATGTTAAACAATAGAGAGCGTGCACATGATTATGTGATATGCTTGCTGAAATTAATCCAGTATAAAAACGAACTAATATTGTTATAACAATAATCTTCGATTTAGTTATCAAGGAAAAAACTACGTTTGTAAATTTAAATGTGTTCGAATTTAGAACACATTTAAGAAAAATTAAAAAAAAGAAGATTCAATATTTTAAAACCTGCTTCAAATAATTAATTTACTTCCTTTGAATATTATAAAGAACTATAAAAAAATAATCATTGTAATTAACAAGGTTATAAAAGTTATCAACGTCTTCAAAATGAGTTTACAAAATATATATTTAAGAAGACAAAAATTTATAAAGATGTTCTGTGGCTAGATAATTTATGCCAGGGATTTCTACTGATGTTTTAAACCCGAACATGTAAATTTATTCCTACTTAATCAATGCCTAAATATAATCATCGTAATTCTCATTTAAAAAGCTGCTTTAATATTGGAGTATAATATTGAAGAAGGTGTTTTTTACTACATAAATATTTAAAGAATGAATATTTGGATTGCCTCTTCGAAGGATGATCAATGAACTTTATGTTTCAACATTCATCATCATTTTATTTCATCTAAGGAGGGATATAAAACCATTCTTTCTTGTCTTGGATTACTTCATTGTATAATTTAAGAACTCTTAAACTTTATTTCCTTTGTGGATAATTATATTTACTTAGAAAAATTACTTTGTATATTAAAGTCGGGAACTGATAAGATGAACACTTTATTTTTTTTAATTTTATTTAATAAAATTTAGATATTGATATTTTGATATATACTCTGATGGAAATGACAGCTGATTAAGATAAATGTTTTTAAATTATTTCAATTTGGAAGTACGTTTTATTATATTCCAAATTGAATCTTACATGACAATTAACATAATATATTTTTAAACATACATAACTAATATCAGAATACATTCTATTATTAACACACACTGAATTATTTTAATGACACAATAGGTAGATTTATAATGTGTCATGTGTATTTATTATACGCATGATTTTAAATTATATATATATGTAAATGATTACATTTTTTTTAAATATTAAATAATTTATTAGTTTATATAAGCACAGATTATAATTCTAAATTTTAATGTTTTTATGTGATAATATTTTGTTTTTTATTACTGATTAAAATGTGTTAAACTTGATTTCAAAATTAAACAGGTCTCGTTTGTTTATTTTATTTAGTCGTTTTATAAAACCAATAATTATAAATATACATACTCATGCATATATATGTTAAATCAACTTAGTGATTTAATATTTATAAAGAAGTTATATATAGCTTATATTAAATTTATTATTACTATGGGATATTTGTGGAAATGCCTGAAGAGAGTCGATTGCAAATTTCTTCTCTGAGCTCGAATTCCGAGAGTAACGAGGTTATTAATAGAGGAGTGAATTGGATTATATTTTAAATCACATCATCCATGGCATTCTATAAGAAGACTCAAAGTCTGACTATAGTTAGATGTGACTTCCTCGAGTCCTGAAAAGGATCGTCCCGTTATAATATATATATATATTATAACAGGATGTCGGTTTTGACCAGAAAAAAGGTATGCATTTCTCTACAATTGGACTTTGAGTCTTCAGGTAGAATGCTGGACATGAAGCAATGAAATACTAAGTCTATGATTACAACCATCTTTATTATACTAGCTCAATAATTTTTAAATAAATTTTGATATAATTTAGATTAGTTCATCCATCTGTCATCCCTCTTTCAGTCACCATTATACCACGATATTCAAACTCATGGAGATTTTGTAATTGATTCTTTTCAGGGGTGATTTTAAAACAAGTCATTATCTAATATGCTTTTATATAAGCATTAACTAATAACTGATATTCATATGATGTTTATAATATTTATGTATATATAGAATAATTGTTATATAACTAATAATGATTATATATTTATTTATAAATATATAATATAATATAATAATGATTAGACAAAGAGATAAAATTAATAACTCAATATTTAATAACAATAAAAAATATAATGTAAAAGATAAATAAAATATTAATAAAAAAATAAGGATGAATTTTATCATTTCAAAAGATTAATAAATAATATTCCCATCTAATACCCTATGATAAAATTTTATACTATACTAAAGTTTTTAAAAGTAAAGAATATAGTTTAAATTAACAGATATATAAAACAATATATAAATTCAAAAATTAATAATTTAAATGACTTATTAATTTATTTACAATCTTTATTCATATGTTTTATAATTATTGATATATAAGTACTATTTACAATTGCATAACTTATATATTATATGCATTTATAATAAAATAAATACATTACATGTTTATTATATTATATAGTAAATATAATAATCCTATTTTAAATATCTGTTACATAATAACCATTTTTTTATATTTCATCTAATTTTGATGAATTTTGTCAAATTTTCAGTTTATGTTTATAAAATTAAATTTGGATATTCATATTAGAAATGAAATGATGCCAAATTTGAAATAAATAATAATAATAATAATAATAATAATAATAATAATAATAATAATAATAATGTACTTTCTTAATTGGCAATAACACCAGACGACACCCAGCTACATTTAGCAACAAACTGCTACACATTCGAAATAGAGATAAAATAATAACCAACCCCCACTTATACGCAGCAACATGGTCATTGTTAAAACAACCATCAATGCTGTGAATGCTGCAAAGAAAACTATCATACAACTAACATTCAAAGTGACATGCGGACAAAACTAAATAAGCTCCTCAAACTTTAGAACTCTGATTATTTTTGCTTTTTTATTTTTTATATTGTTATAGTCCCTCAACCACAAAGTGTAACCACTAAATTCATTTATATGTGTTTACCCTAATATTATTCATTGTATGTTAAATTTCAAATTTTCTAGATGTAAACTTATGTAAAACATTGAGATCAATAAAGCCTTTATTGAAAGGTAATAATAATAATAATAATAATAATAATAATAATAATAATAATAATAATAATATTAAAGTAATATGAATAATAATATAATATATATATATATAAATAAAAAAAGAAAAACTTATTTCCTGAGTTACGAATGGATCTTTAAGTCTGTAGTTCATAATCCTAATGGAGTTTTTCCTGCGAAGTATATTTATTAATCGATTGGTACAGTAATTCTTTATTTATTCTAAATTGATAAATTATTAATATTATCCAATGATTTGATGGATATAAGATGAAATATATATCCTTCAAAGATTGATGTTCTTATTCTCCATTTTCTATTAGACGTTTGATACAATAAATATCTTAAATTAGCATGAAAGTTGGTTTTGAAACCTTTACAATACAAAATTATTCTACTCACAGCACATTGTAAGATTATTTACATTGTAACGTTTATTTATATACATTGCAAATATATTGGCATTTGGTAAAAGCTAAAAAATAAAAGTAAATTTAGATTTTTTTTTGACTAATTTTTTTTTTTAAAAAAAAAATGTACAATGAAAGTTAAATTATTCTTTCGTATTTTTTTAGTGTAATTAGAAATAAAAGTAGAATTGGAGAGAACAAAAGAATTCCAAAAGTAAAAAAAAGATAAGCTAAGAGAAAAGTATAGCTAATTAAAGATGGCTGAAAAACTTGATGAAAAATGAGAACTTAATAATTGAAAAATGATAAAGACTGTATAAGATTATAAACACAAAACGCCATGATAATAGCATGCGCAGAAGTCTGAAAACTGGCCCTCTAGTATAAAAAGGAGGGATACGGTTGGAGGAACATCTTGGTTTGCCTGATATTCTTTTGGTTGGTTTTGGATTAAAGAATCCAGACCACTCTATGATGAAAAAGTTCTTCATACGAGAGTAGATCGGAGCTTTAGCTGACATCGTTACTGATGGACACCAGAGAAGCTTATGCGACTAGCCTATGGAACCAGCACCAAGATCAATTTATAACCAATGGCCATGAGCTCATGTTAATCCCGAAAAACTATGCATTGTTATTTACAACCATCATGAATTCACTAAAACTTACCGGTAAGACTACTTATTTTTGATTGTGACAAAATTAAGCATTTGCAAACAAGTCTTCAAATAATCCCGATAGAGACTTTCATTTTTCTGTACAAGAGACTTTTGTTTATACCAGAACTTTTTAATTAATTGTTTTATTTTATTGATTGCATAATATTTGAATTAATATGTGTTCTCTCTAATTTACTTGATTAGGAATTCTCATTTTAACTTAAACTGATTTTTAATCTGTTATAATAAAAAAATATTTCTAATATCAATTTTCATTTGTGCATTATTAATAATAGTTATTATTTTTTTTATTAATTTATTATTAGTTTAATAAGATTTAAAACGTAATTTACCTTTGCCAATATGTTTGAATAAGCCCAGGAATAATAATCTTAAAAAAATAATTCTCATTACGGTATGATGCAATACCGATTAAGTTAAAAGTATTTTTTTTTATTTCGTTATTTGACTATTTCAGCAGACTCTTTAGAATAAAAGGTCTTGGTACCCATATTAAATAAATTAAAAGCTGATTTCATCAATAGCATAATTCTCAACTATTAATAGGCTGAGTTGATCAGGAAATATAGCTATGTTTTTAGATAGAAATACAACTTTCTTCTTTTTGGTCATAGCTTGATCAACTCGCATGCAGGTTATATTAGCATGTAGAGGCCTAGAAAAATGAAAAATGTCATAATATATATAATTATTTTAAATATATATATATATGTGTGTAGAATAACAAAGTATTAAAATAATGTTGTTTCCAAAAATTCAAACAGATCTTCTTTTCTTTTTATATTGCTATTCTTTTTTTGGATTTAAAAGAAAATTAAAATATTTTCCTTGTAATTCTTTTAATCTATAGGTTTTAATTTGGAACAGTTAAAATTCAATTCCAATGTAGAATAGTAATGTTTTTTATAAAAAAAAAGTTATTTTAAAAGAAATCTTTTTTTTCTCCTCTTTTCTAACAAGAAACCGAATGAATAACCTCCTTGTGCATTTTGTTTCAATTTTCATGCTTGATTTAAATATTCATTGTTATCAATAAATATTAATATTAAGATGTAATAATAAATATATATATATATATATAATTATTTATTTTTTAATTTCAAATTTGGTAATTACTTAAAAGCTTGACATTAAGGTATGTATTATTTAAAGTTTACATGAATTTATAAATAATATATAGGTGTGTATATATATATTGTAACCTTCCAGGTTGGCACCAGGAAGAAATGTGGGAAGTTCACATTTGTGCTAACAATGGCTAAAGTTAATTATCTGAGAAAAATGAATTGAGATGTAATTTGCTAGTTAAAATTAGGATTTAAAAATTAAAACTTTAAGTGGGTGTATTGATTGATAGAGTTTTGGATTATATATGTTTGGTTGTAGGAGAGGAGGATGAATAACATCAGAGATGTTTGTATGTAGTAGAAAAATTTACGTCATAATATAGATATATTATTAATTAGAATTTTCTTTCCTATATTTTATTTATTATTTACTAATTATATATTGTTCATAATCTTATGTTTAAAAATGATAAAGATTATTTGTATATTAGTGAATAACATTTCTAAATTAATAATTAATATTTAATATTTTTATTATTATTATTATGTTTTATTCTATTCAAACATTGTATTGTTAAAATTTTATAAGTAAAATTCTGGCACACTTCCAAAGTTGAGTGTAATAAAAAAAACATAGAGGGCGTGAGTGAAGAAAGACATAGAGTTTAAAACTTGAAGGAAAAGTAAAAAAAAGTTCCAAGGAAGAAATGTAAAAAAAACTTAAAAGATTCAATAACTCTCTAAGAGTATTATATAAAAAACATTGCAAGGATTCTAATAATATACCTGGGGAGAATTTTTTGTTGTTATACTACTGGAGTAATATAACCATGAAGAGATAAACAACCCCCCAGAGGGATGCCAGCCTCCAAATCTCTGTCAAATGATGGTCCATATTCACTACCTTTAAAATGCCTGTATGACATGTAAGCTAAATTATTATGATTTATTTTAAAGTATTACCAAAGCTAAATAATATTAAAATGGCAAAATTGTTTAAAATAAAGCTAGCTAAAAGTTTTTTTTATTAGACGCTATAATTAAACGCTTGATTTTCAATTTTAAGAATTTTTTATCAATATTCTACAAAATAAAATTTAAAATGAAAAAGTTTATCTATTTAATCTTATATCAAGAAGATAATTTTATACTGTATAACTTTGCTATTCGCGCATATATAACAAAATAATTCCAATGCATGCAAATGTCATTTATTATGCCTATAACGGAATTCTAGGATAATAAAAAAAACTATTGTCATTCTTAACAAATTATGCTTTAACAATGGATAGACATTTTTTTTTATGTTATAATTTTGTCTTTGAAACTAATATGTATATTTCTTTCAACTTTCAATTTTGTTTAAAAAAAAATCAACATGTAATGATGAGATATTGATAAGTATTTTCGGTATTACTTATAATAAATGTATAACCAATTTTTTTAAAAAAAAAACAACAAAACAAAACAATGTAACTTCATATCATTATAATATGATAATTTATTATTTTGTATGATCTAGAAATTATATTATAGGTGATTATAGATATTCGGATGTGTGCGTGATGCTATAAATTATTATTTTTAAAAAATTGTATTTATTATGCTTCAATTTGTTAATGAAGTTTATTTTAAAAAAAATAAGGAATTAAAACCTTGTCTGTTATAAGTTCGTTATATAGGAAGTATATTGAATGTAAGTTGGAGGTAGAAATGGTCAAGGGATGATTAGATTATTTAGATTGAGTTTGGAGATATTATTTAACTCTTATGTATATAAGTATAAGTGTTTGGTTATTGTTTTTTCCTGCCTTTTTTTATTTTGTATGGTTAATGTTAGATGATTTACACCGATTATAACAGATAAGTGTTGTATAAATTTTTATAGTATATATAAAAAATGAATGATTTATGGCATCATCAAAGTTTATAAATAAGCTAATAAAAGGTATGTTTTAAAAATACATCATATTTAAGATATTATAAAAGCACACATATTCGAAAATATATGATCTGTATATTAAATATTAGTCAATTTTGGTTTTGCTATAAGAGCAACATAATTGGTTAGCAAAGTGCATAGAATAATATTTTTTTTGTGTATTCATTATTTATTTTGTCTTTTAATTTTTAATAAATGTTTTAATGAATTAAAAAACCCAAATGAATTGCTTGATTATATATGTTCGACTCTTCATTTCCACACACACACACACACACACACATACACACACACACATATGGTTAACATAGCATAGCCCTAAAATATATAGATTTTCCAGTAGAAGTCAATTTATTTAATCTGTCTTACAGTGCCAATATTATATTTTACTTTGCTTAGAATAGATAGTGATATGGATATAAAGGTACCCAGTCCTAATCATTGTCTATCCTATATTAAATATGATAATTGATAATTTTGCAATAGTTTTATAATTAAATAAATGTGTGGCATATGATTAAATTAGTGTTACAGAATTGTTATTAATAAATGTTTTATTATTTTTATTTGCATCCTATATAAGGACCATATCCTATAACCTCAACTGAGCTAAGCCATAGAGTAATTACAATATAAGAATCTTTACAATTATAAATTTTATTCTATCTTGCATAGAATTGATGCCTGGGCATTCATAAACATAATAAAGTAAACAAGTGAAGAGAGCAGAGGTTACAATATATATATATATATATATATATATATATATATATATTGCGGGTTCATCTGTGTTAAAAACTTTTAATATTAATATCCCTCTTGAATCTCATGGTGTCTATCAAATCTCATCTAAAAATTGTAAAGCTTCTTACATAGGTATGAGTAATTGTCACATCAGTGTTAGGAGAGATGAGCATGCTAATGCAGTTAAACAACACTCATCATCATCAGCACTGTCACTCCATACTATAGATTCAGGTCATAAAATTGATTTTTCTAGTACCAGAATCATATCCAGATATGATAATCTCTACCAGTGCAAAATTAGAGAAGCCATTGAAATACTTAAAAGGCCAGATTGTATCAATGAGCGAGAATCTGGATAATCTCTACCAATGCAAAATTAGAGAAGCCATTGAGATACTTAAAAGGCCAGATTGTATCAATAAGCGAGATGATACATGCAAACTTCCTCCTATTTGGAAAGATTTTTTTTAAAAAACATTCCTAAATTTAACATTTTTTGCTATTGGTGGAATTTTAACATTTTATTCAAATCAGTGATTGTAGCGCCTCTACAACCGTCTTTCTACCTTTTATAACTCTGTGGATGGCTTGTGTGACCAAGTTGAAACATCAGTATATTAATATTAAAAGTTTTTAACATGGATGAACCCGCAAAATGTGTATTTTATATATTTAACTCATGCAAATCTTCATTTTAACATATATATATATATATTAAAATAGTCAAATATATTCCTATATTAGGTTAATAATAACTGAAAGTTACTATTACATTTCCCCTTTCTTTCAAGAATTAAAATTTTAATTTAAGTTAAAATTTTAAACACAAATATTTTAGTATGTTCCTATAATTTAATTACATTTATATTTGGATTTTATGAAGGTTGAATAATTTTTAACTGTTTCATCTTTCTTATATTTGGGCTATATTATTCTTGTGATAATGATCAAAAATTAAGGACTTTGATGGTTAAAATTTAAAAAAATAAATAAATAAAATAAAATAATGTGTTTCTTTCTTGGATAACACAAATATATTTATTAGCCTTATTCCTGCTTTTTTAAGACTTATGGATTTGAAAAGGACTAAACAAATATTAGAGTATCCATTTATTAATATGAATTGACTCTATTGTTTTAATTTATTTCAAGGCATTAAAGAATACCCTCATCAAAGCTAATGTTCTCAATTATTATTTTTTTTACATTGATCACTATTAGTTTTTTTACAACCATGTGGTTTATGTTGCCCATATACTTATCTTGATTATCACCTTATTTCTCTATATGTCATATAAACAGCCAAAATAAGGTTTTAAAATTCATGAATTATATGTTCCAAGAATCTCTCCTTCTTTATTAATCCAAAATGCATTTGGACCTGCATTTTTAACAATAGTATAAGGTCCTTTGTATGTGTTGTAGAATTTATATTTATTCTCTAATGGTTTACTGGGATGGGAAGTCTTGATTAACGCTCTATCTCTAACTTTAAATTCATAAATACATTTTTTTATTCCAACTTCTATTACTTGCCATTTTAACAAGTTGTTTATGAGCTTGTAAAATGTCATTTTCTCCATTTATTTTGGGTTCATTAATTATGGGTTTACATTTTTTAAATAATATAGGTATAATTTGATGAAAGTGTAGTTGGATGGGTGAGAATATTTCTCTAAGACTATTAAGTATGCTTCCTATACATACTTATATACATATACATGTATAATTGTGTATTTATACTTTATAGATTTATAAATTGTTACCATTTTATTATCTTATCATATTAATCATTTGGTTTACCTGCTATTCTAGATCAAGTAACCAAAGATTCAATTTCAATAAACATGTGTGTGCATGTTTAATTTATTTTTTATATTTAGTTGTCTTCATCAATGTTTATGACATCAAAATTTCTATATATAAATATTTTAACAAACTATACTGGATTCAATCATTATTCACTGTCTGTTTTCATTTTCAAATGGTCACATTTCTTGAAAGTCCTTCCATAATATATGTGCTTATCTTCATTAAGCACTATAATTCATGTGTTTCATGAAAGTAAATGGACCTTCATAAATATTACATAATTTATTTAATGTGTGACCTTTTTGAATTTCTAAAATATTCATCTGAGAGATTAATGATTCATTTCCATAATTAACTCTACAAGTATTTAAATTTAATCCTTCTAAATCAATAGTAATAAAATAATTTTCAGTTTCAAGCATTATATAATACTGAAAATTTGATTTGTCGTAAGAGTTGATTATTTGTTGTGGATCTTTTTGAACAACATCAAAATGATTTTCTGTAAAATTATGTTTTTTACTATTATCATAGGTATCTATATTAGTTTTGAGAGAATCATTCCTTATCTCAAACAATACCTGGTATGAGAAAATGGATTCTGGGTTAGGGTCATTTTTCCCATAAAGATCTTTAACAACAATTTCCAAATCATTCACTATTTCATTTTCTATTTTTTTACCATTTTAAGTTTTGTATCTTATCTCTGTTTGTTGCATCCCCATAACTTGTGTGTTTTTGGAGTCTCTTTGCTTCATTCATTTTCATAATTCCTTTTGAATTTAATGGATTTAAATCAATCATTCCAAAAATATTGTGCTGATTCTTTATATATTTACTCTGTTGTATAATATCATAGTGATTTTGATAGTTTTCTTCTGTGGTAGTCAACTGAACTAATAATGATTTACTCTGGATATCATCATTGCATTCAAAGTAAGTTTGAGGTTCTTGTTGCTGACTATTCACCCTAATCTGCTTTGTATCATTCATGACTGTCTTAATGGAATTTATTTGTGGAGTTGGTATTGTCTTCTCTAAAATAAGGTTAATACTTTTCTATTCCATCACTGGGAATCTGAAATATCCAACCAGTAGAAAATACAGTGTCAAGTAAAGTTTCAGCATTAAAAAAATATTTATTACCTTTATTGGATTTAAAAATAAAATCAGGCAAATCTTTTTGTAAGATAATAGCTTGTTGTTGATTATCTGAATTACGAATAATAATTCTAACATCTTTTTCATACATAAAAGACCAATTTCCAATAGCTAAACATGTTGAATCAGATGACAATAAAATAAGTTGACTAAGAGTACCAAGTTTAACTTGACTATATGCATTCTGTAATTCTTTTAAACATAATTCCAAACTATTCTTCTCATAAAGGTTACCACTATTATACATAGTAGCAAATTTTCCATCCAAAATAATCTCTAAAGAAGCTATTTTATTCTCCAAAGTTCTAAGTTGATGACCAATAGTCTCTAATACATTATTTTGGGACTCTATTTTATTTTTTTGTTTAATAGAAAGTTGATCTATTTTTGTGTGTGCCCTTTGTCTATCTTCTTGATAGGTGCTTGATAAGCTAATGTATATTTTATTCATTCTGAGTCAGTGGAGATTTTCATCTCTCACTAATAGTTATTTTAAATGTATGGTATTCTACTCAATTAGGTGCTAAAGCAATTATCAGAAGTTTTTCCATTATATTTTGAATATATGCTATAGTAATTATAACCGTTAATATTTTTATGCTCTGAGAATTACTATTCTCATATTTTATTCATGTTATCATTAGTGTCCACTAATTACAATAATTTTGATATTTAATATTCCATACATGTGAACATTGTTACTTGTGCCTAAGATTTTCATATGCTATTAATTTTCTGAATTAATTTTTCATAGTTGAATGACTTAAAATGGCATTTGTCAGTTCAGACATTGATTATTGTGATTGAAAATTTCTTGAATATTAATTTAGTTAGTTATAATGATGTTTGTATCTTGTTATTATTGGTATAGTATTGCTTGGCCTCACAAAGTAAAGCCCTATTATATTTATCATTGTGCTTGATGGAGTGGATATGTCCCCATTCTTATTATGCTGTTCCATCTGGTGATAGTGCCTATTTACAGAGATTATTATCATATATTTTAAAGTAGCTAATTTCCTGGAGAGGATCATATATATCTTAGTGTGTTTTTCCATGTTTTCCTAATGTGCTGTGATAAATTCCAAGCATCCTCATTTTTGTCTCAGGAGTAAGTATTTTGGAAGCCACTACAGTTTTGTTATGTTGTTCAGCTCTGTAGATCATACTGTTTGGCATATCACTCATGATGTGTTTAAAGCTATTTTTCTGCCATGATAGGTGAGATTGTTTGTGTTCTTGATATGTAATTACAAGATAATTTAGTTTGAAGAACTTGGTTTTTTCAAGTTGCACTTCGTTATTTTAGTGCTTAAAGATATAACAATGTCTGCATAATGATGTCTGCATCATGTGATTATGATATTGTCATCCACAAGTCAACCAACAATTAATACTTTTAAATATGTAGATTGTAAGCATATGACCTGTAAGTGCAATCCACACATGCTATGTAATCAATGTATTCATCCAGAGTTTTCGTCGATGGATGCGTAAATATTTTAAATTTCACATTTGGTGTAATTTATATTGTGTAGACAGTAACTTCTTATATTTATGTGTGCAAATGAGTTTTGATGAGTGGCCCATACATTTTACTTATTTAGTCATTTATTAGTTTATACTCCTAAACCACATGAGTATAATTAGATGTAATTTGACATTTATTCTGGATATGCCAGCCATTGCTTAATGGGTTAATTATATCAAGTACTTGCAGATTAGCTTATTAATCCTGATTACTAATTTTATAATGTTATTGTAAAATAAATAAAGTAAAATTATATTTTATTGAGCTAGTACTAATTCAATATGAAGCATATAAATTTAGGATGCTCAAAAGTATTTTTAGGGATTATTTATTTGAAGGGAGTTGTATAAAAAATTTACCAGTGTTAGTTAACTCTCTAATTTTAATAAATTATTACATAGGGTGATTTATGTAAATTCAATTATTTCCCCAAAGAAACCTTGATAGTTTATTTGTAAGAACAAAGGAGTTATTCAAATATTGTTAGTCAAAAGATCTAATTGTAATAGCGCCATCTTGGCAATATATCCTAACTTATGTAAATATTTTTTTGTTGTTTTATATTGTCATAATTATTAATAAAACAATTTATTATCTATTTAAAATAAATTTAGTTTCTGTTTATATTTCTTGTATGCTATTGTCTTGGGTTCAAAACAACATTTATTATTTACATTAAATTAAAAGAATCCAGAATATTTTCACTCTTATAGAAATACATTAAAGTCATGAATATAATTGTGATTCCTGAATTAAATCACATTAACAGATAATCATGTGTTTACAGATACTCACTGTGATATTTTATTTTAAGAATAGTTTAAAACTATGTCATCTTCTAAGATAGAAGATTATGCAAGATAAAATGAAAACTGCTTGATATTTTGGGGAATTATTCATGATATTTCTGACTGCACACTATCTTGTTATATTGAGTTAAGGTCCATTTTCATTTAATTTCATGTGAAGGTTGTCTGTGATAAGGTGGAGGGACTTAAAAAGCACCATTGTCTTTCTTCCACCTCGTGTTCTGTCCTGGGTAATAGGCTATAATTAGTTTAAATTTTGAATATTTTGATTATGCAATTTTCATAATTTTTGATAAATATTGTTATCTTATAGTAGGAAGATGTCACTACAAGAGTAGTGCTTGCATCCCACAGTCAGCCAAGATATTCACTCATTTATTTATCCATTCAGTCACTTATTTGGCAATGTCATGTCGTAGAACATTTCACAAGAGTTACAATAATACCCCCAAGATTGTTTACTCTTGTTAGTCTTTTAGTGAAGCATCCCATTCTGTTTGTGCATAGCATAGTATTGAACATTGTCAATGTGAAATAAGTATTTCTTATTTATTATTTGTACCATAAGAAAAATACATCTTACAGTAGATTACTTTAATTAAATTGTGACAGGTTGTGTTATTTAGAAATAATGACAAGTATAATATTTATGTTGAAATAAGAGATAAGTAGATCTATTAGTGAAATGTAATATGATCTGATGGGAGGTTGATTCTAATAACAATTTAGTAATAATGACAATGTACTCTATATCATTTATTTTAAATTATTTATCATGTTATAATGATTTGCATTATAAATAGATTTTGCTTCTATCTTTCATCCTTAAAATTATTGTAACTCCACTGTCTCTAGCTGAAGAGTCTCAGATTTTTTATTGTTTTTCTCTTTCTCTTCATCTCTTTTTTCTCTTTTTCTCCCTCTTCTCTTCTTCTCCATCTCTCTCTTTTTCTCTTCTTTCTTCTCCTCTCTCACATTCTTATTTCTCTCCCTCTCTCTCTCCTTTCTCCCCTCTTTATCTTTAGGTTACAATATATATATATGTTTTAAGGGTAGCTTCTTTATCTTTAGGTTACAATATATATATATGTTTTAAGGGTAGCTTACAATTTAACCTTTGTTCACTCTCACCACCAAATCAAACTCATGTTTAATGTAACTTTAGTTAATAGGTGGTTAAGCATATGTTTTCATTTAGGGATTAAATAAATTGACATATATTTTCATTTAGGGATTAAATAAATTGACATATATATATATATATATTGTAACTTTTATAATAGGTACAGACAATTAGATATGTTGGGAAAGTAGTTATATTTTAAAAAATTTAAATTTAGGTTGTTTTCTATCACATAATTTAAATGTTATAGATAACAGGGTTTAAACTCAATAGATATGAGCTTATAAAGATATATTAGATAGTTTGAACTCATTGTAAGATGAATTAAATATAAAATGATACAATAAATTATCTAAAATATAGTATTAATTTTTATTTTGTTATATTTAATAGATAATATAATGGAAGAATAGCTTAATTATAGCAGTAAATATTTTATATTATATGTTTAAGGTAATTATTTTGTTTGAAATATTACTTAAAATGATAAATTAATGTAATATTATTTTAAAGGTGCAGAAAGTATCATGTGATTAAGTGATTGTGAGTGAATATATGTGCTTTTAGAAGGTTAGGGAAAGAAACTTTAGTTTTAACTTGTTAACAAAATTTGATACATAATAAAATGTAGCAAATTATTTAGTTTATAAAAAAATATTAGAAAAATAATATCTAAACTTAGTATTTTATTTAAGTGTATTAATTTATTTTTTAAAACAATTTTGGGTTATTTAAATATTAAAAATTATTTTAACAAGAATATTTAACTTTTAGGTAAAAACATCTAATATTTAAGATATTCAATAATTTGATATTTAATATTGATACTCATAGTTCCTGCATAAATACTATATCTTGGATTGAAGAGGAAAGTATTCATTTATTCAACACTCAAAAGGCACATGCTCAATTAGCTTGAAAGGCTGATATTGAAATGAAATATTGATAGTTATGTAAATTAGAAAATTTGTATAAGTGGTGTTGACCAATGAAATTATTGTATTGAGACCAGTATAAAAAGAAAAGTTGAAGCCAGTCTAGAGAGATTTTTTATATTAGTTAATTGTGTTTTCATAGATTTCAGTGTTTTTTTTTACAGATTTAGTTTTAAATTTATATTTATTTTATATTGTAACAGTAGTAATTTCTTTTAAATTATTATTTACTTGAAAGTGTTTTTGAAAAATATAATTAGGATAATTAAAATAATGAATCACTAAACATCAAATTTCCCTATCAGTTTGTCTACTTGAAACTTAGTTCAGGACCTCAATAACTCTATGGAATGCAATAGTGGCTACTTAAATATTGTGAAGATGAAAACCAAATATCAGGAAAATTACTGCAACAAAACTGGAGTGGATTTGTGTAAGAACTTTGTAATTTTTATAGATAATAGATTTGGAATGAGTGACTACTTATTTCAAATGACTTTATCATATTGCAATGCAGCTAGTTTATTCAAAGTAATTCAGAAGAACCAGATATTCATTAAAAATCTTATTTTTATATTAAATTTGAAAAGACAAGAAAATTAAGATTCTGCACTTATGCTTTAGAACTTAACTTAAAATGTCTGTTTTAGTATATAATTTATATTAATGACTCATATTTGATTTGTCTTTAAAGAAGTCAAAATGGACTTATGTTTTAAGAATGATGTATTTAGAAAGAAATTGAGGAAAATGATTTTGAATGTCTTTTATGCCTTTTAAAGTATTTGCTATTGATAAAATCAATAAATAAATTATATTAACTGAAACACACAGGCTTATTATATACCTGTGTCTATATACGTAATATATTGGGTATATGAGCACATAGTTTTACACGACCCACCACTCTCCACACTATCCTATAACACTGATACACTTGAACACATATATGTTAAAAAGATAAATAATCACCAATATCCGTATTTCATCTAAACCAGCAATCATCAGTTGGTCCCGATTAACATCTCCACACATATATGCTATAAGTGCTCATATATATTAAGATAGCCAATCCTCATACTTTAATGGACAGGCTTCAATCTACTCCACACACCAACTCTTCAACCGTCCATCCAATTGAAAATCTGATGATGGTCTAGCATGAAATATGTATATTGATGATTATTTATCTTTTCAACATATATGTGTTCAAGTGTATCAGTGTTATGGGATAGTGTGGAGAATGGTGGGTTGTGTGAAAGTTTGTGCTCATATACCCTATATATTAAATAAATTATATTGTAACTTAATTTATCTGGAAATAATGAAATCAGATTCATCTTTTAAAAGGATTAAAATTTTATCTGTGAATAAATAAATACCTGAATGATATAGCTGTCTTTTTAGCTTGTAAAAAAAAATATTTAATGACAAGATGTATGTTTAAAAAGATTTCTTTTAAAAAAAATATTTATTTGAATTCATAATTATATGTCTGCTGATAAGTGTATTGAATGAATAATTTACATTATATAATGTCTACTATTAATGATTTTACTGATAGTAAATGCAAATATTAATTATATTATATTCACTGCAATATGTACTTGCTCTATACAACACCGAAAATGTATGTAAGAAATATTTTCATAAATAAATCCATAAATTATTTAAAGAAGATATTATATGCCTGAATAAATGCCCAGAAAAAAAACTGGAATGAACAATTATTTTTCGGATTTGGATTTTACTGGATTTAATGTTGTCATTTGTTCATTTCTTCATATAGTGCCAAGATAAAGATATAATTTTCACAATGCTGTTTAACTGTATCTAGGCAACGGAGCGAGCTCTGACAAACAAATTCCTGACAAGCAATTCAACTTATGAGCAAGGAGGAAAAAATCCTTTCGTAACTCTAAACTTTATTATTATGATTTTTTTTAGTGTTAAGTTTTAACATTAGCATTTAAAAAATTACAATTATTTATTTTAAAACTAACTTGTTGTTATTATATAATTTTAAAATAGATAAACTTTATTATTATGTTTCAAAAAATAAATGGGTATTCAGAAAGTAATTTTCTAAACAAGACAAATTTCAATGGTAATTTTTTCTTTGAATGTATGGTTTTTAAAAAGCAGATCACTATAAATGATCTAACATTATAATGTAATATAAGCGATTTGAACTCAGACTTTCACACAACTCTCAACTCTCCATACCATCTCATATTGCTGACTCTTCTGATCATACACATGTTGAAAAGATAAATAATCACCAATATATGTATTTCATGCTAAACCAGAAATCATCAGTTGGTCCAGATTACTATCCTCACACATATATACAATCAGTGCTCAGCTTTATATTAAGATAGCCAATCTTCATACTTTAATGGACAGGCTTCAAACTACTCCAATACACAACTCTTCAACCCATTTCATTGAAAATCTGATGAAGGAACATTCAAAGCCCATGTTAGTGCCAAGGTTGTCATCCTACCCATGTTGACCATTTAGTCATTCTGACCCCTCATGTTTATTGTTATTTAGATTACACTTCTGCTTAATAATTTTGTTTCCTTTCTTTTATTTAAGAAAGGGAACAATATTTCACATTGCTTGAATTTAATTTTAAACGGTGGAAGAATGAACCATTGATAAAATTATCGTGTGTATTTTATGAAAGAGTTAATAAATGTGGACGAATGTTATTTGTAAATATTTATTTTAATATGAATGCTTGGATATGCATAAATTATATAGCATTGTTAAATTATTAATATGTTATTTTATGAATGTTATCTGTTGAAATACGGAAAGGACATAATATTGATCTCTAAATTATATCATAACAAATAAATAAAATGTATAGTATCGATGAATGTTTATCAAGATCATTTGAGCATGAAAACTTTTAAAAACATCTTGATGGGTGGGTGTAATAATTTTTAGTAACACAATGGTTTATATAAAATATAGACAGCATTTAAGGTCAGTTGGGATAGGGGCTTTGTTTTTTCTGCTAAAAGTTTCTGACAGTTTGTAGAACTAAATAGTCTTTATATTTGATATTATGTAGTTCAGACCTGTATTTGCAGATATTGTCCTTTCTGTCTTATTCAAACTTGCATAAATGAAGATTATAATATATGACGAAGGCTTTAAGACCCTCAAGTTTGTGAGCAATGTTAGAGAGTCAGGATGGATGAAACCATGAACATGTATTGCTTTAATAACCATTTTGTAATTTAATGTGGAAAATCTTGTTGTATGTGAAGGTCTAGATATTTAATACTGTTGTCACTATCTTCATTTTCACAGGTTAAATATGAGTAATGTAACTCAGAGATTTATTATTGGATTTGAGAAATTATTGTATCAGATGCATGGATGAATATGTCATCAACATAACAAATATATAGTAAGGATGGATATGAGGCATAATACGTTGGGATAATTCTTTCTTCAACGATATTCAAAAAAATTCTAGAAATGACACCACTAATTGGCATTCTCATGGGCCATCCATCTTCAATTTTGTAAAATATATTGTTAAATGCAGTCACATCATTGTGGATCCATGTTAGACAATCTGCGATAAAATCTATTTTATGGTGGTTGTAGAGTGTGCATTGTAATGTTTATTTAGGTAATTGGACGGAAGTGGCATGAGGAATTGATCCGCAAGTTTGGAAATGTCGAGCAAAGTGAGGCAGTCTTATTGACTCAGTCATGCATTCTTAATCATTTCTACATCTCTAAATAGGTATCTTGATTTTCATTAAAAAAATCTAAAATGAATGTGAACATTAAAAAAATCTGAAATTATTATCTATCCAATAAAAATAGAGGCAGTGAAAAAATTTGAAATAGATGTATTAATTAATGAATTTAAAATTTTTGATTACAAACTTGAGGCTGAATTTGTAGAAAAATTTATAATCAAAATAAAGATTACTGATGAGTTAAAATAGATGTGGAAAAGTTTGAAATCTATGCTATGAAATCAAAATTGGTATAAAAAGTGACACAAATAAATTATCTTTAAATATCTTTGGATCATATAATTACTAAGTGATTAATGATGGTATTCTTACTATATCAAAAGTGGAGAAAAAATTACTTTTTATAAATAATGGACAATCAAAATTTAAACTTGTTACTTATACTGAATCTATTTTCCAAAATTTATAAGAGAATTTCAGTTTTGCTAATTTGTTCTAACAAGCTTTATTGATAAATGCCAGCCAAACAAAGCATTTAAAAATCTCTATCTTGAAAACCACTCCTTAGCTTCAGACCAATGGTTTCATGCTTTGACATTCCTCAGTAAAGCACTAGGGTAGTTTTAGACATTAGATCTAAAAATACCAAGCCAAAGCCAGCATTTATCTAAAAATTAACTATTAAGTAGAAAGTCTTAAAATTTTAGACACCTAAATATCTTCAAACCCAGCTATCTGAAGAGATCCCTATCTTCACATTTTCACGCACACACTCTTGAGGTTTTACAGCCTTAGTAAATATTACTAACTTAAATAGCTATATGGGGCTGAGAAATTTTCAGCCAAACCATATATTAATAGCCTTAGCAATATAATATCACTTAAGACTTTAAAGCAAAGACTATAAATATTCAACAAAAAATCAGTCATATATCACATGACTCAATTATTAAGCTTGTAAATAAAAAAATAAAAAAGAAAGAGCTCTGCTAATTTGCTCTAACAATCTTTATTGATAAATTCCAGCCAAACAAAGCATTTAAAAATCTCTATCTTGAAAACCACTTCTTAGCCTTAGACCAATGGTTTCATGCTTTGGCACTCCTCAGTGAGATGCTAGGATCTTGAAAACCATTCCTTAGCCTCAGACCAATGGTTTCATGCTTTGGCAGTGAGTTGCTAGGGTAGCCCTAGCACCTTACTGAGGAGTGCCAAAGCATGAAATCATTGGTCTGAGGCTAAGGAGTTATTTTCAAGATAGACATTTTTAAATGCTTTGTTTGGCTGACATTTATCAATAAAGCTTGTTAGAGGGAAATAGCAGAACTCTTTATTTTTTATTTACAAGCTTAAAAATTAAGTCATGTGATATATGACTGTGATTTTTTGTGGACCATTTCCGTTTTATTCTAAATAACTGTGGAATGCAAATTAACTTTTATAAGAAGATAAAAAAATCATTTTGTCAAAATTTATATTATTTATGATAATACATAACTTCAAATAATCAACATTTTCCTATATGATAACTATATAAAGTTTCAAATGAAAAGGAAATAATTAACTTAAACATTAAATATGCTTAAATCATAAAAAAAAATAAAAATAGTTGATATTAAGCAATAAAAAACAGCCAGAAATTAAAACCAGTTTCTTGTTTTGATTGTTTATTTTCTGCAGTTACAGTTATCTGAATATTCAAAAATAGTTATTTATAACGAGATATTATTTTATATAGCGCTATGTTTTAATACTGTAATAGTGATATTAGCGATTAAGCCAATGCACATGTGCTTTAAAGATAAATTATAAATAAATACTCTTACTTTTCCAGACACAATATATAGTTTTTTTTAGAAAAGATGGAATGAATCACCCATCCTTTCAACCCAAACATTTATGTATGAGCAAATTTTAAGCATATGGAAATGAGAGCGTGAAGATGTTAAGGAATCACTTTAAATTACATTTATTATGCTTGAACGATTGTATATCCTATAGGTAGAATTTGATAAGAAAATATATGCTGCTAAGTAACTATTCACCAATGTTATGTGGGAAATGGACTTTAATTAAAATAAACATAACAAAAAGGCAAAATAATTTTTATGGATGTAAAAGTTTGTTTTGTATGAATTTATGAATGAAATGTAAAAATATGAAAATTCCTTTGAAGATAAAATGCTATTGTGTAAATTCTGGATGAATTTGATAATTAAAATCAATATACTAAAAGTCCAAGTTATTGCTACATATGTATGCAAATAGTATTTAATTGTTTATATCACTTGAAAGATTTATGCTACAATGATAATTATTAAAAGTTGTTACATTCCTATCACATGAAGAAATAAGTTTATTTAAAAAGCTTACATTTAATTATTTTGGAAATGGAAAGATATTCTTGGCATAAATGTCTGCTCTTTTGAGCTTGAAGACTTTTTGGCGTATTTATGAAAACGTTTCTACTAAGAACTAAAAAACACTACTAGTTTTATATAATCACAATCAGTAGGCTTTTTTTTTTTTTTTTTTTAAAGTATTGTCGGTTAAGATGTGATATATTGGACTCTCCATCATTTATGAATGAATGTTGAATGTATAGAAATGTTTAAACTATATTTAAACTTTCCAAATACAAACAACTTGTTAGTAATAACACACAAATAGACAATACACGTTAGTAATTACATTATCTAACGTTAATTGTTAAATATTTTTAGAAAAACACAAACTTTTCAGATACATTCAATTATTATTAATAACACATGGATTAACATATAATGCAATAATTAATGTGAGAGTGCTTTTCTTTCTTTTTCCAGTGCTGGAGTTATCAGTGACAGTACTAGTATGGAAATCAAGTCAGGTATTTTTAGATTCGTGAACATTGAATTTAAGGTGATGCTATAATCAATTAGATGTTGACAGTAGTCTAGCTGTATAAAACATCACTTTAAATTCAACGTTTACAAATCTAATGGTACACTAGAACTGAGCCTGATCAGGACAGCAATACGTGTAGAAGAGAGAAGACGAATTCCACTCAAAATATTGTGTCACTTATTAATCTGTATGCTATTAGTGATTGAATGTATTTGAAAAGTTGAAATAAGATTTATTTTTTTCTAAAAATATTTAAAAATTAATATTAGATGGTGGAAATAGTCCGACATATAATTACAACCAATATACTGTACTTATTTTTTTAAAAAAAATCTACAAAATGAAAATGATATTGACAGAGATTATTTTTTAGTTTCATCTTAGAAGAGAAGAAATATATCTGGCATATGAGATTTTTAAGAGAGGTTTGCACCAAAGAATAATCATTGCAGCTATTGGTCAAATTTGTTAATAAAGTAATTTTTAAAAAAACTTTTGTAGAATCTGTGAAAGTTATCTTATTTGTGCTGTTAGTGCTGCACCTCACCAGAATTAAATATTCATCATTTTTTAAATTTAGAACAACAAATTTATATGGACTTTATTTTTTAAAAAAATTCTGAAAAGAATACTTGTTTTTAAACTCTGAATTGTTGTATCATCATAAATAAATTTATGTGATGTGATGTACTGTGGCTTCTCCTTAAACGAAGTCAAGAATATCTCAGCAATTATGGCCAGATAAACACGTTAGCCACTTTATTTTTTCCATTCCCCATTCTACGTTTTCCCACATTCTGCTCCACCCCATTTCCACAACATAATCTTTGTCAACTCTATGGCCTTTATATCTAAATCCCCCTTATCTTTTCCCAAACCCAGCATAAAAACCAATAATTCACTTTCTGTATAATCACTTTTTTCATATTTATTCTTCCACAACTTCATTATATGTAAACTTTCTGTTTTCAAGCATTTACATTCAATTAACAAATGCTTAATATTTTTTATTCTTTCCTTACATAATTTACAAAATAAATCACCCATATTTTTCCAGTTAAATGTATATTGTCTTGTTGCTAAAGATTCTGTTCGAGCCTTAAACAATAAACTATTTGTCAAGCATTGGTGGTCAAGGGCCAGCATGATTGCCCCACAAGCAGTCACCTGGGCTGTGGGCCCACACCATGGCCGATGCCATGACACATGAAAAAAAACCCCAATAAACTATTTTCCTTACTATTATCATATATTAATTTGCACCTAATATTCTGTTTATTGCTATATATATTTAAACTCTTTTTACTCTCCATACTATTTCTCCATTTTTCTAACTCCCTATTCTTTATTAATAAATCTATTCTTTTATCCCATTTCTTACTACTATAACATTCAACAACCATCCCATCTTTTGTACAAATATTTGAATATAAATTCTTTATCAAAATCTTTTGCATTCCGCATTACCTTTCTCACCCATCTTGTTACCTGCCCTTTACTCATAACCCAATTAAATACTATTTTGGCTATTCTTTAATTATCCATAAACTGCAATCTTTCAAACATTTTCATTTTACTTTTTGCATCTCTCATATGAAAACTTGATCATCCCATTTCTCCTTGATTTGCCTCCTTTGCTGTCCATACATCTGCATCCAATACATGTCTTCCTACTTCCCTTTGAACTTTTTTTATAGTTAGCTGTCATCACAAGGCACTTCCAAGAAGAAGCAGTAACTCAACAAACATTTTTATATTTGAATTGAGGCCTGAATGTTTGCACTGATAACATAGGTAATGAATACTTTTTCAGCTATTAATTTTTTTAAAAAAAGTTTATTAGAGTGTTACCTTAAAATTCAATACTCAAGAATCTAAGGGTCCAGGTTCAAATCTCATGCTAGTACTGTCACTGGTCAGAACAGCAACATCTGAAAAAGAGGGGAGAATAATACCTCTCAAAACGTTATGCATATACTAACCTATTTGATGTGCTATTACTAACAGTTGAATGTATTTGGAATATTTAAATAAAGTTAAATGTTAACTATATTTATTTTATTTTATTATAATTTTATCAAATAATTCTTATGTAAATGATTTTACAATACTAATGTAAATATTAGATTAGACTATTGATTTATTTAATTTTAATCGTTATTAAAGAATTAATAATTCAAAAGATTGAGCTCATCCTATCAAAGTTAACATTTAAATTGCAGGCCCTCTTTTGTATAGATATAAATTACAATTCCTAATTTGTACACAATTTTTCTTTTATTATTCTAGAAACCAAATGAACGTAAATTGCTAATTTTTCTACTTTTTAAATTAAATATTGCTTAATTTCTTTCCTTTTTTTATTCTTGTTATTCCATAAACTTAATTACTCATTTGATCTCTATGGTTTCGTGATTCCCCACAGAATTGGTTTCCAGAATATTGTTAGCATGAGAAAATAATTTAAGCGATTTTAATAATTCGTAGAAATACTATGGCATTCATTAAACAAATAACACAATCACATCTTAAACAATATCAACATTGATGTTTATAACATACATATTGTGATAGTTTTTAATGACATGCATGAAAATTTCTGGCACAATATGCTTATATGCATATGTGGTTATAATGCAGATGTTATTAATCTTTTGTGTCATTATCTTAATTATGCTAATTGAATTATGTTTGTGCAACTACATTTCCCCCAAATTTTTTTTATTTATTTATATACAAGGCATTTGATTCTATACACATTTCTTCAGTGATTAAAGCATTGGATCATCAAGGTATAGACCCAGGATATTGTCATATTCTGAAAAATATTTATAAAAATTCAACAACAATTATCAGATTACATAATGATACTAAAAAAATTAACATTGATAAAGGTTATACATTAGGTCACTCACATCTCCAAAACTTTTTACAGCAGTTTGGCAAGAAGTATTTTGTAGATCAAAATGAGAAATTGAGAGACTAAAAGTAAATGAAGATTATTTAACTCATCTAGATTTTACGATGATGTATTTGTTTTTGCAAATAATGCTTTAGAGCTGCAGGAAATTTTGCAAGAGTTATCAGATGAAAGTAGGATTAAAGGTAGAAGATCAAAGTAATGTTCAATGGATTTTCTCAAAATAAGTAAAGAAAGATTGATAGTGTAGAATTAGAAAAAAAGTTAACAATTACACGTACCTTGGTTAGATTATTACTACAGATGAAAACATAGTGAATGAAATTCATCATAGAATTAACCTTGATTGGAGTGTTTTTGTTAGAAATAATTTAATATTAAAATAAAATATGCCTATGTGTTGGAGTAGAAAGATGTTTAATAAATGTATGTTACCAGTTCTTGCTTACAGATTTGGACACTTAACTGAAGAGCAATCCAAAGACTTTAGGACACTCAATGAAGTATGAAGAGATGTATGTTAGGTATAATATTGAGATATTGAAAATGAAATACAGCTGTTACATCATTTAATGAATTAAAAGACCGGGGTTGGGCTGGATATATTTCTAGAAGAAATGATAATAGATGGATAGTTTAAATCTTAAACAGGATTCCAAAGATTGTAAAAGACCTAGAACATTATACTTTTGCTTATGTAACTTAAATTTATTCAGTCGTTAAAAGAAGGTTGTCTTGACAACAGGTTGAGATTGTTGATTATTGATATTGGGATTGTCTAAGTGTTGATTGATTTTAATGATGCTAATGTCTGTATATAATTTGTTATCAATAAAGATTTTTAATATAAAAAAAGTAGAAAAGTGCTACAAAGAAACTTGAATTCATATATACTCAAGACATTTTACAGTTAAGATTTGGTTTGAAAAACATTATAGAATAGCATTTTCCAATAATTTATTATATTTTTAAGCACGCTATTTTATTGAAGAAGAGTAGCTTTTTTCAAATAATATATTGATAGGAAATTTGATTCATTAAAAGCAACTTTTACGCACTTAAAAGTTCATAACTATTACCCACTAAATTGCCAAATTATATTTTTAAGCTGATTATTTTATTGAAGTATAATTTTTTTAAATAAGGATTTATATGAATTAACTTACTTTTGAAATAATTAAAAAAATACTGTCTTTTTGACAATGATTGTGTTATTAATGACATGATTAAAAAGAAACATGTAGCATTCACTATTTGACTGAAAAATAAAATAAATATGAAATTACATAAGCAAAAGATGAAGTTACAGATAGACAATAAAATAACGTGAAAGCATTGAAAACTTTCAGCAAGCTATATGTACACTAACTATCAGTAAAAGTAAATGTAGAATGAACCCACCTATTCTTTAGTTTTGATCATTTATAAGCATACCATTTACTGACATATTTATATGCAGGGCATGATTTTATATACTAACGTAATTTCAAGACAAATGTAAGCTATTCTAAAATCATTACAACTAATTAGATGGAAAGGCTGAGCCTCATAATTAGCAACCTTTTAATATTAAAGTTAATCTTCAGTTAATAGATGTAAATATAACTACATTTATGTTTTTTGGCAGGTAGTGTACATATAGCTCGCTGGAAATTTTTGGTGCTTTGTATTATTTCATCTATTTTGGGCCAGTTGTTGATGGTGGTGCAGCGCCATCTACTGATGGTAGTATGGTACCTCCACAACTGCCGAAACTTTTTATAAGATAAAGATGATATTTTGAACAGATGGACAAAACATTTGGATCAGCTTTTGAATAATGATACAATAACCTAAATGACTGATTAAATAATATATTCCTCCTATCAACACTTTTACATTTAGATAAAGATATCAAGTCTGTTGGGGTTTAAATACTTTTTCCAGTCATAAAACATAAAAGTTTCAGAGCATGATGAGATACCTGGACACATTTTCAAATATTAAATTGATATGTTAAATTCAAAGTTACCAAAATATTTTAGTATTATATGGATCCATAAAATTGTATTGGCTGAATATCTATTATTCCAGTTTGTATTGTAACTTCGTTTATATGAAATTATTTATGAAATAAAAAAGAATGGAGGAATATATTTCACCCATAATGTGGAATGTTCTAAAAAATAACTATTTATAATTGTTCTTTATCTTTTAATTAATTACTTTCCAATCTGGTAACAATTATCATTTATTTTATCTTTAATTACGCTATTTCTTTGAGTTCTAAATGTATACATACAAAGCAGTATGCATCTTCTATATTTATTAATATAAATTTTAATTAAACTAACTCTACATAAGCCTATTATTTTTCTAAACCTATTATATATAAATAAGACATTAATTTTATATAGTGCTGTGTTTTTATAAACGTTTGGGTTGAAAAAATAGATAGAGTTATTCTATCTTTTCACAAAGACTTTATCTTGTATTTGGAAAGTGAGAGTATTCATTTATATAGTTAAATGTACAAAGTGCATGTGCATTAGTTATTGTCTTACTAATATTAAACCTATTATATAAAAGTGAGACATGAAATTTATGCTCATTCAAGTAAACTACTGAAACATTTTTATTTAAGCATGTTCCATAACATTTTGAGGATATGAAAATCATAAGACTAATTATTATGAAATAAATTTATATGCATAGGAAATGGTCACATGTTGAATGGATTAGACACATGAAGTAGATAAAAATTAATATACTTCCTAAAATATATTTTATAATAATAACATTTTCCAAAATACAAGATATGTACAACTTTTTAATGTTAGCTTTTCAGCAACAATAAAAGATCATCTTGCATCCCCGAGTATAAATTTTTGATATCACATACTTATTAAGAGAAATTTTTTATAGAATAATATATTTTAGAAGGAAAAATGGAAATCTAAGTTAAATTAGGATTGAGTACGTATAAGTCCTATTGATGCAATATTTTATTCTATGGAATTTTATATTTATTTTTCTCACAAATTAAATTAATTGGTTTAAACATTGTTAATGCAATCTTTACATGACTTGGGTATAGAGTAATCAAATCCTATGAAAAAAATTTTAAAGGGGGCTTTGCATCTAGAAAGCTTTTTATATGAAGAATCATATTTTTATCTGGATCTCATAACCTTTTATTGTTTTCCATGGTCTTTTTCCATTTTTCTTTCTCAAATCATTAAAATATTTTATAAGTTTACTACCAATATTTTTGATAGACAAATACTGGACATGGAAAATTTTTGGTATTGTTGCAATCTGAAATGACCTGTTTTTGATATTCATAAGGAACTGATTTTTTGGAAGCTGTACTCATGAGTTAGTTAAATCTAATTTATTAAAATAATATACACACAATTCTTTTAATATTTTTTCAAGATATCCAGAAAATTTATTCCATTTAACTTTTGCTAAATAATAACTTGAGATTGGGTGGCTATTAATAATAAAAATATGAATTCCAAAATTGATGACATCATTTACTGTTGACTATATAAAAATAATGACCCAATTTTAATAGGCTGAAAAAAGTATAGTGAAAATTTTTATTGAAAGAAAACATAAAACAGTTGTTTTTATTTTCCATATGTCTGATTAAATTATTTCTTTTGGCTTAGCATACCTATGCATATTTTTTAACTCCATATATTTTAAAAATTAAAATTTGTTTTACATTCAGTTTTATATCTCAAAAGATTACTGTAAAAAATTGGAAATCTTATATGAAGATAGAAAGTGAAGACAGATATGAAAAAGAAGGTAAGATCAGTTTGCATTGAGAGATTTGTAATCATTTGAAATATAGCTATCTGAATGGCGATTATTATATCATTTAAACTACCTTTAGTAAAAGTAAGTAGTTGTTAAATGATTTAAAACAAAAGTAACATTATGTTATTAAAGAAATAATGAGTTTACTAAAGTTTAATTATATCAAATTTATATTGTACATTTCTATGAAATTTTTGAATTTTGATATAATTGAAAAAAAAAAAAACACCTTTTTTTTTTATTAAATAAAATCTTTCTGTAATCTGATTTGATATAATACAGGGTATACATATTGGAATTTTAAAATATATGAGATACACTATTATGTCATTTGGTAACTATTTTAATTGTTTGCAGGTGATTAATTCCATAAGGTGTATTGGGTGATGTAAAAGTTTTGTGAGACTGTTATTTACAACAGTAATCTATTTGCTTCAAACCTATGGTTTGGTTGGAATGGCCATGAGGCTCCAGATTGCTGCAAAGATATCCAGAGGCACAAGAGTACTGTCTCTGTTTTTAATTTTCTTTATTAAATTAACAGTAAATAAGCATTTATTTTTATATAACGCTATGCATACAATTGTATACATTCAAAGATCAGCCTTTCAAGCTAATTGTGCATGCGTCTTCTGTGAGCGTTAAATAATAAATGAATACTTCACTCCACCATACAAGATATAGTATTTATGCAGGAATAAAAGGAATCCTCTTATTCCTACAACTCAAATTCTTTTATATGAGCAAATCTGAAGTACTGTTGAATGAAGCATGAGAGTAGAATTCTCACTTTAAATTACTATCTACGATGTTGTGATGAATGACGTCGGTGAAATTGTCTAGAATTTACTAAACGTCACTCTAAGTGAAACTTAATTATCAGTAAATAAGCATTTATTTTTATATAACACTATAAGGAAAAGTTGTCAGTTGTTAATTGTTTCATTTGTAAGAGTATATTTATGATACTTACAGTGTTCCACAATTGACAACAGTATATATTTTATTTTGAGAATCCGGTTTCCACCTACAAAATCCTTACATGGTAATATTCCATAAATTTATGCTTATAATATTGTTGTGTGAGTTCATAATTTATCTTTTTATTACTTCATTATGAAATGAGATCTAGTTTTTAAGTAAACACAGTAATTTTATATGTTTAAAAACATACTAACTGCGAGATAAAGTTTGGGAAGTCCAACTTTCATCCTCTTATTTAAACTGAAATTTACAGAGTTAAAATGCAATTTGCATTTTATCAAAGTCTAATGGAACAATATTAATTTATCAAGTTATAAATTTCAGAAGACTTTTCTATACCTATGTATTCCACGGTGCCAAGTGGAAAATATATATTGGCACACACATACAAATTGAATTATATAAATTTTATCATAGTATTCAAATTACAGTAAAATCTTTATCCATCAATGTTGCATATTTCATTTTGTTATATATTTTTATCTCCTTTATTTGGTTTTAAAACCATCATCATAGAAATATATCCCCCCCCCCCTTATCTTCATTCTTTTTTGAACTATCATTTCACATTCTGATGACTGATCAAAATCTTGACATATTTTTTTCATCAATGAATTATTTATTTTAAATTTAAAACAACATAAAATTTATATATATATGAAAATATCCCAGTACATAATACTAGTTAAAAATTCAAATACAAAATGTTCAAGTCAGCCTCCCAAACATTATGTTTTTCAGCAACACTCTGTGAATAAATATAAATAATCCCATTAGATTTAAAATCCTTTTCCATCCAATCAATTATTGGGCGTCTGGAATAAATAGCACTTGTTGAAAACAGGCATTATGCACCAGGTATAAAAAGTGAAAATATGACCAGAAATTTATTATCTATTACAACCATAAAATATAAGGGGCTTTGAACTCAGACTTTCACTCAACCTTCAACTCTCTATGCTATGTCATCCCACTGATACACCTAACCCCACATATGTCTAAAAGATCAATAATCACCAATATACATATTTCATGCTAGACCAGCACTCATCAGTTGGTTCAGATTATCATCTTTACACATATATACAATCAGAGCTCAGCTTTATATTAAGTCTGTGTGTCAAATATTAAGTATTAAGTCTGAAGTCTGCCCATCCCTCATATATGTATGTAAATGGATTATGTCCTATACATGAGGGGTCAGAGTGACTTATGGTCATCATGGGTGAAACAACAATGTTGGCTTTAGTGTGACTTTGAGCATTCCATCTTCAGATTTTCAATGATATAGACAGCTGAAGAGTTGGAGAGTGGAGTAGATTGGAGCCTGTCCATTAAAGTATGAAGGTTTGCTATCTTAATATAAAGCTGAGCACTGATTGTATATATGTGTAGAGATGATAATCTGGACCAACTGACAAGTGCTGGTTGAGCATGAAATACATATAGTGGTGATTTATTTATCTTTTAGACATATGTGAGGTCAGGTGTATCAGTGGTATGAGATAGCATGAAGAGTTGAAGGCTGAGTGAAAGTCTGAGTTTAAAGTGCCTTATATTTACATTTAAGGTACAGGTATGGGAAAGCATATATGTCAAACATAGACATAAAAGTATTTCCAGGAATTGTCATCTGTAATAAATATGATAAGCTCAGAAATTCTATGTCTAAGAAAATAGCTCATGATGAACAACTTCTTTAATAAAGGTGATTTTATCAATACATGTCTAGATTGAATTCTTAACATTACAATATTCAATTGACCAAACATCTCAGAAATGCATCCAACACAGATGATTTTTTATTCTCCAATAAATCCTTATGACTGATTTTCTTTCTTAAAATAGGTAGGTTAAGATTAAGATGCATGATGGATAAGAAGACTTTGAATTTTTATAAATTTTCCACTTGGCAATATATATATATACGCACACACACTAGATTTTTGAGACACTTAGTCAGATAAGAAAGATTACCCAAAAGTTTATCTTGTAATTTATGTTTTTATAAGATTTAACAATTATAATTGCTTCAGATATAGTTGAGAGAAAATATGGTAATATCTACAGCTTTCTTGTTCTCTTTCTCAGCATTTAATCTAACCAATGTTGCTCATTCGTTTTCTATTGCTTTCTTAGCTTGATAACAAAAAGCAAAAAAAGATAATTCAGCTACAATTACTGAATGATTATCTTGCAAACCGAAACTTTTCCTTCTCCTATTCTTCTTACACATTCTTTTTAAACTGCATAACTTTTCCTTGTATTTAACCTTCAATACAATTACTTCCTGCTTTTTTTTTTACATGAACGCTGTATTGCCAAAATAAAAGTTTTATCGGTTACAAAAGCTTTCTTTCACAGAAAAATTAATTTTTTTGTTTTTGTTTGATAAGTGACTAATTGTAAAAAAAAACAACAACATTAAATACACAAAGATGGTAATGTCTATATTTGTTACCAAGTATAATAATATTTGATTATCTATAATTATTACTATGTTAATCACTTATTTGATCATCAATAAAGCATTAAGTTGCGCAAATTATTCACCGCTTATAGCAAAGCCATAAGGTGGCTTTCTTCTATATATGAGTGTATAATATTTCTTATGCCGAGATTTAAAAGGTGGTCAACTTTTAAGCCTATCATTTATTCAGTCCATTTATTTATTATAGGGTGTGTCATATATGTATATGTAATATTTCATTC
Organism: Epiperipatus broadwayi; assembly: GCA_028023455.1. Taxonomy (NCBI): domain Eukaryota; kingdom Metazoa; phylum Onychophora; class Udeonychophora; order Euonychophora; family Peripatidae; genus Epiperipatus; species Epiperipatus broadwayi. The sequence continues at coordinate 2,012,464 of JAQFVV010000181.1, read as the reverse complement.
TCAAAAGTATTCAACACCGTTTCAGTTCAGTATTCTTCCTCCTATTTCTTTATATGACTTTTTTCCCATATGTCATAGCATTGGCCGGGAGACGAACCCGCAACAACTGTCGGCAACCAACTGCGTGCTTGCAAGGCGGCTGCGCTAACCTCTCGGCTGACAACGCTTGATTTTCTTTTTATAACTTTTTCAGGTGCAAATTGATCATATTCATCTCAGCGCTATTGAATTAATTACACTCTCAAATAAGATAATTATAAGACTAGTTTTATGCAGTTTAGCTCAGGGATAGAATAATTGGTTTAAAAACAAAAGATACCTGGATTGAAGCTCAACCTCGGATACTCAAAAATCACATTATTTTTAAACTATATTCGATAATTAATACGTTGTAAACCAACTACTAACATTTCAGAAAACTACTTTACTATTTATTTTTAATCTGATTAGTCATAGCAGTAAAAGAAAATGACAATAGTTTTCAGATTTTATTTTTTATACTTCTAAAAATATGTTTTATCTTTTTGCTGACTCAATGTAAATCGTAAAAGTTGTTTACAAATATTACGCATAACAAAAATTGTATAATAAACCTTCATTATTAAAAACCTTTTGATCATGCATTGATTCCACAATTTCATACAGCACAGTTTCACCCATAATTAACAGTTCAATGTTGACAATTATTTTAAGTATATGCAAAAATATTCATTGCACTACATTAAAGTAATATATATTAAGTCTACAACCTTAAACTATGCGATGTGATGTGATGTACTGTGGCTTCTCCTTAAACGAAGTCAAGAATATCTGAGCAATTATGCCCAGATAAACCTGTTAGACATTAATTTTCCATTCCCCATTCTAAGTTTTCCCATATTCTGCTCCATCCCATTTCCACAACATAATATTTGTCAACTCCATAGCCTTAATAATTCCCCCTTATCTTCTCCCAAACCCAACATAAAAACCAATAATTCATTTTCTGTATCATCACTTTTTTCATATTTATTCTTCCATAACTTCATTATATATACCCTTTCTGTTTTCAAACATTTACATTCAATTAACAAATGCCTAATATTTTCTATTCCTTCCTTACATAATTTACAAAATAAATCACCCATATTTTTCCATTTACATGTATATTCTCTTGTAGCTAAAGATCCCATTCAGCCTTAAACAATAAACTGAAAAAACGACAGTAGAGACCTTTACAAATCTATAACACAAGATTTATTTAAAAGACAAGAGCGTTTCAGACACATAGTTATATATATATATAACTTTAAAGTAATGAATATGCGCTTTATAAATATAATTATTATAACTTTATTGCACTACATTGTAGTTTTCTAAATTTTATACAGGTAAAACTAGTGCCACCTATTGCAAACTAGAATAATCAATGGATGCAAGAAGGTTTGTATATAAAATCCTTATGTACTGCCTACTTTTTGTCAGTGATGAGATCTTATGATATAATGCAACTCTCTAGCAGTACCCTTTTATCACTTTAGTTAACTATAAAGCTATAAATCCAAAATAAAAACACAATAATGTTTTCAATTCAAGCTCTGTATGGACTGAATATTTAAAATCTAAAAGTTTTAAATTTTTCACAGAACCTACCAATGAACACCATTCTACTTTTTTGGGTAATATAAAAAACTCCTTGAATATTGATATATTTAATGAGTTTTTCATATTATTTAGAAAAGTAGATGTTTTAAGCCAATAAACATCACATGACCACCATCTCTTATGCTTGTGCATAACTGTTGTTAAAACAGGCAAAACTCACTATACATATTGCCACACACAGCAAGCTAGAGTAATCAATGGATGACAGAAGGCTTGTGCATAAAATCTCCATCTAGTGCCTACTTATCCAATATTCCCAGACTAGTTTCTGGCTTGTGGCTTTCATCAATGAAGAGCCTTGGATTTGAGAGCACTGCACCTAGATCTTAGGATCTAATGCAACCACCTTTATCTCCATTTAAATACAAAAGTATGAGTCTTAAACTGAAAACACCTCATTGATGAAGGCCACAAGCCAGAAACTAGTCTGGGGATATTGGATGAGTAGGCACTAGATGGGGATTTATGCACAAGCCTTCTGGCATCCATTGATTACTCTAACTTGCTGTGTGTGGCAATGCATATAGTGAATTTTGCCTGTTTTAAAAAGTAGACGTTAAACAATTACTTTAAAACAACATCAAAGGCTGTTATGCCCGGATTTATTTGCATTACTGTCTAAGTGCATGCCAACTTTTTTAAAAATAATCATTGGAATAGTATTCCATAATCAGTGAAGCAACACTTTTCTTATGAATCCATATATTTAAGGATGTTTACATTCTATCTAAAAATACGTAAATAGTAAAGTCAAAGGCTGCCTACGTCAAAATTCTAAATCTTCCTGGAAATCTTTATCTAATAAAATTTTCAGTTAAAGTGAAATTGATCCCTAAATTATGAATATGGTCAGCAAATGCACTAACTACTACATAACAAGGTCTTTCAATTTTCACTAACATGAAATAAAGAAAATGTTTAGCCAAATAAGTACAATATAAAACAGTGAATGTACTTAAGGTGTTGTTACCTAGTTAAGTGAAAGCTCTTTATTTATAATTCCAAATTTTGTGATACTTTTACAAGCTCTTATTTGTTAATGAATTGTGTCTGTAATTCCCAATTGACGTTCCCGAGTTCCTAATAATAGAAATAAAAACAAATATGTAATATTTGATGGAAGTCTTCCTTTCTACAATTGTTTTTATACAGCAACATTTGAATTCGAAGTCTTGTCGAATGTAGTTACTTATGTCAGCACCAAATTCATTTTCTAGAATTCCAGATAAAGTGAGATGTAGTTTTATATATAAACCATTAAACATCACATTACATGATCACCATAACTTACACTAGCACATACACTACTGTATATATTATGTATTCACATACAATATAAAATTATTATTATTTTCTAATAAATAATGTTATCTTAAAGAAATAAATAGTGGTCCATTTCACAAATTTAAACTAGTACGTAGTTTTAAGAGTCTAATGTGAATAGCATTTATAATTAAATGCATTTATTTTAATTATTCATTTAATATATACTATTAACTATTTGTTTGATATATATCTGTGTATGTTTAAAAATAAATTTTTATTTTCGAGATTCAATTAATTTTAATTCTTAAAGTTTTGTATTTTTTTTTTTTTTTTAAAATAAGATACAGTGTATTACTTTTTAACTTGAACATCTTGTTCATTTTTAAAGCATTTAACGTAGATGGGCAGTTTCCTCTGGTTGTCACGCGGCTCTGCTATCATCGTCGTATTGAACACAGACCTAATCAAATAATAATGAGCTTGCTCCTATGAGTCACTACATAGCTGGCAAGTAGCACTTAAATATTCAAAAACACTCTCACAGCGCTTTGCCGATGTGCGAAGCCCTCCCAGTCGTCTTTTCTTGCGCTAGACCCACGATGATCTCTTGTAAACTCCCTCTATATACAGAAACCTGCAGGCCACAGTTAGGACTATAAATGTTGTCTTGAAAGCCTTGAAGGCATTTGAAATTGTTGCTTGCATCGAAGCTATCGATTTCAAAATGTTTTGTCTTATCAGCGCGTGATAAAATGTGCAAAATGTTGTGAAATTTTATGAAAACAAAGCGAAAAACTTGTCGTTAATTAGTTTACGGTAAAAGATGCTTGTTCATCTAGTGGAAGCGGCAGCAAACTTCTGCCGAGTAAACAGCAGAGAAAACGGTGCTTACCGAATAAAATAAAATAAAAAGCATTGAGTATATAAATATTTATTGCAGTTGAAACAATTTAAGCAAAAATAGAAGTAATAAAAATATTTTATTTTTCAATAACGATTTGTTTACAAAATTAAGGTGACTGCACATAATTTTCAAACTCAGTTTAATACTATTTTATATTTATTAACGCCTGAATTTAAATATATTAAGAAATCAAAAATACGTGGAAAATATGATAATTTTTAAACTACGAATTAAATGATTGTTTTATAAAAACAAACTTAATTTTTAGTTTTAGAAAGTTTAAATGAAGATAAACATTCGATTTAAACTTTTATAAATATGGATATAAGTTTAAATATTTAAGAATACATATTCAAAAATGTATACTTTTGGCGTATGTTTATGAAGAACATGAAGAGAGAAGGGTCTTAAAACTCGAATAAAAGCTACATCAAGAGGTTAGCATTTGTAGGCTCACTGGTGCTGAAGGTCGCATCGTATTGCAGTCATACATTCGATACATGGCCAGACTATCACACTCAGCTAACTAAACCAGCTTATATTTGTAACACTTATCTTCAAGTTACGTATATGTGATATATTGCCAATATTTTTTAGCTAACCTGAACTTAAGTTCCAGATATGGCAGGCAGATAGCCTCAGAAATTTTAATTTAAAAGCAAATTCATATTGGATCGATGGCTAATAGACAAAGTAAAAAAGAAAAGAGGGATAAAAAAGTTCACTTGGGTCAATTGAAGGAAATTGTGCTACTCCGCCTAGCGACGTGATTGACTAATAATAAACCTCCACAGCAACTAGTTATATAAATAAATAAATTTTAGCTATTGAAAACAATTTATTATATATATTCTAAATAATTAATGAACCTTTTTAACTTATAATTTATTCATTAAATTATTTCTCCTAATATATAAAATGTCAAATCACCCCCTCCCCCGAATGATATACACTGGGTCTATTTCATATGTGTGTGTATGCTATTGTATAGCAGTATAGTTTCATGCTCAATCTAGGTTTAAATACAGGTCAGTTAAAACTTAAAGCAAAAATCTTTAAATTTCAAACCAGCTTAGATTTTTTTTTTAATATTTAGTCCATAGTTAACTATCCAATATGGGATAGAAAATGGGTCTCAGGCTATTTTAGTTAGAGAATAAACAAGGATGGAAAACACTCAAACTATTATCTGAAATAAGAAACCTTAGAGAATAAGTCTTTACTTTTACCATTTCTCTAGGATGGGGTGTTGTGAGCATGCATAAAGATAAACAAATTGACTACTGCATAACATTTAATTACAACATTTAAATATGAAAAAGATTCTATTGTTACAAAATTGAACATACATCTAAACAGCTTTGTATTATATGCATAGATATAAAAATACAATTTAAAAATATATAGCTAAGAGAAGACAAATTGTTTTAAATAGGCAATATAATACTGTGACTTAATTAAGACACGTGATCATCATTTGTGGCAGTTTATCATTGCTTACCAATTTTTAATACAATTTACTTTAACACTTAAATTTACTAAATTACATCATAAATTTAAATAAGTTCCACTTCATTAAGAGGCATGTAATTATATAAACACTGGATCAATAAACTTTCCAAACTAACTATATAAATGCACATCTCTATTATAGCGCCATATTTTCTTTTTGTAAATATATAAAATAAATCAATTAACATTTACTTACTAGTTATTTATAAGAATAACAAATCTTACAAATGATAATATTAAGATGATCACAATAAGATGTCATTACAGCATCTTTCATTAAGGTGTATAATGTCGCATATATATCTTATATAAATAACAAGGGGGTGTGAACTTTTAACAAAATTTGGAATTGCACAAATAGCATTTTTTTTCATATAAAAAAATATATTTATTAATTTGCCCATATTCTGTATGAAAAATATGTATTAATTCAAAACTGTGTTCAACGTTTAAAAGCAAAAATTTGTGATTCTACAACAAAATTTATTTTAGAAACAAATAAGAGAATAAAAAACAAGGTGATAGTTTTTAATGTTCATGTATAGTTGCATCAGACACATAAAGTAGCAAAAGGAGTAGCAAGAGGTTTTGCTTAGAGTGTAATAGTCCAAAACACATCTTTTATCATAAAAAGTTGAAATTATCAATTCATTTTATATTGTGGGTTTTTTTTACTGATTCTCAATTGCACATAGTATACGAATCAACACTTAAAGTTCATTTTTAGAAGAAATGACAACAAAACCCATGTAAGTTTTAATATTCAGACATCGTTACATCAAATATTTTACTTTCAAATGCCTTTATTTGTGCCTCAAGACGATTCAAGAGGCATAAGTTTTACAATGCAATCAACAAGAATCATTATAAAGAAATTTAGGGAGTGTCAGTGCGTGTCAAGCGCATCCGCACCCATACACTTGATTCAATGCATATGATTTTGAACATTCAAGTATAAATGTATGGATGTAGCAAAAGCATATATTCAAAGAGTGCAGTTGCTTTCTTATAAAAAAGTTGAATTACCTGTTATTGATTGTCTGTACAAAATATAAAAACAAAAAAAAATTGCAATTTTAAGCTAAATGAATTTTCTCACTGGTAATCTTAACATAAAAAATAATATCTGGCCACTTTTACATCTGATCACAGTTTGTCAAACAACATGTAAAAATTGCTCAGTTTTTATTATTAAATTTTATATTATATGCAATACAAAATTTCTTTAAATATAAGTAATGAATTTAATTTTTTAAAAAACAGAAATAAATTACATTTAATCTTGTTTAAATATTTTAAAATTAGTATTCCTTAACAAATTAAGTTAGACATAGTTCAATCATTGCTCTTTGGATGTAAATATAATTATTGGTAGCTATTTGGGGGACTTTTCTCAAATCTATAATTCTCCAATCTAAAAAGAGTAAAAAAAATTCAACTTTTTTATTCATTCCGCACTCTATTTTCATTTTGGCAATATCTGATATTTATAATTCCTTGGAGTACAAAATTACTTAACAAGTTTAAAACTTTATGGAATATTTCATAGGGATAATGTTCATCTTTCAATTCTAAATTTATTTGAAAATAGCTATTATCATCATTACATATCAACCAATTTCCTCAACCAAAGTTAAAGATATATACAATTGTAGAAATAATACATTCTAATCAAACAGTTTTTTATCAAACTAAAAATTATTGTAACTAATTCCAGATTCATTACTAAAATATGTAAATATTATGCAAATGATTTTTAAAAAACGAAATTTAAAGCATCATATTTTAACAACATGATTTTATGATGTAAAGAACTCATTAAAGTTATGTTAAAAGATTGGCAAGCAATGGCAAACTACCTTTGACAGGTTCGTGTTATTCTTTGCCAAAGGACCTTCTTTCTAATTACTTCACCTGCTTTCCGAAAAAAATATATCCATACACATCTACAAACTTTATAAATATATTATGAATTTCTTTACATTTTTTTTAAATAATAGATTTAATATAATACTAAAAAGAAATTTAACATTAGTGATTCTGAAGTGTAGTTAAGAAATTATATACAAATTAATTAGAACAGGTAACTTGTGAAATAAATTTATGAATAAAAAGTTCATTGTAACTGCTATAGCATTTTTGAGTAGTTGTGGAGGGACTGTACTATTGCCAGTAGATGGCATTGCACCACCATCAACAACTGGCCTGAAGCTTGCAAGAGATAAATATTTTTATATCCAAAAGTGGCTGAAAATAGACAAATGAAAATGCCTGAGGTGATGTATATCCAAGAAATACATCGAAAGTACAAATTATAAAAAAAAAAACAAGAAAATGCTATAAAATTCAAATTAAAAAAAAAACAGAAATTGGTGAAAATACGACAAGGCATATAAAAAAAACCCAAGAAAATGCTATAAAATTCAAATTTAAAAAAAACAGAAATCGATGAAAGTATGCAAACAAACAACAATGGAAGAACATGGGAAATACAAAAACAGAATTTCATCAAATTATTTAGCTTTCAATATTTGCAAATGATCAGATTTAAAAGCAATGTTTATATAAACTAAAAAGAATATTATACAAGAGAATCTTTTTTTCACATTAATTATCTCTGCTTTGAAATTATGGCATATCATCAAAAATAACTCAAACGTAAAACCTACTCCTTTCTCAAAATGAAGAATTTCTATCTAAAAATAACTGAAATGGACAAATTTAATCAAACAAATACTTCTAAAATACAAATTAACCCCCCCCAAACACTATGCATCAATAATTCAATCAAAAATAATTAAAATGCAAATACACTATATATCCTCTCCCCCCCTCCCACATGAAGAATTATAACGAAAAATGGCAGCCACTGAGTAACTTTCCAAAAATATACTACATTTAATATTTAAAAAATAAAAAGACTATTTGTAAATAATAACTCACAACACTTAAATACAGAGTAATACATAGTAAGTAATTAAATGTGATTGTAGCAAGTTATTCATTATTTATCAATTAATAATTATAGCAAATTTAAAATAGAAAGTTTAAAATAATCATTGATTACAGTTACAGGAAAAATTATTATATTTATTGGCAAGAATGTTACAAGATTTTATTTTAGCAAGAATTTAAGTAATTAAGAATATTAAAATAGAGTTTTAAAAATATATTTGTAGGAATATTACAACTTTTTGTTCGAAGTTCACAGTTCAGCGCCATTTACACAATGATGACTTGATTGATGTCCTGCCTTGTTTACAATTCTTCTTTAATTAAAATTATAAAATTTAGATTTCTATTGTTAAATTTCTTAACTTAGAACTTTTATCAAAGGAGATCCCCACATGAATAACAGCAGATTAATAAAATAATTTAACAGAAGACATCAACAAAACACTAGCAAAGTTATTTAAAGAAAGTTGCAGATTAAAATGTGACGTACCTCTCACATTAAAAAATATAGATGCATTTGCAACTTTGTTTAAATAAAACACAAATAAATATGCATCTTATATATATTTACTATGCACAGAATATAGTATTAAAGTATATTTTTTAAAAAATATTTTCTCTTTGGAAAAATGCTGAAGAATCATTTATTATTTTAAACTGCATTGGGGTGTTATATTTTGTGGAAGTACTTTCTTTAAATAATTGTTTGCACCTATATTTTTTTAATATAAGAAAAAGCTGTTATGTCATATTTCAATATGCAACTTTCTTTAAATAACTTTGTTAGTGTTTTGTCGATGTCTTCTGTTAAATTATTTTTTTAATCTGCTGTTATTCATGTGGGAATCTCCTATGATAAAAGTGGGTAAAACTGACTGTTAGCAGCCCTAACATTTCACCCTCTATTTTTAAAAAACAACTATTTTTTTTTTTTTACTAAGTGTATCTAACTATAAATAAACTATATCAAATATAAATCTTTTTACATAAAGGTTAATAATAAAAAAAATGAATTTATATTTTTATGCATAGTTTTGAGTTATGCACACGAGGAAATCCACGAAAACAGTGTTATGTTTGTGCATACCCCTAAATGCAAATTCCTGCAGGTAGGATGTATGTAAGAAGTATGATTTATGGATCTCTACTATTCATGGTTTGAACTACATTATTCTTACTATATAATTGTAAAGTATATCTAACTATAAATGTATTTTTTTACATGAAGATTACTAAATAAAATTTAACAAATCTTACATTTTTATGTGCAATTTAGAGCTATGTTGTGTGGCAAAGCTTAACAAGTGTCACCAAAGAATTCCCTGCTGTCAAAATTATGAACTACTTTTCCCGCATGTAATTTTTGCAGTGTCAAAAATGGCAGATAGAGTTTCTATCACTTCTTTAGTTCCTCAAAATGAAATTGTAGATATTGCGGCTGTTCTGTCAGAAATATGGAATATTCATCACCTGCTGGAACAATTTCAAACTCCAGAATTGAACACGAAGTGCTGGCCAGGAGGCATTTATTAAAGAATAGTATGCCATATCTGTGATGCAATATTCAGTGTTCACTGGTAAAATATTTGGACAGTTTAGATGGTATTAGATGGCAATGCAAAATGTGTCACCAACATATATCAATAAGAAGTGGCTCATTTTTCCCCGAAGCCATCTGTCTTTGAACACCATTGTTCATATAATATTTTGCTGGGTGAATAATTTTTCAATTCACTTTATTGCTTGCAAGGCTGAGGTTAGTGAATGAGTAGTAATAGACTGGTCTCATTTTTGCCAGGAAGAATGTGCTACATATTTCGACAGAAATCCAGCACTTCTCGATGCATAAAAATGTAAGTTTTTTTTTTAATTCTTTTTTATTAACCTTTATACTTAGATGTACTTTATTTATAGTTAGATATACTTAGTATGATTAGATACACTTAGTATAAAAAAAGTTTAGTTGTTTTTTAAAAATAAAGGGTGAAATGTTGGGGCCGCTAACAGTCAGTTTTACCTAAAAGTGCTAAGTTAAGAAATTTAACAATAGAAATCAAAATGTTATAACTTTAATTGAAGAGTTGTAAAAAAGGCAGGACATCGATCAAGTCATCATTGTGCAAATGGCGCTGAACTGTGAACTTTGAACAAAACGTTGGTAATATTTCTACAAATATATTTTTAAAACTCTCTATTTTAATATTCTTAATTACTTAAATTCTTGTTAAAATAAAATCTAGTAACATTCTTGCCAATAAATATAATTTTTCCTGTAACTGTAATCAATGATTATTTTCAACTTTCTATTTTAAACTTGCTATAATTATTAACTGATAAATAACAAATAACTTGCTATAATTATATTTAATTATTATTATGTATTACTCTGTATTTATGTGTTGTGAGTTATTATTTGCAAATAGTCTTTTTATTTTTTAAATATTAAATGTAGTATATTATTGAAAAGTTACTCAGTGACTGCCAATTTTCTTTATAATTTTTCATGCAGGAGGGAGGAGAGTGTATATAGTGTATTTGCATTTTAATTATTTTTGATCGAATTCTGGATGCATAGTGTTTTTTGGGGTGGTTTTTTTTCTTAATTTGTATTTTAGAAGTATTTATTTGATTTAATTTGTCCATTTCAGTTATTTTTGGATAGAAATTCATCATTGGGGGAGAGGGGTAGGTTTATGTTTGAGTTATTTTTGATGATATGCCATAATTTCAAAGCGGAGATAATTAATTTGAGAAATAGGTTTTCTCATGTAATATTCTTTTTAGTTTATATAAACATTGCTTTTAAACTTGATCATTTGCAAATATTGAAAGCTAAATAATTTGATGAAATTCTGTTTTTGTATTACCAGCGTTTCTCCATTGTTGTTTGTTTGCGTACTTTCACCAATTTCTGTTTTTTTTTTAATTTGAATTTTGTAGTACTGTCTTGTTTTTTTTTATAATTTGTACTTTTGATGTATTTCTTGGATATACATTGTCTCGGGCATTTTTATTTTTCAATTTAAGTGAAGAATTCTTGATTTTAAGGGGGATATGTCTATGTCATATTTTCACCAATTTTTGTTTTTTTTAATTTGAATTTTATAGCATTTTCTTGGTTTTTTTTTTATAATTTGTACTTTCGATGTATTTCTTGGATATACATCATCTCAGGCATTTTTATTTGTCAATTTTTAGCCACTTTTGGATATTAATTTATCACTTGCAAGCTTCAAGACAATTGGTGATGATAGCGCAGCGCCATCTACTGGCGGTAGCGATTTGTATCAAAATTTATATATTTTTATAAAGTAACTGAAAATCACCATTTATTAGTAATTGAACTTTACTTCTAAAGTTTAAAAACTAAAATTATTTAATTTTTGAATGATAAATAATTATTATTTATTTACCAATTTACGTTAAACTACATATGTAAAAAATTATAGATTTATGCTTTACACTTGTCCCCATTATAATAATCTTAAATAGTGCTAACACACTTATTATGCAAAGCTGTATAAATTAATAGCAATGAAAATGGCTTAGCGCTTTTGAGAAAACAAATTTCTCATAATCATAGCCTATTGTGATCCATTCCTTGGAATGATTCTATGTGTATAATATGCAAACTTTATGAAATGAGTCAATTAGTCCATATTTTTGATATAGCAAAACATGCTTCTTTATGATTAATGGTGAAGGAGTCTTCTGCTTTGAAGTAAACCTCCTTTACCTTATGTTTAATATCATTCATCTCGGTACAAACTAATTTTGCAGAGGTGGGTTCAAACTCATGTCTGGATACTTTTTGATGTGCAAAAATTGAAGTACCTTCTGGGTTAGTATGTGACTTGTTATACCTATATTTGTGCTGTGATAACCTAGTAGCTGTGGTGGCTCTGGTCTCACCATAATATGAGGCTTTGCATCCATTTTGAGGGCATGCAACATTATACACAGCCTGTGGGGTCTGATCAGAAGCTATGGTGTCTTTAGTGTTGTTTATAAGTTTATTAGTTGTGAGATGTGTATGAAAGCTCAGATGAAACTCTGTTGAGCAAGTCCTATAGAATGTCTTATGTAAAGAGGGCACATAATAGCCATGGTTTGTTATCTCTAACTCTGTGTTTATATATTATTAATAAAATGTCATCTTACTATAACTATACTGCACTTGTATCCTGATTTGATTAAATCATTAGTATAATCAATCATGTTAGACCTTCTATCTGCCTCAAATTTGCACAAATAGTAATTTCTAAAAAGAAACGATGTCAACCCAGCAAACTTGTGGGACATAGATGTATATGAATTGGGGTGAATCTGTCCACAAACTTCTGGTGGCTTCATGACCATTTTATAGTTAAGCATATCTCCTGCTCTGGGTACATTAATATCCAAATATTTTACTTCTTGCTTTATATCTTCTCTGATGTGATGTTTAAATCCAAGTATGTGTGCATTTGTATCATCTTTTTTTGAGATGGTTGGATAAAATATAATGGCAAAGTTTGAAGATAATTAGTATCACATGAATGAATGGGTGGCCATGGTTTACCCATGAGTGGCATCATGGCTAACATTTATTTGAATTATTATGAAAAACCAAGTATTATCTAAATACAACATAGTAGATAATCATATAATATATACAAGGTATGTGGATGACTTGTTTATTGCTGCTTCAGTAAATGTTGAGCAAATCAAAGATCAGATAAAAATGCACACATCCTTGGATTTAAACATCACATGGGAAGATATAAAGCAAGAAGTAAAATATTTGGATATTAACATACCCAGAGAAGGACATACACTTAACTATAAAATAGTCATGAAGCCACCAGAAGTTCATGAACAGATTCACCCTGATTCATATACACCTATGTCCCACAAGTTTGCTGGGTTGACAGCATTTTTTTTAGAAATTATCATTTATGCAAATTCGAGGCAGATAGAAGGTCTAACATGATTGATTATACTAATGATTTAATCAAATCAGAATGCAAGTACAGTATAGTTTACAGTGAGATTAGACATTTTATTAATAATATAGGAATACACAGAGTTAGAGATAATAAACCATGGCTGTTGTTGCCTTATGGGCCCTCTTTACATAAGACATTATATAGGACATTCTCTGCAGAGTTTCATCTGAGCTTTCATAAACCTCTCACAACTAAAAGACTTATTAACAACACTAAAGACACCATAACTTCTGATCAGACCCCACAGGCCATGTATAATGTTGCATGCCCTCAAAATGGATGCAAAGCCTCATATTACAGTGAGACCAGAGCCACTATAGCTATTAGGTTGTCACACACAAGTATAGGTACAACAAGTCACATACTAACCCAAAATGTACTTCAATTTTGCACATCAAAAAGTATTCAGACATGAGTTCGAACCCACCTCTGCAAAATTAGTTTGTACTGAGAGGAATAATATTAAACATAAGATAAAGGAGGCTTACTTTATAGCAGAAGACTCCTTCACCATTAATCGTAAAGAAGCATGTTTTGCTATATCAAAAAGATGAGCTAATTGACTCATTTGCATATTTGCATATTATACACATAGAATCATTCCAATGAATGGGTCACATTAGGCTATGATTATAAGAAATTTGTTTTCTCAAAAGCACTAAGCCATTTTAATTGCTATTAATTTATACAGCTTTACATAATAAGTGTGTTAGCACTATTTAAAATTATTATATGTAAAAAAAAAAATCACACATGGAGTTAAAAGATAATAAAAATTAATATTCATATATATATATATAATGTATATAAAATAATATGAATAACAATTGAAATAGATAAAAAAACTGAAATATAAATACCATCTAATATTAAATTTATCCCAATTATTATTTGAAATTAACCATAAGATTAATTATCTTTTAAATCTGTGCAATGAAATATACATAATTTCAAGAAAATATTGCAATGAGATATTGAAATATATTGAAACCAATATAATATAGTTGATATCTACTGAGAAATTTGTTGTAACCTGGCTAAATAATCAAATCAAATTTAGAGTTTCTAGTTTTGCCTTTTTTAAAAAGAAACAACATAGTTGAATGATATATTTGAAATAATGATTAAAATATTTACAATAAATAATTGCTTAATTGTTAAAAGTTTTGATGCAGTGTATAAAGAGTCAAGATAGTATAGAATAATTCTTAAGGAAAAGTTATCCAGAATTTTTGAAGATCATAAATGATATGAAAATGTACTTCCCAAGGAGATATCCAGTAAATTAGTTTAGGGTAAAAAGTTTGCTTATAATATTATATAATAATGTTCTGTGGCAAAATGTTTCTAATTTTATATATAAAAACAGATATTTAAAGGCTTTAATTTTTTTTGGAAATATAATATATGTTTACCCAATATAATATGAATCCAGCATTAATACCAAATAAAGTATAAATTCAACTTTTATTAATTTGATGTTTGTCATTCAACAAAAATATATTGAAAATTATAATTCTTATAATAGTATATAATATATCTGAATTTACTACAATTGATAAATATAATTGTTGTAGGAAAATCAATGCATACTTGTATTTAAATCTCCATGTTCATCAATTTGTTAAGCATTTTACAAGTTGTCGCTGATAAAACTAATGCTGTGTCTTCCGCAAAGCATGCAAGATTTAAATTCAAAAAAAGATTTGGTAAGTCATTGATGTAAATAATAAAAAGTAATGAACCTTATAGTTCACCATATTTAAAAACATAATAGACACTTAAGACACCATTTATTTTAGCACATGGCTTTCTTTGATATAAATAAGATGCCAGGCAATCAGTCAAGCAAACTCTAATACTCATATCACAAAGTTTCTTAATAAGTTTATTCTTTGAAACAAAATCAAAAGGTTTATGTAAATTGAGATAGATACCTATTGTTCATGACCATATTCCAGTGAATCTATAATAAGTGAAATATATTTTGACAAAACAAAGTGGTAGATTTATTCAGCAAAAATTCAAATTGATTTATAGATGAAAAATTATCTTTACAAAAAAAACTAATAATTCTATTTTAATGCAAATTTCAATAACTTTAGTTAAAGTAGGCAATAGAGATATAGACCTACAATTACCTATTGCATATTATCATAACTGTTAAAGATAAGCAGAATTAATGACCTTTTTAATAAATCTGGAAAAATACCAGTTCTAGCATCGAGTTAAAATTAATAAATTATGTGATGAAAAAAATATTAAAAGAATAATAAAGAAAAGAAACAATAGAAAAGATATCAATAATTTTATATATAATAGTTATAATGTTTCAAGAGATACTTTTATGAAGATTAAAAAGATTATAAAAAGGATAAATAATAAATACAAGGGGAAAAGTGGGTTAATTATTAAACCAGTATATAAAAAGATTGAATTTAGGAAATTTAATTAATGAAACAAAAAATATTGAAATTGAAAAAATGAATGGAATTTATTTAATTGAATGTTTAAATTGTAAGAGGGGGGATTTCATATATTGGTACAACAAAGAATGCATTAAAAACTAGACTTAGACAACATTTATATGATAAAAATTCAAATGTTTACATACATTGTAAAGTTTTAGGGCATAAAGAATTTAATATTAAAATGTTGGAAATTGTTAAAAATTACAGGGAAAGGCTGATAAAAGAATATTTTTACATAAACAAATATAATCCTAATTTAAATAGAATTAATGGAGTGGATAAAGAATGTAAAATAATGTATAATTAAAAATGGAATGTTTAAATAGGTTTAAGCAAAAAAAGGTGTTTATATTTGTTTCATATACATTTAAATATATAGTTTAGAAATGTGGTTTTTAAGTAAATTGTTAATTTTTTTTAAAAAATAAAGATGTTTATATTTGTCTCATATTCATTTAAAGATATAGTTTAGGAATGTAGTTTTGAGATGGGTTTTTTAGATAAGTTTTAAAAAAGAGGAAAGTAATTTGAAATTATAATTGGTTTTAAATTTGTATAAAAAGTTTCTTGGCTGATTTTAAGATTTGTAATTATATAATGTAAATGGAAGTGTAATAATATAAGTAAAGGAGGGTGATGTAAGAAAAATATAATTATATATAATTAATGTTTGTTACTGTGGTATTTTTGTAAAAATTGCATACAAGTTTGTGCACTCCAGAAAAATTAGAATTTATTCGAGAGATTGTTTTCAGATCGTGTACTGATAACAGAAAAATTTAATTAAAAAATTCACATAATGGCGATCAATAAAATTTCAAGAAATATTTGCTGATTGCAAATATTTCTAGATAAGAGACCTTACCTTATTGGAGAAGGTAATTAATTGTCGCAGTTATCAGAAATCTATAAAAAGAGTGTAACAAGTGCATTGGAGCCACTCGAGTGCATTTCCTGTTGACTTTCCTTTTTAATTCCAGTAGGAGAGATCTAGTGTTAGTGCTTCAGTTAATGTCCAGCACTCAGTGGAAATGTAGTTCATGAGTATAGCTGAAAGGGCCCACAGAGATAGGGAGATTGTAACTTGGGAAAACTGTCCGGATAGCAGCTGAATAAAGAGTTGAGTTTCCAGTGGTTTTTAAGTGAAGTTACTAATGGACTGTTGCAGAGATGAAAGCTGCAAGGAACTTATTGTCAGTTGCAGTGCTACACTATGATGTGTTCATGTGCAGCTAAACTGGACTGGGGCCAAAGTGTATGTAAATCTAGCCCATTGTGAACCATTTTGTAGCAGCCAGCCTGAAAGTACACCACTGGAATTGAACATTAGTGAACTGTTGAGTTTGTGTTGTTGCAGATTATTCACTATTCTGAATACCTAAAATATTGTGAGTTTTTATGTATATATTCATTTGCTGGCCACCCAGTCATACTTGTGGACACAGCAAACTATTGGTGCAGTCACATTTTGAACCTGTGAGTAGAGAATATGTTTTGCATTACACCAAGCTTAGACATAATCAGTCGAAACAGGATGAAAATGGAAATCCCAGTTAGTAAAATGTTAATAATGGAAGTAAATGGTTAAAGTATTTGCTGCAAATCTACATGATGTAACAATGGTGAAAGTTTGGAAATAAAATGCTTGTGCAGTCATCATTGGAAGCTGAGTCTCATGATGCTTGTGCAGTCACCATTGACCTGTAACTGGTGAAGAAGTTTGGCAGCAGTTTTGAATTGAACACTTAACAGGTAATATGTTTCTTCCAAGTGGTAATAGAAAAACAAAACACCAAGGAATCGCAACAAGAGTTTTTCTGGAGTGGGGGAAGATGTTATATTTTTGTAAAAATTGCATACAAGTTTGTGCATTCCAGAAAAACTAGAATTTATTTGAGAGATTGTTTTTAGATCATGTACTGATAACTGAAAAATTTAATTAAAGAATTAGCATAATGGCAATCAATAAAATTCCAAGAAATATTTGCTGATAGCAAATATTTCTAGATAAGAAACTTTATCTTATTGGAGAAGTTAATT
Organism: Epiperipatus broadwayi; assembly: GCA_028023455.1. Classification (NCBI taxonomy): domain Eukaryota; kingdom Metazoa; phylum Onychophora; class Udeonychophora; order Euonychophora; family Peripatidae; genus Epiperipatus; species Epiperipatus broadwayi. The sequence goes on along the minus strand of JAQFVV010000181.1, from coordinate 1,994,684 downwards.
AATTGTCACACTTATCCGAAAGCTATAAAAAGAATGTGTAACAAGTATGTCAGGGCCATTCAAGTGCATCTCCAGATGACTTTTTTGTTCAATTCTGGTAGGCGAGATCTAGTGTCAGTGCTTTGGTTAATGTCCAGTGCCCAGTGGAAATGTAGTTCACAGGTATAGCTGAAAGGACCCACAGAGATTGGGAGACCATAACCTGAGGAAACTGTCCAGATAGCAGCTGAATGAAGAGTTGAGTTTCCAGCAGTTTTCAAATGGAGTTACTGATGGACTGTTCAGAGAGAGAAGCTGCAAGGGGCTTGTAGTCAGTTGCAGTGCTGCACTATGATGTGTTCATGTGCAGCTAAACTGGACTGGAACCAAAGTATGCATAAACCTAGCCCTTTGTGAACTGTTTTGTAGCAGCCACTCTGAAAGTACATCATTGCAATTGAACATTAGACTATTCGCTATTCTGATTACCTAAAATATTGTGAGTTTCTATGTATATATTTATTTTCTGGCTGCCCAGTCATACTTGCAGACACAGTACTTACTGTTTATGTTAATATAAGATGAAAGTTTTATGTAATTAAGGTTTTATTTATAAATATGTATTTTTGGTGTTGTTGCAGATCCTTGAAAATGACTGTAAGAATATAAAACAGTTGAAACATTGGAGATTGTATTATATATATATATATATGTTCAGTATTACTATAAAAAAATAAAGTTTTTGAAAAGAAAAAGGATTTTTTAATTTATTGATGTCAGATAAATTAAACATATAGAAAACAGAGGAGACAATATGGTGGTAATTACTTTTACTGAAATACCATCAAAATCCACATTTTTTATGCCTTTAATTGCATTAAATATTTCATTTAGGTGAACATCCTCAAAAATAATAGAATTCAAATTTGATTTTCCTAAAATTAAAAAAGGCTCACAAGAATCAATATCACTTTAGTCATTTATAATATTTGAAGTAATATTAATATAAAAAAAAGAAAATTATTTGCTATTAAATTTTCATTTCAGCCCATTAATTTTTGTTGTAATTCCTTTCTACACAATTTTTTTTAAAAAAAACAAAAAAACAACTGCATATATAATTCATTTTGTGACCTATTTAAAAAATTAATTTGCTAGTAATGTAAGGATTCCTTTTTAAATGATTTTTCTTATAATAGTGAATAGTTGTTGCCTTATTTATATAAAACATAATAGTATTAGTAAATATTAAAAAAGCATAATCTATATCTTTTATATTAAACAATCTATTCCTATTACGTAAATCAATAAAACATCTTGTTTTGAGAATATTAACTTGAATTCTCATGTTATGAATTATATTCTAATCCAGAAATCCAAAATATAATTTAAAGCCACCTACTTGTCTGGCAAATATATGGTCTAATAATCATAGATGTAGAATCAGAGACATCAATGGTAGAAAACAATATTTTGATGAAACCAAAAAGAGACATTGTGTTTAGATAATCCTGAGTATCCTAGAAGAAACTTCATTGAGAATATCAATGTTAAGATATGTCATTAAAACAACAAGTTTATTATCCAATTTAGACAATAACTGTTTTAACTCTTCTTAACAACCTAACAATGATCATCATGATGTGGAATAAAAGGTTAGATTTTTAATATTATCCCATATTAAATGCTCACACTTATTACAGGACAGAGTTTATGTTAGTTGTTTATTGCCAATAAACATCACATGACCACCTCCTCTTATTGTGGCAATATATATATAGTGAGTTTTGCCTGTTTTAATTAGTTGTTTATTGTTAATTAATAACCATTATATATTCTTTTTTTTTCAGTATGGATGAATAATCTTCTTGTGTGGATGATCCTTCTATCTATAGTAGGGATTTACATATGGATTGGGGTTCCAAAAAGATTGAATATCATTAACTGGATTGGATGTTAATGCAATGAATCAGTATAATAAATTAGCTTAGCAGTTGTCTAAAATGTATATTTTTTTTGTTTTGTAAATAATTGGTGCCATGTTTTGAACTTCTATCATTGGGTCATGCATGGGAATTATAAATATATTCAGTATCAATATGGTAGAGATCCAACCCTGACACAGCCAATTAAATTGTTTATTATTGTTAAAACATTTTGAAATATTTTTTTGTTATTTTGTTTTGTTACATAATAAAATGTTATAGCATGTATTTATATACAAATTGGGCTCAAGTTTATTAAAATAACCTTGCATTCACTAACTAAGATGTAGTCAGAAATATATTTGCACATATCTCATTCTTTGCATAATAATAGTGGAAAGTGTTGGGTGGCTATATAAATCAATTGTAACCTATATAAGGTACAGTAGTTTTTGGCTTGTGCAGGTTCATTTCTGAAGAGAGTCAAAGGCAAATTTACCCATGAGTTTGAATATCGAGGCATAATGGAACTAAAAAGAGGGGTGAGATGTGGATGAATTAGCCCAAATTGTATCTACATTTAATGAATAGTCATATAACTAACCCATTGGAGGTAGATACAAACATAGGTTATGCATTTCATCACACAACCAATGGCATCCTACCAGAAGATGATAGGTCCAACTGTAGTAAGATGAGCTCTCTTTCTTTGTGGAAGTGTCTGGTCCATTACATGTTATATGTTGAGCATAATCGCATATACACCTCACAAAAATAACAGTCTGGAATATGAGGAGTTTTTAAATGAGCATTGTCAGAATATGTGAAGTAGGAATAAGAAATATATATACACATATAAGTATCATAATTATACCTGCTTATATTGATGCATTATTTTTAATGTGCAGAGGAAAGGAATTACTAAATAATAATAAATAATATTATGATAATATCTATATTTAAATATGTCACTCACACTTTAATACAGGATACATTACTAATAGGACAAGTATCAACATATACCTCATTTGTGATGATGAAGAAACCAAGTATTTCTCACACTTAAATAATTTCTAGTTCAGTTTTACAAAACACAAATTACATTCCATGATCATCACCTCTTGAAAGAAGTAAATCGATTTCCTTCCAGATTTTATAATTTTTCACTATTTAGCACCAGTTCTTAATTCATATAAGCAAAACATTAAATCTAACATTTAACATTTTTTACCCAATGAAAATAGATTATATTTAAATTTAACAATTATTTTATTAAACTAATATATAATAATAAATAAATACTTGATTTATAGACTTAAATTTATAGAGTCAACAGATAGTTTTCTTCAGTTTACTTATATCAACATGGGTGTAATGAGAATCTCGGCCACAAGGTGGCCTTTGAGCATTTCATTATCAGATTTTCAATTGGGTGGATGGTTGAAGAGATGGAATGTGAAGTAGATTGATGCCTCACCATTAAAGTATAATATATATCTGAGTGCTTATTGCATATATGTATAGAGATGGTAATCTGGACCAACTGATGATTGCTCATTTAGCATGAAATATGTATATTGGTGATTATTTATCTTTTCAACATATATGTGTTCAAGTGTATCAGTGTCATGAGATAGAGTAGAGAGTGGTGGGTCATGTGCAAATCTGTGCACATATACCCAATATATTAAATAATGATAAGAATACTGTAAATTTTAGAACTGCTTTTTATTAAATTAGGCATATTCTGGTAACTAGGCGGATAACTTCCAAGTTAAATCAATATATTTTTATATTGACAGGTAATTTTACTCTCTAGGCTGCAATAGGCAATTCTTCTCTTGGATGGATAAGAAAAAGTACATATACTTTTAATATGCTTTATGAACATTTAGATCAATCTAGAGACATCAATTTGTTTATTCTTCCATTGAAATATACTTAACAATAAAGTCTCCACTAAGATCCAGTTGAACTAACTTAAAACAGTCAGATTTATTGTATCAAACAAGAAACACTATTACAATTGTATCTATTATGTAGCTCAACTTTTAAAGTAAACGATTGAGGTGTTTTTTGTCTTAATTCACTATACTGGTGTAATTCATATATATTTTATTTTTCTTTTCTATCCTTTTTAAAATTTTTACAATATTTTGTTTTAAAAATACTTTTCCCAATTAATCAATCTATTCAGAATGTTTTTCCTAAAACATAAAGTTTGAAAAACAATTTATTCTGAAACCATTTTTAATAACTTCTTTAATTATTGCAATTTATAAAAAAAAAATTGGCCTCAAAATATTACATATACTCAAACTGCAATTTATATTTTAGTATAATAATATGATTATAGCAAAACTTCTAAAAATTGTTACCATAAATTAATAATAATAATAATATAATAATTTCAAAACATTTGATCCTATTTATTTAATATTTATACCCAGAACAGACCAAGCCTATATTTACAAACTGTAATCTTTTATATTCATAAGAGATTCCACTCCCTAATTTTTGTTTCTTGTGTAAAAAATCTTTTTCAAATCTGCCTTGTGCCACATTATTTTATTTTATTTCGAACTTCACTTTAATGCACAGTATTTTACCAAAACGGAGTTGTAAATTTTATTCTTAGTCACCTTTATATGAGATTAAAAAAAAAATCTTGCATATTGTGAATCTTGCAAATAACTATCTATAAATTCTAGCAAAAAAAACCAGCTTTTTAAAATCATGATTTTAATGAAAGATGTTTTTTTTATATAAAAAAAAAAAAAAAACCTTTATATATATAGAGAAAAAATGTCTATCAAAGGAAAAGACTTTTATGTTAAATTGAATATAATGGTTTAAATATTTAATTATATAGCATGATGTTTTTATAAATTATAATAATAATGTAATTTACTCTGCTGCACATGCGCTTTACAGATCAAATGAATTATAATGAATATACTTCTTTTCAAGCACAAGATAAAGTTTCTTTAAAAGATAGAATGGATCCACTCTATCTTTTCACTTAAACTATGTGTATGGGCAAATCATGTTGTATAAATTAAATATTTACATATCTTTAAGTTTTCATTTGATAATGACTTATAGTAAATTGTAAAAATTTCACAAGCGTTATTGACAAAAATCATATTATAAGTAATTTAAAGTCATTAATTAAATCTTCACACTCTTGGTTCCAAATGCTTCAGATTTTCCTATACATATAGTTTAGGTGAAAAGGATATAGTGGATCCATTCTTTCTTTTAAAAAGACTTTATCTTGTGTTTGGAAAAAAGAGTATTCATTATAATTTATTTGATCTGTAAAGCACATGTGCAGTGGAGTAAACTACATTGTTATTATAATGATTTAAGTACATATAATTTCAATTCTTATATTTATTAGATTTTTAATGTTAAAATAAAATAAGCAATTATCTTTATGCAAAAATACTTTTAATTATAAAATATTGAAATTATCACTCCACTATTAATTGCATTTTTAAATATTAGTTTGTAAAAAAAATAGGCTAAATGATAATATGAACTATATATATATTGTGATATGCACGTGTCATCATTTATAGTCCCCTTTATGGTTTATGAATAATTAAATAAAAATAATGTCTTATGTTTAATAAATATTTTTATTAATTTAGGATAAAAGTACAATGAATGGATATTTTATTTATTAAATTTAAAAATAAAATATTTTATTAAGTTATGTAGAGTGATAACAATTGGTGGAAAGTAAGGTTTAGGTTGATTTTGTGGTCTTCATTGGATTTTAGCTTTATATCCACACATAAATAGAAAAAAAAGTACATTTTTAGATTAGGTTATCATAATTATTATTTAAAATTAAGAGTGTGCTAATAACTCTAAACAAGCTTTTTTTTATTTATGATAAATGCTACTACAAGAGAAGGCATTCAAATCATTTTTATCTTGGATATTTCCCATCCCCAGACCGGTTTCGACCTATGGGTCTCTTCAGTGAGGAGTTGGGACATTTGAATGCCTTCTCTTGTAGTAGCATTTATCATAAATAAAAAAAAAAGCTTGTTTAGAGTTATTAGCACACTCTTAATTTTACATATTTGTAAGTGCAAGCTATATATAAGTCATGTGACATCTGACTTGTTATTATTACTATCATTATTATTATTATTATTTTTTTAATTCATTCTCTGAACAATAACACACTTGATAATAAAAACATAGCATATGAGTGCAATCATTTCTGCAAGCATCAGCCATCTTATGCCCTGTGTTGTTTGGTGCAGAGTGTCAGACATTGATGTTGGAAGATCCATGAATTGGGTCCCAAACATTGCCATTTACAGCACTTGAACTTTTTATGGATTCCTGAGCAATAAAGTCATTAATTATATATTTATTAAATTATTTCATGGGAACAATATCAGGGTATTTATTTTTCCAAAATTTATTTATATATTAAGATTGTAAATTTGCATTGCAAAACTAATTATAGCCTACTGTAACTACTAACTGGGGAACTTTTGATATAAACAGCATATCTCAACTGATCAAATTAAACTTATAGATTTAACCATATTTCTTCAATGGTAAATGAAGTGAGTCCAGGAATTTTTTATTAGTGCTAAATTTGACAAAAAATAAGCAACTCTCCTGTTTATTTTTCTATATCTTTTAAAATATCAAGGATTAACATGACATCCAACAACTATTTCTAATACATTACACAATATTCAATTTATTAATGATTTTTAAAATTACTACATACTCTATACACTTCTTTTTCTTCAAGTATTCCAACCAACAAGAAAAAATAGTGCTTCCTTATATTTATTTATTTGTTCACACTTTTATAAATCTATATTTCATTTGCTTAGTTGATTATTCATTTTTCATAATTGTCATCATATTTTATATAAATCCAGGATTGACTTCTCATGTGATTGTATTGTCTGTATACATTGGACAAGCTATAAATTTTTTACCTTCCATACTGTAGCATATTAATTGGTTATCATAACCGCCTCATTTTTCCCATTTTTTATTCTCCCATCTTTAGATCTTTTCTTTTTTATTATTTTCATGATTGAAATAATCTTTGTATTGTATTTGATTTCCTTGTTGTGCTAAAGATGATTTTCCTCTATCACCTTCTAAAAGATGTAATGACTGGTACAGACTTGTAACTACTTAAAGAATGTATGCCTACACTTATCTGCAATATTATTTGTGTTATCTAAGATATATCTGCTTCCTTCATTTTCTGAGTACGTCATTTTAATTTTATCTCATTCATTAAAGTTATTTTCAAACCATGGATGATTAAGTTATCTACTGTACAATAGAGAAGTATTTATCCCTTCAGATGCTGCTATTTTAGGCTGCTGAATTCTCTTCATAATCTTACTAATATTGTACATTTTAATGCTATGATCGAGTTATGTCGCTGAAAATATGTTTGTACTGTTTTATGGATTTTTTTTAATCATGAATTGAGATTTCTTTATTTTCTTTATGCTCATCCATAGGACTCTGACCATTTCTCATTCGCAGGATATTTTTATTATCATTTCTTTATTACTTTTAGCATGAATTGATAAAATTGGCATCCTTTTTCTTCAGATAATCATTTTATTTTTAATACTTATCATAATGGTAGTGCATACACCAATAATCTCCTTCTTCCCAGCTCTATTTCTACATTTTGGATGCTTATTATTTATTTTATGTAGTATCATCTTTATTGCCTACATACATTTCAATGCTATGTTGTCAACTTATGTTATATACATTTTATTTATTAAATTGCCTAAAGTTTATTTTTATTTTATTAACTTGTTTTCTATACTTTTGTCTTATAAACTTGGCTAACTATGATGTAATACAGGGCACAATTTAACTAATTCTACTTACTATATTGGCTTCATTTCTCGAAGCTTTCCAATTTCTAAACATCAATGTAATTAATCACCTTATCAAACATCTCTGACAGTTTCAGTATTTGTGAGATATAGTGCTATATTAGATTTATTTTGTTAATGATATATTGTAAATAAACTATTATAATGTTAAAATCCACATAAGCAAATGAATTTTAAATTAATAATATTGTTAATTCATCATTTTATCTCATAGGAATATGAGTCACGTTATTGTTTGAGATCTAACAATTTTTCTTTCAAAAGTTAATCTTGATAATGGCTGTTGCTAGTCCATCGAAATATCGAATTGTTATGCAAAATAATACACAGTTTTTTCCCAAAAACAATAATTTATCTATATATATATTGTACTGATATCTTATCTGTACATATATTAATTTTTGTCTGAAAATTATTAAAATAAAATTATCATAAATAATGCGAAGGTTTCAATAGTTATTTGTAAAAAAAATGTAAAGAGTTTTTTTTTTATTAAACAAAATGCATTTTGCTTTAGAAACGTTAAAACTAAATGTCTAAAGAGTTTTGGTTTTCTCTCTATTATTAGTAGTTTGAAATAAAAGTTACAGTTAATTAATTGGAAGGGGCAGAAAATATAACTCAAAATAAAAAATAAAAACTTAAAATATAAATCTTTACATGAAATAAAAATATCTCTCTCTTTTCGTTTGATTTAAAGAAAAAAGGTCTTTTACCATTATTCGAAAAAAATATATAAATGCGTAAATGATGAATTAGTTTTAAGTATAAGAAATGTGTGCATGTTGGTAAAATGATATAAGAAAGTAAAAATATTGTAACATAATTTGCAATGGCTATGAATTAAGAACAACAAATTTGCGATGGCTAGTAAGTTAAACAAAATCCATGAAACAACAAGTTTGCAATAGCCACTAATTAAAATATCTCCAACAACAGGATTAAAAGCTTATTTAAGAAATTTCAACAACAAATATAGCTGAAGGACACAAAATGACAACAGGATATCCTAATAAATAGTCCAGTTTTTTATCGGACAGGACAGTCACTTTAGTTCAGTCAATTAATCAGTTCAGATTGCAGTTCAGTGCAGTCAATTAATCAGATCAGTCTATTATGTATCAAGAATCAAACATGCATTGTTAATCATCATTGCAAATATACGATCTTGCTCCAGCCCTTAGTCTAATGGAAGATCAGCAATTTGCCCGGTAAAAGTGATGCCTGCATAACAATCTGAAGCTGCCCGATGTCTATCTGTATCTAAGAATAGTACCACAGAAATAATAAGCATAAAAACCTCCACAGGGCTTCAAACACAACTGGTTGGGAAGAGTTTCATTTGAAGCAGCAAACAGCAACAAGTATCCACATTTTAAAATCCTAGGTAATAAATAACATTTTTTTTATTTCCATATCTAAGTAAAGTAGCCATTGCAATAATTTGAAGCCTCCCAGAGTCAAATAATAATGAACCCTACATATGCATAAAGAACTAGTGATGTGCATGTTTAGAAGTGCCGTGTATGTGAATGCTTTAGTACATTTCATATTGATTTCATGTATTTTAAGTACTTCGTATTTAATATTTTTTGTTTATATTATATTGTTTATCTTACTAAAATATGTGTGTTTGAGGTGGTAATAAGCCATTGTTTCATTTAATTAAGTTTCTATAAAAGAGTTACAATTATATTTTGTTAGTCAAATGAATTATCTTTAAGCTGAATTTTGTCAGTCAATTCTTTACCACTAATTAAAGCAATAATTTGTTATTATATTACTTTAGATTGAGCTAGTCATGGGATATTTTGAGCACTGGATTATGAGCCTACTGTCCAAACATGTAAGTTCTCATAACTAGCTGGCACCTGAGATTTATCTCAAAACAAATAAAGTGCTGGGGTAGTAGGGTTTGAATCTAGCAGTAAAGGTGGGCCATGATCTGGAAATGTGAGCATGTTATGCATTGCATAGGTTGGTCTGTTCATGGGTATTGTTGATAGTTTTGTATTGATGGTATTCCCGTGTCTGCGTAGCGGCCAGTCCATTCATGTAATATTTATAATATAAAATTATAAGTTTATGATAAATAAAGTTTGAACCCAGATAAACCTACATACAGAGTACATTGGATCAAACGCTGGATAATTTCTCTTATGAACATACCTGGTCATTATCTAACAACGATTATGAACGACATTAAACAGTTTTTCCAACCTCTTGTTAACGGTAAGTTTTGGGCTAGGGGTCGATGTTTTACTCCACGTTGTAGCCTTTCAACTAACAAAATTAAAGAATCAGTTTTCTAACTAAAAAAATATAAATTTCTTAAATATAAATACGACTGCCCAAGTACTAAATATGCAGCATCTTAATTCTGGTATACAAGTATAGTTAAACTTTCAAGTTAGTTTATCTAATCTTTTCCAATATAGTGCACAGCTATATATTTCATACAATAAATAACCCCTCGTGCGACCGCGTTACACCATGTAACTATATAAAACATTTAAACAATAAGTTCTTTATTTGTAACTATATAAACTATTAATCAACTTTGCCTCATCTCATCCCATGATTCAACACCACTGGGGCTCCATTCTTTTTATGGTAGTTTAGCTAATAAACTATTATAACCATTTATTCAATGTCCCATCCGTTATGGTATAATATATTCAACATACTTCTTGCAGTAATGCAGCCATACAACTTTAAGGGTCGATGTCTCCTCCCAGTGACACATCTGAGGCCTACTGAGATGTGATGAACAGAATTATAAGTTATGCCAGCCATGCAGCCCAATAATTGAGGTGAAACTCAATACAATACTCTTAGTATAATATTCATGAAGGGTTAATACATAATTAATTTAGAGAACCGGAACTAAATTGACAAATTAACTTTAAGAATCGCTATCGCAATCCTTCACCATGAAGCTACAAAATTTACTAATAAAGTTCTATATTCTCTCCCCTTCCTGACCATCCCTTCATCAATTTCCGTCCTATTCATACCTATTATTTATTTATCATTAAATTCTACCTGCAGCTCCTCTTCCATTCCTCGGTTTTGAAATAGGGTGAAACGAAGCGCAGTTATTGGTGATAAACTCCCTCTTGCGCCTCCAAGGTGTCTCGGTTGTCTTTAATGCAACTAATATCAATTTACATTAAAGCGGAAATTTAAGCATAATATAAAACATCATAAAAAGTCGCAATTATAATAACACCATATAAATAAAACCGAGGTTTGAATACAACGGGGAGGTTTCCCCCCCTGCACCCTATCCTCAATCTCTCTATTCTCGTTTATATTTAAACAATACTAAATTTTTGGTAATTTTTGCATTTAATTACCTTTAAATAATTTACTAAATATAATTACGCATGATAATTTAAATATTACTAATATGTATGGTATGTTGGATTGGAAAATCTAGATAATATACCAAAAGGAGCCCATTTTATTAAAACATAACAATTTATTTGCAAACTATATCAATCAATACAAAAAAAAATCTTCTTATATCTACTTCTTTTTCCTTAAATATAGTAAATATTTCTTCCCGTTTTCGTGTTTCCCTTTTACACTATATTTTAGAAATATATTTTTTTTTTAATAAATTCTATCTAAAGTATATCTCTTGCAATCGTATCTCTCCTTTAATCTTTGGCCAATCTTTACAACATATATAATAAGTGCAAAGCAGCACTCTCCCATCGTCTTATAACAAATAACCTCATTCCATAAATATAAATATATATATTGCTAGCCCATCTTCGTAGTTTTATTTAACCCTAACAAACTATTTTTGTCTAATCAATCTTAAAAATATTCAAATACCCGTATACCTGCAGGGTTTTATCAATACAAAACACCACCTCAACACTAAGGAATCAAAAAGGCGACCAATAAAAACTTTCACTATAAGTAGCATTTTTACGCTAGTCTTAAAAAGGTCCAATACCCTCCATCAAAAAAACACGAGGCTCTAAGGGGAAAACTACACGTTCAAATACTTTCTGAATATAGATATCTCAGTGAGTTAAACTTCACTAATTGGGTCTTTGTCTATCCACACACCACACAGTCGAAACATCAAATTATACAAGTAAAACTTTCCAACTTTAATATTCTGCAAATAGTATACTGGAACATGAGCCCATAATTTCCACTAAATCGTTTCGCCTTAAATCTATGATAACAATAATAATAATAAGCATAGAATTCACAAAATTCTCAAACTATTTCCGCCTTTTATAAAATAAAAATGATGTACTCATAAACCTTCTTTATAATCTAATCTTCGATATAACTCTGATGCTATAACCCTATCCTTATGTTTTTTTAAATTGGGGGAAAAATGTTTGTAAAGCTTTAAATAAGCATTTTACCCCAAATAACCCAATAACTCTAAATAAACATATATAAATCTATGAAAACATTTCTACCCCCAAATAATCATAGTGTTACATAATTTAAGGAAATTATACACAAAATTTTCCTTTCATATATATTAAATGTCCTCACCAAGTCTAATAATAATAATAAAATTATACTTATACATTTTTAGCATGTTCTTCCAGGTTCCTGTTTCTCCTTTTTCCTTTTTTCTTGACCGTTTATGGCATATAAAGTCCTTGTTATAAAAGTTCTTTTGATATTCGTTCCTTTTCCTCATATATACAGTTTCTTTGCTGAATGGTTCCTCTTTCCATATCTAAGTAGATTACCTTTAAATTGTAATTTTCTGCAGTTTCAGTTAAAAGCTTCATTTAACTTTCATTCAGTCTGTTTTTGTTGTCCTTTCCACTTTTACTTCATTCGTAGATTTAATTGCTTTATATGCTTAAATTTAGTCTTAAATTTACTATTTGCATATATAAACCTATCAAACTCAGTTTTAACTTCTCGATTTAAATTTTTATTCATCTGTTGAATAGTCAACTTCTGGAAGGTTCCAAGTGTGTGCCCCCTTAAAATTTACTCACTATACATTGTTATATTTAGTCGAATTATTCTGAAGAGATAAAGTATAATAAATATGATTTTCAATTTTATAACACAGTTTTCTTTTAGTCAATCAAGAAAACTGCAACAGATAAGTTTTAAAAATACAAGCAGTCCCCTTTTTTTCTTTTAACCGTTTATAGAGTCCTTTATCTCTGTAATTAATTGACATTTCCACCCCTCTCAATTAAATCTAACCTGTTCCCTTAGAAAAACAGTAAATTTAAGTAAATAGACAGATTAATTTTACAATCTAACATTTAATTCCAATTAATTTTTTACACTTTACAGACAGAATTGACCATTCACGTTAATGGTAAATTAATGGTCCCTTTAAATTCTTAGTAGGTCTGTGTATTTTAAGAAATGATAATTAACTGAGTAAAATAATACACAAAAATAATCTTACTTTTCCCTTTAATAGTGAAACAAATATATTGAGTTTTCAAACCAGACTTACATTAAATTTGACTGCTAATATTAAACTTATTTAAAAGATTTTAATTTCTTATTTAAAATTGTTTACTCATGTAAGAAATGATTATTAATTTTACATTTACCATCAAGATCTACAATTAAATTATATATAACACGAAGTATATACTTTTCTTTAAATTTAGATTTTTAATGCCTTAATCTTTATCTATTACAACTATTCTATCTATATTATTATTTATTTACTTCATAATTTATTTATTTCTAACCTAGTTAAAATAATGATATTCATCATACATCCTAATGTAGTTTTCAATAGTACACATTTCCTCTTCTCAGTTAACCTAAAAAATATATAAATCCTGCTTTTCTAATATTTTTTAATATCAATTTAACTATAAATTAAAATAAAATAATCCTCTGGTTATAAAAATTAAAATAAATTTTAGATTGTCATTAGTCAAAATATGAAACCTTATAAATATGGGTTCAAACTCTGTCTTGGCTTAAATTTTCTTATTACACACAAAAAAAAAATACATATATTATGAGGAAAATTTGGATAGAACCTTCTCTTTCATAGCTAACTTAAAAAATGGAGCCTTGGACAAATCCAAGGGCTACAATATATATATATATGATTTTCACAAAAATAATTATACCTTATGTAAAAGTTAGTATGCTTGACGTATATAGTGAAATTAAAATTCTTTAGTTGAATTAATTATTCCTCATGGATAAGCACTATCAGAAATTCTTTCTCCATATTCATAGCCTTCAACTATAATAATTTATGCAAATCTATGCAAGTTCATTCAGATAGACCATCTTTTTGAAATAGAAAAGCATGTATCTTTTCTGTTTATTGCATTTATATCTCTTACTATAAACCATGCCTCCCTAATTTTCCTCTTGATATTCTTTTCAGTAGAAATTATTGTAGCACGTGCAGGTTCAAATTCATAATTATCCCACCTTTTGGTGGTCCATGAACACTGAGCTACCTTCATTCCTGCTCAACACCCTTTTGTAAAATTATTTGTGTTAAGCAATTCTATATAGATCTACAGTTTTCCTGAGGGCCTGTCATCCTAAATACTACATGTGATGTTGTTTGTGGGTCTATCTTGTCCTTGTAATTGTTAATCATTCTATTGGAGTTGGGAGGGGTTCAAAAATCTATTTGTTTGATCTGCTTATATTTTCATAGAATGTTCTGATTCTTTTATTGATGATTATGTAATCATAACCAACTTTTATTAGATCATTAATATACTGGTTGATATTTCTTCTTCATATTTGCACAAATGATAATTCCAGAATAAAAAGACGGACAGCCCTGATAATTTGTGGGCTCTTGGAATTTTAGATTTGGTATAGATATACCCTCTAATGTGTAATGGTTTGACTTTCATACTGTAATTAAGACCTATGGGCATCCTCTCCATTATTAAATCCAGATAATTAATTCTGTTTAATTCATTCTCATCTGTGCAATTAAATATTAGGTTGGTATGTGCTTGCAGTTCATTTTGGATGGCTGTTATGATTAGTTTAGGTGCAGCAATGAAAATATCATCTATGTATCTGCAATAAACTATTCCAGGTGTCAGTTCTTGAAATTTTGGTATAATCCATTTTTCAAAATGTACCAAACTAAAAAAAAGATAAATAACAAGTAGTATACTATTTGTTTTATCAAAATAAAAAAGTTTTAAAAATGAAAATATATGCAATTAGAAAAAATTACGAATAAGCAAACAAATTACCATTTAACATCGCTTTTTTTAATAGACTTCCTTTTGAAGATTAATAGCCATTATGCCATCAATATCCATCTCTAATCATGTCCAGTCAACAGGCTAATAGATCATGGTGGCAAATCCACAAACTTTGCAGCAATTTAAAATTGATTTTCTTGAAGCATCCTCCTATTGATTAACCCAAGATAAATGTGACATCAGAAGACTTCATACATTTTCTCAAATTAATTTTGGGACACGAATAGGCTATTCTCTTTTAAGTATTTCTTTCATGCCCTATGACAATGTTCTCTTGCTTCCTGATGGTGATTGATTGGACATGATCAAGATGGGAGGTCCCAAATTTATCAGATAATGATCTTCTCTCTGCCCAGTGATTCCTTGGTAATACCAACTCTAAATAATGTTTTGTAATTCCTTCAGATGAAAAACAGAGAGAAATTTTAGATTGTTTACATAGCTATCAATTTTCCAAAAGTAATCCTAATACTTTACAAAGAAAAATACATAGATATATAAATGCTTTACATGTAAATATGACAGTTTATGATATATAAAGAAAGAGAGATTTACTGGGAATTTACAAACTTTTTTCTTTTAATAAACAAGCTGTAATTTTGCACCTTTTTTCTGACACATTATGATCATTAATATTTTTAATGTGATTCATATAGTCCTTTTACTTACTCCATGTATCATCATCACTATTGCCATCTTTCATAACTAAGAATAACAAATACAGAAGCTAAGATATTATCAAATATAATAGACAAATAATTTTCACACATTAATGTGTGAATAAAAGTATAAATTGGTTAAAATTTTACAAAAATACACATATTGAAATCACATGAAGATAAAAAATAAAGGAAACAAAAAACTGCAACAATTTTCCATTCTAAGTTTTAAAAAAATATGATGCTTTCTGGAATTACTAGTTTCATTAAACAAAATGGGTATATTAAAATAACATAAACATTCACTACCCTTCCTTCATAAATACTCCAAATGTAACACAATTGAAAAAAAGAGAAAATATATATATATTTTTAAAAAACATAAATGATATTATAAATATTGTAAAGACTGACCTTTCCAACCATTTCAAATTTCCCCAGCTAACACACAAAAAAATTCTCATATATTGTCTTCAATAACATTGGGAAATGAAACAACTCCTTAACAAAACAGCAATATACCTTTTCACATCTGATCTTTCAATGGTAACAACCAAAATTTAATTAAATCCATTCAAACAATAACAACTCAAAAGAAAATCAGTATAATAATGTGTTGATATAAATGGATTCATCCCTATTGGTTACTCAAAATTCATATTAAAAAATCTCTTTTCAAAGTATAGCATGATGCCAACTGGCATCCACAGAGCTAACCTTTGTAATCCTCTTGTGAGGAAATAAAAAAAAAATCATTTTAAATACAGAGCAATGTTTAAGCATATAGAGTTACCTAGGCATCTTTCAAGAATATTGGCACACAATCTACAAGGATGGAAAGATGGTAAAGACAGGTCTGGGTAAAAGCAATATGGCTGTTCATGATACATTGGCTTGAGGCTTCAGGCATTGTAAGTTTCATTTAGCCCATCTGATATACCAATCATATAAGCATGCAAACCAAACCCTTTTTTAATCCTGTAAGATCCTTCATATATATTGAAAAACATTTTAAAGTGATGTTCCTGTAGGTGGCTAATCTGGGGAGAGGAGATTCTAATCGATACTAAATTTCCAACTTCAAACTGACTGAGACATTGTGGCCCCTGTAAAACTCCATCTGTCACCTATTCTCACCATAATTTCTTTAGCCTTTACTATGGAATAATAGGTAAAGGATTTTTAATTAGTAGTGGCTCCTCATGACCAAAGTGAGGCACACCAGGGTGAAACTGTTGAACTCACATCATATAAATATATATCAAAACTTGCTTTGGCCGATTCACCCAATTATAATAGTTCCTCTCAAGATAAACACTAAATAGTCAGGTCAACATTCTTATCACTCTCTCACAGGGTTGGATTGCAGGTTTTGTATGGAGATTAGAATATGTCTAACACTCTGGGGTTTCAACCTACTCTTCTACTCTGATGATAGAAATGAAGTTGCATGATCCATCAGGATGGATTTGAATTTTTTGATCAATAAGAATTGTAAAAAATCTCAATACCTTGATAACACCATTAGCAGCGGTCTTTACTGGCTATGAGATGTTCTTTGAAAATAAGTCACAAGTGAGTGATCAGCACAAATTTGTATTTATGATACAATCGTAAGGACTGATAAAAATTGTAGGTTAAAAACTCATTAGATAACTTGGGTAAAATAGGTAATCACTTCCCTGCATAGAATTTAGTCCTCAAACATACCTCACATGATTAAAATCAGTCTGGTATATCCTAAGTCAGTAGAACAGTCTATGCCCTAAATACTCTCCTTTTCTAGGACCATAATAACCATACAGTGTATATAGAAATTAACCTTTTACTCAGACAAGGGATAATGCCTTTCCATGATTCAACCTATAGCATAGTAATTTTCCATCAACATCTGAAACAGTAATCCCTATTGACATTGATTTATCAGTTAAGCAAAAAATTACATCTCTTAATTTAGAATCCTGCGATTGTAGATTGATCAAATTTTTCAAATATATTTCGACAGAATCATCCACAGCCAACATGATTACGGTAAAAAAACAGATCCTCTGTATCCATACCTTGATTTAGATGCTTAATCAGATTTCTGCTAAGAATGTCATGGATAATATTTTATTACATAATCAAACTGCTGTAGAAAGTGGCTCACTTCACTAAACAATCTTTATTTTTATATCGCATGATAATTTTGACTAATTTGCAATCATCAGAAAATTTTTATTTTAGTGTATTAATTTTTTTTTAAAAGTTTTTTTCTGATGGTAAATTAGTCAAAAATACTAGGATTCATAAAAATAAAATTTTAGAAAAGTGCATTAAGTTTCTGAATTAATTTAAGAATTAAATCTTACTGTAAGGAAAAATTATAAATGACAGTTTGCATTTTAAAGTTCATATGTAAGTATAAAGAATTAATTTAGCACTATTGATACCCTATACTTCTTACATTAATGTCTTTAATATTTAAATACAGGTATATTTTATATCCCTGGAGTTTAAATATAATTATAGGGGATTTGAACTCAGAGTTTCAAGTTAGCTTCAGCTATCAATCTCATACAATTGATACACATATATCGGTTATATGGGATAGTTGGATAGCTAGTTTGAACGTCTGGGTTCAAATCCCCTATAATTAATGTCTTTAGAAAATTCAACAATATATCTCTCTTACTCATCAATATATTTCTCATGTATCTATTAAAAATCCATATGCTATTGACAACTTTTAAAAATATTTTTAAAAATATTAATTTTTAAGTAGTAACAATAAGAATTAATTTTAAGATCTATAGTTTATAAATTTGCAATCAATTTTATTTTTATTAAACTAATTTTTCTATCAACACAATCTTTCTAATCAAAAACAAACTTGAAATTGGACATTTTCATCATTTTATTAAATATAAATATTAAGGCTCAATAAATATTAATTTTATTATCTATTAGATATACATTTGTAATGTAGTCTTATTAAACATTCTTTTTCTAGCAATATACAAATATTATAATCAAAAAACAAAAATGACAGATATACATATTTCCCTCCATTGTTAAATGATAAAATGCATATTAAATTCATTAGCAGTTCCTTTTTTCCCACACTAATTTTTTTTAGACATTTTCTTTAAAATTGAACAAATTAAAGTTTATCATTTTTTCTCATTTATTAGTTTTTAAAAAAACAATTACATAAATAATACTTTTTAAATTAACAGATATATTTTTAAGAAAAGTTATTAAAGTTTTTTTTTTTTTCAAATGCTATTTTTTAGTTAAAAAGGCAATTATTAATTAAATAGAGAAGTTATACATCAGAAAAACACAAATTTTATATATTATGTTCTTATCATTAAGGATTGCGCACTTTTAAAAATTTTATTTTGAAATGTGTATATTAATTTATTTATAATACAATGTTTACTATTATTAATATGTTTAAAAAATCTTTAAAAAAGTGTTTAAATAAATAATATGTCATATTAAAATAATAGTCAGGTGGTTGTGAAAATTTAAAGACCCATTTGTAATTTTACGTAGATTAAAAAAGAATGGCCATAATATAAACGGGCTATTGATTAAATTTCATCTGTAATAACTTTAAGTAAATTTAAAAAATAATTTGAGTTATTTTATTTTATTATAATGATATTTCCTCAAAAAATAAAATTATAAAATGACAAAGCTTTTCTTCAATATCATCGGACGATTTTCTGCCTATTTCCTTTGATATTCTTGACCATTTAACATTTCATTTTCTTCAATGATTCATATGAAATTCAAAATATATATCAACCTCAAAAGAACTCGTACAATTACACCCACATATATATATATGCAAGCTTTTTATATTAAAAAAGAAAATCATTTAAATATTTTTATGTATAGTGTTATAAATTCAACTAAAGTGTTTGTTTGTTGCTTTTTTTTTTAATTTCAGAAACAATTTATATAAATAAAAAATTATCGTAGAAAGAAAAAAGCGGCACCTAGTAATTGATTTGATAACTATTTTCACATTTTTTATACACTTAAGAATATTTTTTTCAAATATTGTGCTATATATTTTGTATATAGAGCACATTTTTGTAAATAAAAACTTTATAAAGTATGCTAGTATAAACTTAAGATATAACAACACTATTTTAAGATTATATTTTTTGTGAAGATATAAAAAAATATAATAATTGTAATCATAAAATAAAATTATGTGTATAGTATATCCTTCTAGAAAAATACTGATAAACGAATTAGTTAACAAAGAAAAAATATTGCTTTTTTTTTAATGCTTTAGAGAATGAAAATAAGGCAATAAAAAGTCACTTTGTTTATATGTGAACTAGGATTAGGTGAAGCTGGCGGTTTCTTATATTACATTGATTGAGCACTCCTTATAAAATTTTAAATAACTTTTTAATAACAGTTTAAAGAAATAAAACAATTAGATAATCATAAATCCAGGCAAAAAAATATAATTTATACAATAATTTTAAAAAATTTGTATCACTATATGTATATATAAATTAATCTAATGCAGAAGTATGTATGCATGTATTGCAATAGTCAGTCTATGAAGTGACTGTTGGTACATGAACTTCCCACCAGGTGATGATCCAAGGTTAGTACATTAAGGTAATCATTGAGTAGGACCTAAAACCTGAAGTGATCTAAAAATATACACATTTTCCCATATATTTACATATTTTATAAGATATTAATTTTATCTGGGAAATATCCTAATCATAGA
Organism: Epiperipatus broadwayi; assembly: GCA_028023455.1. Classification (NCBI taxonomy): domain Eukaryota; kingdom Metazoa; phylum Onychophora; class Udeonychophora; order Euonychophora; family Peripatidae; genus Epiperipatus; species Epiperipatus broadwayi. The sequence continues at coordinate 1,974,227 of JAQFVV010000181.1, read as the reverse complement.
CCTCTATAGCAGGGGTGCCCATAGATTGACTTGTTTGTGCTCACCACTATTTAACAACCACAAAAAGAATTTGGTTTAAATTTCATTTCAACCAATCACCAGAAAGCAAGAAAGCTGACAATAGTGCAAACAATGAAAAAAGAAGGGTGTCATCAATATCATCAATGCAGATGTAATGTTTTTAAAGCTAACACCAATCCCATACAAATCAACAGCTGGTAATTAATAACATAATATGAACAACAAAATAAACTATAATGTGTAACAAATGCAGTCCCATCTCCACACCAACAAGAGTTTATGCCACAGCTATAAATTGTACCAACTATGCAATCTCTAACTCTGTGAAAACTGTTGTATGTTTTGCTTTGACTGTATTCTCAGTGGTCATATGTAAGGTTAGTTTATGCTATATTTGTGTAGCTCACCCACTAATTTTGAACTATGATACATGTGTAAAATGTAAAATAGATTCTTTTTATATTTAAATATATATTTATTTTTAACCTAAATGAGTCAATCAAATAAAATCAATGAATTTATTATTTTAACACTGAATGGAAGAAATCATATTGTTTCATTCATTTTAAAGGTAAATATGTTTGCGTAGTGTGTGGTAGTAGTTGGAGCACTAATAGAACAATGTTGAACGTCACTTCCAGACAATTCAGTTACATTTGATACATATTATCCTCTAAAATCTGAAATAAACAATAAAAAAATAGCTCAGTTAAAATAATAAGACTTATTCTATCCAATGGTTGATATTCACTAGGGAAGTAGAAAAATCTAAAAATGCCATTATTGTGTCTTTGTAAATTTCTCACATGCTAGTAAAGAAGAAAAAGCCATGGCAGGATGGTAAATTGTTAAAAGAGTATTTCTGACTGGTGCTGATTGTTTATTTGAGAGATTTTCTAACAAACATGAGATTATATTAGCATTAAAAGACTTGCATATTGAAATAAAATCCTTGTTTTTTACTTCACCTTTGAGTTGTAAGTTTTAAATTACGCTTTACACAAAAAAGTAAAGCTTATTATTATTAGAAAAGAATTATACAGCTGAGCGCTTTCAGAAAACTTAAGTCTCCATATTCATAGCCTACTTTAAGTGAAGTTTAGTGGTAATTTACGCAAAGTTTTCTTTCATAAAAATAATTTTCTGGAGATTGCAAAGCACAATTCTTTTCGGTTTATTGCATAGTTGTCATTTGCTATAAAGCATGCCTCTTTAATTTTTTGTTTCATATCATTATGTTCAGTGCCCTTGCCATAGGTTCGAACACATGGCCTGTTGATTTTTGGTGCTCAAAGAATATGGATTTGTTTTCAGTATTATTTAGAGCTTTCCTGTATAAATAATGATGTTGAGATGTTCTGGTGGTAATGTTGGCACGGGTCTCTCCATAATATGCTGCTCTACATCCATTGGTTGGGCATGAAATTTTATAAACTGCTTGGGCTATTTGATCAGAAGGTATTTTGTCTTTGGTATTGTTTATCATTCTGTTTGTTGAAGGTGGGCTGTGGAATCCTAGTTCAAAGGACTCAGCAAGTTTTTTATAATATTTCCTAGCAATTGATGGTATGTAAAGTAACAGCATTCTTGGTTTATTGTTTCTAACCGTGTTAGTTTGTAGTTGTTAAATAACACTGTTATAAAAAGAATATATGTTTCAATGGATATTGAAACTCAGATTACATCTTTTTTTAAATATTTTTAATCTGTTTACATCTTTTTTAAATTAGATAAACCAGTACTAATTTTCATTCATTTAGTTTATCAAAAAATTCTTAATTAATTAAGCCAGCAATTATGCTTGTTTACAGATAACACTTTAAATATTAATTAAAATCCAACATTTTCAAAACTTCTAATAAGGCTTTTAAAAAAAAGATTTTCTAAGAGTTAATTGATAAAAAAATAAAAGGAAATAATTGAGAAAAGTTTTATATATTATATTATTAAATGTTGTTCCTGTATATCAATTTCAAACAGATTTATTTGAAATAACCTTAGTTACAATAAAAGCAGTTTTTTAATTTTTTCAAACTAAAATAAAATTGACTAAATTTCATTATAAACACAGACCTTTATCAATCTGTGCATATATGTTATAAATCTACATATAAAAAAACGTAATGAGCTGTAATTTAATTTATAGTTTGCCAACCATAAATGTTTAAAATAAATTAGATATTGAGATAGGATTCATCCTAACAAAAATAAAAATTCTCTTAAACATGAATAAATGAAAGCAAACAATTATTTTGACAGTTTGATTTATTCACAAATTTCTATTATTTAAATATTCTTTATATGCAATAATTACTATTCTGTAATAAGGTTGAATTCAAAAAACAACATTGAAAGACACACTAACTTTTCTAGTTATTAAAATATAAATTGTAATAGCTAAACAGCATTAAGCTGTTGCACATGCGCTTTGCAGATTTTAACTATAAATGACTGAATACAAACACTTCAAACACATGATAAAGTATTTGGGAAAAGATAGAATGGCCTTTATCATGTGTTTGAAGTGTTTGTATTCAGTCATTTATAGTTAAAATCTGTAAAGCGCATGTGCAACTTCTTAATGCTGTTTAGCTATTACAGTTTATAAAACATCGTGCTATATAAAATAATTGATTTATTTACATAAAATATAAATTACAAAAGGAAATAAAAAATGAATTTATGTTTATCTTAATAAAAAGAACCATGGGATTAAGATCAAAGAGATACCTTTGACTTAAGAGCCATCGTTTTGCTGACCCACTGTGCTAGGTAAAGAAAAATGTAAATACACAAACAAAAAACATTGAAATTCATAAACTTAATACATTTTATGATGCATCAGAAATCTTTTTTTCATGTCTGACATTGGACACGAACACATTAAAAAAATAAATTAAGAAATATAAATATGTTTCACATTATATCTTGAAGCACCATATATAATCATATTTATTAATAATATTTCTTTAATTTTTGTTGAAAGCACATATATTTTATTCTTTCTTTATTATCTTTTTTAAATTTGATGTACAGTATATTGCATAATAAGGTGTTTTTTAAGCTTAATGTTAAAAGTTTTATAAAGTTTTAAAATATATTAAAAGTTGATACTGACTTAAAATCATCAAAATAATTAGAGAGATCCTAATTTCTTGATAATCAAAATACTATTATATTTTTATAAAAGAAAAAAATTATTGGAAAAAAAAAAGAATATTGCCCAGAATATATTTAATAGTCAATCATTTTGCTATTTATTTGAAAATTAAAAATACAATAATTAGTTCTATTCATATTGCTTCAATGACTGTATGAGTAAACAATCCCCTTGATTTATTATTAATAATTATATTATTATTGTTATTACAATAGTTTATAATTAACGGACATTTTATTTGTATTATATATATATATATATATACGGACATTTTATTTGTATTATATATATATATAAGGTATCTGTGTTATATATGTATATGTGCATGTTGAAAAATACTGAATACTTACAGTTCGACAAACAATATGTATTCTATTCTAATCAAATTCTATTAAAAAACATGAGCTATTACAAGAGATATATATATTTGTACATGGATGGAGGCTTGGAACAAAATATAATATAGTTTGTGGATGTACTACATAGTACCAATTTATGTTCATTTTTGACTATGAATGCCGATTATATTTAACTGTTTTTTAATTAGTAATCTTCTTAACCAACAAATACAGTGATATTTACTATATAATTATAGGTATGGATTTGGGTGACTTCTTCAAATTCATAAACTTTCCAAATCTTAAAAGGGGAAGAATTAAAGTAAAGAGTGCTACTTTTGCTATACTTGTATTTAAGATCTCAATTAAGTATAATCTAGAAAGTATTATACAAGTATATACTTCAATTTAAATCTATACAGATATAAAAATAGATAAATATTTTCATGATATTCAAACACTATTAATGGAGTTTGTCCTTATTTTTAAGTAGGTTACCGATGAAAGATATGAATATCAAAATTAGAAATTGTTATAATACAGAATCCTATTGGGATATTCATAATTACAAAACAAAAAAAAATTCAAGAGAAAGCAAATTGTATAAAATTGTAATAACAATTTGCATATTTCAAATTCATTTTTAAAGAAAAAATATAATCCAAAATGGACATGAAGAGAACCTAATGAATTCAAAATTTCATTTTGAACACTATATTTGGATATTAAAATGAAAGTTGTAAACTATTAAATAATAATTCTATACATATAAATTTTAAAAAATCTTAACCAACAATTAAACATTTCAGAATGAACTCAAAACTACATTTAAAGAAAAATGAGTAATGACTTAATTTAAGAGAAAAAAATTATTTAAATAATGAGAATGAAAAGATTGAAAGATAATCAAGATTAAATATTTTTAAACGGAGTATGTTAAATTTTGAAAAAAAAAAAAAAAATCACAACCAGATGCTATTTATATATATAAATGTTTTGAAAGTTTAACCAAGAAAAAGAAATGCCATTTTTATTATAGTTATAATTTACTGCGCATGTTTTCAACATTGTCAGACAGAATCATAAGGCTCATATTTTGCTGCAGGAAGCAATACAACATTTAAATAAAGTACTTGTTATGTAAATGTTCTATTTACATATTCCATTTTTTTGATAAGGGAACACTGGATTCTTTTTTGTCCATAGCTTGAGAGTTGCTAGCAATGTACCATGCTTCTTGATTTTATGCTCCCTTCCACTTGCTCAGAGCAAACTACTTTCACTCTCTAAGGGTCAAAATCATGATTTCACTCTCACATTTGTTTTAAAAACAAAAACCTATATTCTGGGTTCATTTTTGTATGTATATATGAGTATTTGTGCTGCTTGACTCTCATATCAATATTGGCCCATGATTTCCCATAACAGACCACACAGTAAGAGGAATTACCACACCCAATTTTGTATACCACTTTTGGGGTTTGCTCTGAAAATATTTTATTCTTCACATTAATTATAAATCTATTTAATTTGGGAGGGGTTACTAAGACTAACATTGTGTGTTTGCACAAATCTTTTTCAATCTTTGTCACACACAGGAAATGTAGAAAAGACTTATTCATGGTTTAAGTCTGTTAGATGAGAGGGTGTTTTGTTTATTCTAGTATAAAATTTCTTGAATGTGTCAATCAGCTTATTATGGTTGTCTCATAATCCAATAGGTCTTTAATGTAAGCATTAATATCATCTTTATGATTGAATTCATATTGCATAATTTAAAGTTTCTGTTTAGAAAACCCTTAAGTCTCCTAATTTATGCAATGAAGGAGTATGAATCTTGGGATGAATAGCTGCTCAAACTTATAGCGGGTTTAAAATCATATTATAATCAAGATTGTCATTGCTTTTCTGCATATACAATCAAAAAAAATGATGTTTTTAAATTCATCTTATTTTTTTGATTATCCATTATAAAGATATTTGTTCTAAATTGTAAAATATGTGCTCAATGTGTGTCTCCAATGCAGAAAGGAGCACATCATCCACATTCCTCATACAGACTGCATTAGGCATTTTTTGTGGATGATGATTTCCTTAAATTTTGTCAATATAATACTGCAGATCCCAGTAATTGGCACTCCCATACGTCAACCATATTCCATTTTATAATATTTGTTGTTGGCCAAAGCTATTATACTGTTGGCTTATGGTGTTTCCAATTAGTAGACTTATCTGCTTATATTATATTGACAAAATTCAAAGAAATTATTATCCCCAAATTCCTCACTTCAATGCCTAAAGAAGTCTATGAGGTATGTGGTTGATATGCTCATTTGTGTCCCAGAGATACACGTCTGAGACATACATCACAATTTAGAACAAATATCATCTTTACAATGAACAATTGAAGATGAATTTAAAGAGATTAACTTCCTAGATATAAATATCTAGAGAAACCAACAACAATCTCAATTAAGATGATTTTAAAGCCCCTAGAAGTTTGAGAAGCTATCCATCCCATGTCTTGCACCCCTTCAATGTTTAAATTGGTGGGTCTTAAGGGTTTCCTATACAGAAACTTAAAGTTATACAACATGAATCTGATCATAAAGATAATATTGATGCTTCCATTAAAGGTCTGTTGACCCTAGTATACAACCATAATAAGCTAATTAACACAGTCAATAAATTTTATGTTAGAATAAACAAACCATCCTTGCAGAAAACAGTCGTGAATTTATGAGTAAGCCTTCCCTACATGTCACAAAGATTAAAAAAGATTTGTGCAAACATATACAATGTAACTGTAGAACCCCTTCTACATTACACAGATTAATAAATAATGCAAAGGATAGAATACTTCCAGAGAAAACCCATCAAGTAGTATACAAAATCAAGTACAGAAATTTCTCTTGCCATGTGACATATTATGGACAATCATGGACAAATATTGTTATGAAAGTCACACAGCATAGGTACCTGTATAGCCACATAAAAAAACCAGAATATATATCAGTGTCTCTAGAACAGGATCAAGCATGTGAGTATGCTTTTGACCTATCAAAAATAAAAGTGTTTTGTTCTGAGAAGGAGAATTGGGAAGTGTGAGATCAAAGAAGCATGGTATATTGCTGATGACTCCCAGACTTTTCCCTTATTAAAAAATGGAATATATTATAATGGTCATATTTATACATTCACACAACAAAATTGAGAGTTTTGGCAAGTTATCCCAAAGCGGACATAGATGAGGGGTTGCCAACGCTCTGATGAGAGGTTGAGACATTGAATCAGATTTCACTTCAGTTCCTTCACAAACGCTCTGTGATTTACTACCCTATGTATGACAGATATGAGGTTACACTTGGCCTCTTTTAGTTTGCATGCCAGCAGTAGAAAAGGGTGAAGTATGAGACTCGGGGAATAATGACTAAATTAATAATTAACTAACTAAACACACACACATATGGCTGATTAGATAATGCACATATTAACAACTAACAATAAATTAAAAGTAGATTTAGATAAGATTTAGGATGAGTTGCAAATAACACACTAAACACTTTATAGGTATTAAGATATTTAATTATTAAAATATAATTTAAATAATACAAAATAGAAGTGCATTAGTATTTTACACTCACAGGTGTTATACAATGATGAGCGGATTTAGATACAAGTTCTCATCTTTTGTGCACTTTAAATCATTTAAATTTTAAGTTATTACAAATTAATATTTTATCTATGGTTTATAATCATGCCTGAATTATGATATGCCATTCTTACAAGGTTTGCTATGAATTAAAATTACAAGAATGACAATAATAAAATATAACTAATTTTATTAAAATTATATATTGAGCAATAATGTGATCCCTCTGCAGATTGTTTTATATAAATTAGATTTGTTTTTCAGATCAATGCTGAACTGAATAACATTATGGAGGGATGAACTGGTGATTGTAGTGTGGTGTCTGTAACCATAGCACTGAGACTAAATTAAAGAATTGCAGTGTCAATGTATCATTGCTCACAGGCTTCAGTACCAAGTACTTGGTGCCTTAAAACCAAATGGTTTGCTACATTAACAAAGAAAAATAAGTTCAGGGACTTGGATTGGCAACTCAAATGGTCTGGTCTTAAACTCAGTAAATTTCTTGGTGCTCTTATCCTGAAACTATGGAGGGGGTGGCCTTATTAATAGCAGACCCATCAGAGATATAGCAAGACATGAGGCACTCTACATGCTTTATAAAGACACATTTTACATGAGAGCACCTACATGCTTTATAAAGACACATTTTACATGAGAGCACCTAATCACTTCTCTAGTATTATCAATATTAATAATCCCTGTCTTGAAACATGGCATATCATAATATTAATATAATGACAATAAAGTATAAAATAAGATATGTATGACCACAGATTATACAGATACAGATATAATAATATAATAACTAGTTACAGTTATTATGATTAGAAGATTGATTAAATTTATAATTATTATTTAATAAAGGCAAGATTCTTACAAATATTATTATTGAATCCAAAGTTAAACATTAAATTTATTATTACAGAGTTTATTTATTAAAACATTATTATAAGTTATTATTTATGAACATTCATCTATTTAGCCAGCTTAAGAGAATTATTAAAGTAGTTTAGTTTAAGATTTCATTTATAAAGCTCTGCAGGAAGAAATGTTACAAATCTTCTTCTGGCTGAGGTGTCCTTCATGGCATTTGGCACTGGTGTTCTTCATGGGCTGCTTGTCTCCGATATCTTGGCAGGCTGTTGGTCTCAAAATTCTCCACTTCCCATAGACTAGTCTTCCAAAGGAAGATGGCAAAATTTGTTGCCTTCTAGCCTACTGTTTTCATTATAAAATTGGGCATGGCCTCTGGCATCAACTGAATCATTAATTTAAGAGAGTGAACCTTAGTGCTTAATTTTAAGTTTTTTTTATACAAACTATTTTACTCCCCCTGAAAAAGCCATAAACTTGTTTACAATTTATAAAACTTTAATCTTAAGTTTTAACACAGTTTTATTAACTTTGGAAAAGACAAAAGTGAAATCTAAGTTATTTCTTTTGTCTAAAAATCTATTTTAAAAATCTGATCTTGGTACCCACAAAATTAATCCAGGTATGTGTAGTGTGATAATTTCCGAGAAACAGGTAATCTTTTAAAACAGATTTAAGTTCTGTAAACATTCTGCTATATGTGTAATGTTGCCATCTCTGGAATTGAAATTTTATATGTAAACAAAAGTAAATTTGTACTCTAATTTTATAATAACTTAAAGATAAAATAATTTCAATAGTGTTGCAATGCTTATAAAATCTATTACATTGCCGCTTCATTTTCATATACATGTAGGTGCACTCATACACATACAATAATGTTTATACAAGTTACTTTTAATTTAATATATATAATTTATAATTGAGTATATGTCTTATCACTATGCACATACAGACATTAATATCTATGTACACAAATATATAAATATACACACATATATGTAAATATACACTATTATACATTAAAACACATTACTATATAATGTATGCTAATATATGTAGACTTGGATGGGTTTCAACTGAGGATAGAATACTATGAGACATAGCAGGTGAAATGGGAAGTTAGACAAAATAATATTGTTTCAATATAAATAAGACATTTACATAATGTCCGCTTTATTTAAATGTTGTATTGTTTCCTGCAGCAAAATATGAGTGCCATGATTATGATCGTTAATGTTGAAAGCATGCTCACCAAATTACAACTACAATGAAAATGGTATTATCTTTTCTTGGCAAATAATATACTTTCTCAAAACAGATACTACATAATATATATTCCTTTTCACTGTAACTTAAATCAAGAAAGCAAGAATTTATTTACAAAATCAAAGTGTAGAAAACATGCTTTGTCTTTAGAAAATTCTGATAAGAAAAAGATCACTAAAAATCTTATAAATAAAGGTTATTTTCATCTTTTATAATAGTTAAACTTTTTTGTTGTTATTAAATTTGATAATAAAGGAGATGGGTTCAATGGATTAGAGATGAAATTTTAGATGTAAGTCTGTTTGAAATATGCAGTCATTGGTATGGAAGATCAAATGTTCACAAGGGAATAAATGTGATTTAATAAATAAAATAGTTAAAGCTTGTAGAAAAGAATTGAAAAAAATATGCCTTGTTAAAAAACAAATTGCTAACAACTATAATAATAAAGTTATTTTTATATAAGTATAAAATAGATGAGACTAATAGTTATAACTTCTTCATTCATTATCTTTTTCAATAAAAAAAATTATAAAAAAGAAATATATTTTAACATATTATCCTTTTCTATAAACATTTCTATTTAGAAAGGAAGAGAAATATGCAGACAAGATTTATAAGAGCAGTTTGTATCATGAATGATTTATCTATAAGAATAAATTAATTTAATGCTATAATTAATATAAATGATCAATCATTCATAAAAGATTTTCAATTTCATACATATTTTTATACAGAAAATCTGACAATGCCTCTTACTCTCACATATACAAAGCTAATCTAATCTTAAGTTTTTCTAATGAAATCTAATTAATTAAATTAATATTAATAATGATTGAACAATATGTCTCATATAAATAACTGCTTTATTTAAGTTATCCAGATTATATTTCTTGATTGCTATAAATCAAACCATTTCTCAGAGAGTCTTAATTTTGTAAGTATTTGTTATCCTTTTTAATTAGTTTTTAAATTCATCCACTGCTGTGATTAAATTCTTCTGATAAGATGCCTTTTAATTAATCTTGTTTATGGATTTTAATTAGTAGACATTGTTAATCCCATTTTTATATAGCTTATGAGTATTTGCAATCTTTGACATAAATTTTTACTTATAAACTTTTATTTATTTTTAATATTTAACTTTCATATTTTATTTTTTAACATGCACACATTTTACCATTTCTTTATGTTTACAATCAACTCGTTATTTACACACACATATATTTTATTTTAACTAAATAAATGAAAAGAGAGATTTTTCTTTTTTTAGTTTTTAAGAATTCTTTTTTTTTAATATTTTAAATTTTCTCAGTTACACTCTCCCTCAGGCTAACTTTCTAAGTACACTTTCTTAATTTATTCTATAGTTTAATTTTTGTCAAGTTAAATTTTCTCCCCCCTCTATTAATTAATTTGTAAACATTACTACTGACTTTTAGCAAACTGTTTTAAACTAATAATAAAACTCTTTAGACTTTTATAGATTTCTTTTTTTTTCAAATGAAATTTTTTTAATTTCAAAATCTTTGTTATTTAAATATACAATTTTATTTTAATGGTTGCAAACATCAATTTTATATGGAGCACTATTCATTAGTGGTACAATATATATACACACCTGGGTCTCATTTTATGTGGATTATTTTAATGTGATTTTGAAGTTATGCAATTCATGTTTCTTCTTAATATCTTTCATATTTCACTATATTTATTAGATATCAAGAAATTTAAATTATCAATAACTTATTTTCACTCGAAATACTTTTTTTTTCAAAAATATAATGTTATATTAGCAGCTAACGTAAATATGGCCTGAAGCTGTATTTACAACTTAGCTTCTATGTAAATAACCTATTTATACTAATGAGTAAATAATAATAATAGATGTATACTTACATATAAAAATATCACAATAAATATTCAAAAAATTTATACTTACATATAAAAATATCACAATAAATATGAAGATTATAAACTGAAAATAATCTTTCTAATGATAATGTATAATCTTTTTGTTCTTATTTTTTAAATATAGAAATATAAAACCATTAACGCAGCACAAGACTAAAAATGGTGTTAGTTGTACATCACATCACGAATAAAAATAAAGTGGCTAACAGGTTTCCCTGGGCATAATTGTTGAGAGATTCTTGACTTCATTTAAGGAGAAGCCACAATACATCACATCACATCGAGTCTGATTTCTTACCAGTTTACAAATGAATGCTAGCAGTAATGATTGAAATATGTATGAAAAATGTAAAATAAAATACTGTAGTAATAAAAAAAGTAAAAAAAAGTTTATCTTATATTAATTTTTTTCAAATATTTGAAATTTTTTATTAGTCATAATTTAATTGCTTATTTTTTAATGCGAATTTTAAAGTAATTTTTCCTTGTTGCTTTGCTTTTATGCGAATTCTGAAAATTACAGACCCTATCCCCCATTTTTCAAGGTAAATTAAGTCTATTTTTGTGCAATTTTTTTTAATGCAGGTTTTCTGTGGAACCTATCTACTGCATAAAATGAGGCCCAGGTGTATATATATACATACAACACACAAATTTAATACATAGCACAACTCTAATTATTCTATGAATGTGTGTACACGTGTGCTATCATAAAGATCATGACATACATTAACATGTATCCATCTAAATCATCCTATTCTGAATCATATTAACATGACATCATTAAGTATTTCATTATGAATCTGAAGCAGTTTTTTATAATCTATGTCACTAATAATATTAAGTTTAGAAAGCAACTCGTGTCATAGAATGATCACAATGTGCCAGTAAGTAGACTAGTAAAGTTATAGCCAAATTTCAACTGTTAATCCTTAAATACATGAGCACTTTATATTTTTCTCTTCAAACTCACTCATCTTCATATGAATGTTTCACATTAGACAAGAAACTGATTCAGAAACACCTCACTATAAATGTCTGCTGTATCCTAATACTGTTTCATCAACATTTCATATAATTTAAACATAACATTAAATTATCATTGCACATATAAATTAATAATTTTATTCTGTATCTTCATTGATTATATTATCTTTATTATTTAAAGTAAAGGGTATAAGCATCACACATGCAACTATTTTCTTGATCATTCAATAGTAGTAGATCTTATTATTTTACAACATATTTTATTCATACACTTCTTATAATATATTTCATCATTGATCTCTGCCATGAAATCAATGCACACTCAAACACACATGTATAGGTATCATACTTATTTTTATGTATGGCTATAAAATAAACAATCGGGCATTAAACATTAAATTTTTGGTGCTCTTTTAGTACGTGATCTCCACCATTTTGAATTTCAAAAATGACCAAAAATATCATCTGACACATCTAAGTGTTAAAAGAAGTATGCGAAAATGCAAAAAATTTAGAACATGGAATCATACACACTTCTGTATGTTTGTGTAATCTCTCAGTTTGTGTTATAAAACCTTAAATTTTGATAACTTTCTAAGACATGAATATAAAACATTTAAACTAATAATTTAAATATATTATTATCTTTTCTTTTTTTACATTCAAACTAGATAGTTTAACAAAAATTAGTCTCCTTTTTTTCTTTTCTTAATGTACTGCATAACTTTGAAAAAAAAAATTAAAAAAATATTTTTGTTTATCTTCTAGATTAAACATGCTGACCATTTTTTGCCTTCTTTCTTTTGTTTTAAATACAGAATTATTTAAACAAAACCATTAAAGTTGATAATCTTAAGACTCTGTGCCTAAATGTGACAGTAGGGAGCTCTACAAATCTTAACACAAGATTAACAATTTCAAATGACAAGAGCAGCAGCTCTTATCTTTGACCTAATTTCTAATTATATAGAATCTAAAGCATAAATACATTTATTGACATACAGAATTATTACTAGGAATTAATTTTAAAACATTATTTTTGTTATTTTTGGTAGAGCAGTTAACTATCCTTAGAGAAATTTTAATATAGTTTGATATAAGCATAAATACCGTTATATCTTGGTTTGCTAACAAGGTTTCTTGTCAATATTTTTTCTTTCTTTTACATCTTGAATAAAGACAAAGCTTCCAGATAAGTAGAATTAAATGATGTTCATGCTCACATTTTATTATAGTTATCATAAGAAATTAAAATTTTACTTTTTTTATTAGTCATATTTAGATAAAACATCCATCAGATGAAATTTGATTTTCTTTCCTGCATTTTGCATACTACTGACATTTACAATTTGCTTCATGGCACTACTCAGGAAATTTGGGAAATCAAACTTTTCTTCTATTCTTCTATGTAGAGTAGGTTACTTCTACAATGAATGTTTACATCAATACTTTGGAAATATTGATATACTTACTCTTTCTTATTGCATTGCCAAATGTTTATTATATAATACTAAATCATCCATGCACTTTAACACAATTTTAAAATTTGAATTTATCAAAACTGTAAAAGAGGGTGGTAAATAAAGTGTATAAAATTTTAAAATTTGAATTTAGAAGTTGAAGTTAGGAGATATAAGAATTCTGAGAGGATTGCTGGGGCAATCGAAACTTAAACTGTAAAAGAGGGTGGTAAATAAAGCATTGTGTAACAGTAGTAAAGTGCATGGATGATTTAATATTATATGATAAATATTGATATACTTTCTTAATATCACACAATCTTATTTCCCTCCACAAGCTAGAAATCCACTGAAATTTTTTGCTTATTTAAGCCTTTTTATATCTTTTTTAGGGCATAATCTCTCTTTATCTAGATTTTTTAGAGTTTTATTATCTCTGGGATTAACTTGAATTTTCACAATAAACTAATTACTCCATAAATACAAATAAGTATACAAAGGCTTTTTTAATTAATAAAACCAAAATAAAAGCTTAATCTGATATCATTACATTCTAGTACACAGGGACATGCCCCTGTTTCTAAAATTATGTCCCAATGAACAACAAAATTGTTCCAGTGTCTGGCTTTAGTTATATTTTATTTCACTATATTAGATTTTTTTAATTATTAATAAATAAGTTAAGTACTATAAAAAAATTATTGCACTATTATATGATCTACTGAATTATATCGATGTTTAGTAAGCAGTTCATCGAATGTCAATAATGGATAATGTAACATGAACCATGCATGAATGACCAAAGCATGTTTTGCATAGCAGTCATGAGAACCATTGTCAAATGATAATAATTTTATATTACATTGTGTTGTTTTCCAGATAAACAAAGTGTAGTGTAAATAAACAAAATGCAAAATGAAATTGCCATTTTTCTGAAGAATTTACAAAAGTGGTCATTTATTAAAAAAAAAAAACGATTTTGAAGCATTTTATTTAGTGTGCAATATTTATTTATCTTTAAGTCATGGAGGGAAATCAAGTATAAAAGATCATATTCAAACCACTAATCGAAGAAGACCTTGAAAGAACCAAGCTTGATTCAAAATGCATTTATTATAAACTTCTCTTAACATCAAGCGCTCAAAAGAAAAGTCACTATTTTATTTAAAACACTAATCATAAATCTAAATTACCTGTTGCACTATTTTCTAAAAATATAACCACATGTAAGATTAAATAAAATTCAACAGATGTTTTGTTTTGTACAGCTGAGTTGACAACTGCATATAAAGTTATAAATCACCATCAGTCATTTACTTCATTAAATTGCATTACTAAATGAAATACTCTTATGTATTCAGATTCAAATATAGTGAAAAAACAGACAAATGCTAGAACTAAAGTGACTGTTATAATAGAGAATATTTTGGCTCCACATTCTATGTCGCCAATTAAAACTGAATTTAAAAATATTCTGCTGTTTGGAATCTCAATTGAGTCTAGCAATCACAATGCAGAAAAGATGTTCCCATTGCTAATACATTAATTTTCAGAAACAAAATATTTACAAGTGAAATTATTAAAACAACACATTACAAAATGATGTGTCCAATACCGTGTCTTTATTTTGTATGAAGATATTGGAAAAATTAAAAATTCTTACAGAGAATATTATAGTCTTTGGTACAGATTACCCAAATATAAGTTTCAGAGGCAGTCAAAGACAAGAAATCAGTAATGTTTTTTAAATTAAAAGAATCTTTACCAAGAGATGTAGAATGAGTTAGATGCCTGGTTTAAGTACTTCGTAATAATTCTTCTGGTGCTGTTTTATCCATTGACATAAAATCTATTGTTCTTAAAATTTACAAGAATTTTTCAATGTATACTTTGAAGGTTGAAAGAACCAAAGAGTTTTGTGCTTATGCAGAGCTTACATACAGTAATATAATGGCATATTTAAGAACTAGATGGTTGTCATTAATGCTTGCCATTGAATGTATTGTAAAGCTATGGAAACCTTTAAAAGTTTTTTTACAGCTGAAGAAAATGCCCTAAAGACAATACTTAACTTCTATTATCTGCTTGCAGAAATGTATACTTCATTTTTACACAGCCAAATTTTTCTTAAATAAAAACAAATAAAGAAAGTTGAAAAAAGTAAGATTACTATAGACGAAGTGAACAATCAATTAGAAGAGTTAAAAGTATTTTGAATAAAAAATTGAGAAGCAGTTTCATAGGCAATCACACGAGATAGTTATATGACATGTTGAAGAAAAATGCATTTTGTTCAGCAGAAATTGAGGTATTTGACAAAGAAGTTAAAGCTTATTTCACTACTGCAACATGGGTGACTTTAAATAAAATATCCCAATAGAAGATTGCAGAGGAGACAATTTCGTATTTACTGGAAAAATAAATTAAAATAACAGATACTTGGTTTGAGGAAGTATTCTATCTAAAATCATTTATAGAAACCCAAATATCGAATAATGAAAAAAATGAAAAAGATATGCATGAGAAATGGCGTCTTCTTTTTAAAGCAAATAAATAAGAGAGAAAGGAAAATGGAATTTATTAAAGATATGCCAATACTTTCATGCAATTCCAGATCATAATGCTAATGTTAAACGTATATCTTTTATTATTTCTTCCCAATGGACCAAGAATGGCAACTCCATCTCCATTTTCACAAGTGAAAGCATAGTTCAACATGTTTTCATTTATAGTAGATCTTATTCTGAATTTTACAACATTGTAAAAGAGAACAAAAAATTGTTGCAAAAAGTTCAGAAAAGTATGAATGGTCAAAGAAGGATAATGTTGAAAAAGATAGGAAAAGGATTTAAAATGTATTACAAATTGTAATGTATTATTTCTAAAACATCTAACTTACAAAGTTAAATGCTTATTAATTTTGAACTATTTTTCTTTTTGAAAAAGTTCATTTACAATATTTATTTTTAATTGTATTTTATTATTAAAATTATTAAAGTTAGTATTGAAATTATATAAAAATTTTTTTTTATTGATCTTCAACACATTTTTCTCCCTTTTCCTTTCCCGTTACAGTCAAAATGCCCCGTCTCGCAGACAAAACATTTTAGCAGCTCTATTACAGACTCAAATTTTTATTAATATATATATATATTTTAGTAATTAAATAATTTTTTTTTTTTCTAAACAATTTATTTTATTTTTCTCATCTTACAATGATAGACTTTAAAAGAATTTCTTTACTAATTTTTTTTCTATATTATAAAAAGCAACTGTAATTTTAATAATTAAAAATGTAACCAATTTAACACACAATCTTAATCCATAAAAATAAAGGTAATTTTTTAAAATTTTACTTCTTTTTAAATATTCAGTAATAAAAAAATGAAATATATTTTTTCTTTTGATATCCAGTGACTATAATTTGCATAAATTTCATCATTTTCTCTTAAAGTCACTGTTTGCACCATATATTTTTATTCACACACACATATAAACGTAAATATATATGAAACCTATTTCCTTAATGTTTTTAAATTGCTAATTCGATAGCTTTATCTACATGTGCATTGATTCAATTCTATGCTCCTAACGTTATATTTTAAACCCCTACTGCTATTTCTGTCTATTCATGTATCTTGCTATGAAACATAGTTTCAATATATATAATAAAATATCTTGTAAGGTTTAAATTATTGAGGTACATTACTTACATTTATATATATAATTAAAAATATCTTACTATGGCTTCTTTAATAATTCACTTCACTTGCTATCATAGTTACACCTTTATTGTCAGCTTGAAGAAAAAAATAGTTTTTGTCTTCAATATTATTTCAGATTAAGTTTATATTTGTTGGTTGATTCATGTCAATTCCTTCCTAATGTTATTAATATTTTCCTTCTATAGAGTTATATGAGTATGGTCAATAAGAAAATTGTTTTATAATAGGCAAACAAAAGCTACATCTTTAGATCACCATTTTTGGATTCTCTACAATAGTTTTTTTTACTATTGGAAGAACATCATTTGGGCTGCAGCTAGTGTTTTTCTGTTGCCTTATCCTATGATTTTCATCATTTCCATCATATAGAAATTTATAATTATAGCTATGTGTAAATGAATATTAAAAAGTACTTCTATAATTTATATTCTTTGCACATAAATAATGGTTATGGATTTAATATGGTGAGAGACAATTACTATAATGCAGAATCTCCCCATTTTCTACAGATTCCTTATCAGCTACATAATATTCTTGCTGTGCAGTTGGATTTTCCATCCATATTTTCTTTTTTTCCTCTCTTCTCATCCAATATATATAGCTTTTTCATAAGACATGAGAACAAATCTTTCCACTATCTTCAGCTTTTCTTTCTTACTATTTTTTTCTTACTATTCATGTTTTACTTTCATTAATATAATTAATCCTAATTAGTTGTTGTTTTTCTTTGTCCTAAATTAATTAAATCTGATAATTACTATTAATTGCCTGTTTTTCTTTGTTTGTTCTAACTTAAATTAAATCTAGTAATTACTATTAATCCAATGTTTTTGATCAACATTGAATTAATGTTTCTGGTACATACTTTATTCTACATTTTTTCCCCAACATATTCTGCAATTGTTTAACTGTTTTCTCCACTATTCCATTACTTTCAGGGTGATATGGTGAAGCAAGAATACATTTAATCCCTTGTAAGAAATCCTTAAATTTTGCAAAGTGAAATCTGTTCTATTATCTTTTACCCATGAATAGCAAATATTTCTTTTTGCACCATTATGACACATTCTACACTTGTGTTTTTTACTAATCTGCCTTCCATCCAATAAGAGAATGAATCAACTAAAATCAGTATTGTGTATCCATTTAAAGGTCTTGCATGATCTAAATGGATATATATCCAAGGAGTCATAAACTTTCTCCAAGTTTCTGTTTAAATGGCAATTCATTAGTAATAGTGCATCTTTTAACCATCAGCTCAATATCACTACTGAAATTTGACCACCATACATATGATAGGTCAAATCTTTCAGATGAACTTAATGAAGAAGACCAAACACATGGTCTTTTCATTAGTGCATGTCCACTGCAGACTGAAATATTATCTCATATCTTCCAAATCAATTTTATTCCTCCCATAGGACAAGTTTTAGTCCAACCATATTTTATCCCCTTTATAAGTTGGATGTATCTCTTGTCTTGTTTATCCCAATCAGCTATAACTGAACTATTAAGTGCTATAGAGTTTAATACATTTATGTAATTAATTTCACAATGACATATTCCCTTCTTAATGTCAGGTGACCAGGACAAAGCATCAACATGATCAATTTTTCCCTGGCTTATAAACTAGTTCATAGCCATAGCTTGATAAAATATTAATTCATAGTAGCATGTGTTGGCTGTCATGTCCAGTAATTATTTCTCCCTCGCTGAATATTCCCATTAGCAGTTGATGGTCTGGAAATTGCACCTATAAATATATTGGTGAAATTTTTTAATGGCAAAAATGTTTTCTGTTTCCTTGCCATCTGGCTGTAATTTTCATCAGTTTCTGCCAAGACTCTTCATTTCCATAACATGACTGGGAAATAACAACATCGTATTCCAAAGCATGTTGTTAATATAACATTTAGATCAACAGATATTAAAAATCTTTTGTTTTTTTTTAAATAGCTGAATGATGTTTACTGGTCTAATATATGCACATATATATTCAGAAGCTGGTTAAATCGTGACAACCATTAAAAATCTTTCATAAAAGTTTAAAAGTTCCAAAAACACCTGCAATATCAATATCTTTATTGACCTACCAGGATTTTTTATCTTTCATTTGCATTTATAGTATGTCTGATAAACTTTATTTCCTTAGTAGACCAATACATTTATTAATATTAATTCTAGCTATTAAAACAGGCAAAACTCTCCATACAAATTGTGTCACTCAGTGCAATCCAGAGTAATCAATGGATGCCAAAAGGCTTGTGCATAAAATCTCTATCTAGTGCCTACTCACCCAATATCCCCAGACTAGTTTCTAGCTTGTGGCATTCATCAGTGAGTAGCCTGGGATCTGAGAGCACTTTTGCCTGTTTTAATAACAGCCTATGAGCAAGCATAAGAAATGATGATCCTATGATGTTTAGTGGTTTAATTAATTCTAGCTCACAGTTTTTTCCTGTTTTGAGCAAACTGTATCCACTGCTTTTCTAATTCCAACTCTGTTTTAGCAATAGCCAAGATGTAACATGAATAGGAAATTGTGTGTTTATATATTTGAAAATATCCATTTTCATGAGGAAAATGTTCAGTGCTAGTGTATCATTTTACTGCAATTCATTGCACTTCTTCAATCCCTTATGAATAGTCAATATTAACATTTTTGATGTTTTTTCAGTTACTGAAATTTGATGGAATGCTGCAGTAAGATTTAGCTTCATGAAATAAATAGTTTTTGTATCAACACCAGCTCTTTGCATACATTTGGAAGAGGGTATGAACCTTTATTAACACATTTGTTCAATGTGATTCAATAATCAGCACATAATCTCAATTTTCCTTGGGGCTTCATTATTGTAATCACTAGTGTGGCCCAAGATAAATGTTCTATTGATGTTAAGATTCCTTTAAAAACCATTTCATCAAGCATTTTCTCTATTTTTTCTCTCGAGCTGATGTTTACAAATAATAGGTTATGCACCCTCAATCAACACTACAATCTATCAGATGTGTTCTTAGTTCTGTTGATCCAGACTTAGACAATTTCTTCCACATTATAGTTGCCATTTAAACTGTCTTTATCACATTGACATGAAATCCTAAAAGTTGAAACCAGTTTCTTCCCAGTAATGGATTAAAATCTTTATATTGCTACATATAATGAAAGAAATTTTAATATTGAATTTATCTTTAGAGATACAATAACTATATCTATTTTCATGTCTGTATTAATGTGAGAAATTTTACTTTTGAATTTAACTTTACATATATAACAACTTTCCCATACATTATTTTGTTTCCATTAATGTGTTGTCGACAGTTTCCAGTGTAGATCTCATACTTTTTGATGATTTTTATCCAATTTCTATTAGATATCAATGACAAACCTGCTCTCCTGCCCACTTCCATCATTAGTTTGCCACAAATAACATTTAATGGTATTTATTCCATTTTATTGTAATTGAATTCTTTACATTAACACTTTTATTGATCATCCTTTCCCAAGATTTCTAGTCTAACATTTGCGTATTAACATTTCTACATTCCTCTAAAATGGTAGGTGGATGCCAAATGTCCTCTTTTTGCACAACTTCTACAGGTTTTTTGTGTTTGCCATTATTTCACAAATGCCCAGGTTTATTATAACAATAATACATTTCATAATTTTTCTCTTTACTGGGATTTGGAGTATTTTTTTTGCCCTAACTATTGTGGCAATATATATTCTGATGTATTATTCTGCATAGTTTCTTATATAATGCATTTATCCATGGTCCATATATAATTTAGATCAGGGTCACTCAACATTTCCTTAAACTTTTGCCCATCATACCATAAAAAATTATTCTAATAGCATATTAATAATTTCAGGGATAAACATGCAATCCTAAGCTAAATTTGTTAATGCTACATCATAATCAACATATTTTTCATGAGGTAGTTGCCTTCTATTTCAGAACCTCAATCGTGCTACCCATTTTGATATTCCCAGAGTAAAATAAAATTTCTCAGTAACTTCTTTATATGGAGAAAGTTCCTTTGGTCTTTTAGGATAAGTTAGTATATTCACCAGCTGTATCACATCCTGAT
Organism: Epiperipatus broadwayi; assembly: GCA_028023455.1. NCBI lineage: Eukaryota > Metazoa > Onychophora > Udeonychophora > Euonychophora > Peripatidae > Epiperipatus > Epiperipatus broadwayi. Next base: position 1,952,736 of record JAQFVV010000181.1, on the reverse strand, counting down.
CCATAAAAAAGAGAAACATTGCCACTCATTACCTGTTTTATTACGAACATATAATATTCTACATATTTAACCCAATTCTTCCAAAAAGCTACATCATTGGTGTTGAATTCCTGAGTAGTACTATTTAATACCACCTCCATTTATACACAGGCCCTTCATAAGTTTTCAACTGTGGCCATTCTACTTTTGTTTTTTTCTCAAATTCTTAATGACATATGACTTGTGCCATTCTCTATGTCCTTAAGATATTCAATACTAGTCTGGCAGTGATAATATAACTAATAAATATACACAATAGTTATTTATCAAATGTTTATTTAACAATAATAATACTAATGTAGAAAAAACATTTAAATGATAATTCATTATTCAGTAATTTATTGTCTAGTGGAATAGAAATTTTGCACACAGGAAATAAACCAATTTCAGATTTGTGTCTTCAATTCTAAAGATTCTTTAAACAGAAACGTGTATATTACAATCCAATGCATATAGTCCGTTCATAAGCAATTATCTTCTAGCAATTTGTCATTTTCTTAACCATAATTCCACTACTATCTTCTCATTGTGGTTTGGATAAACTTCAATTATTTACCCTTCAACAATAATCATTTTTATCTGACAATCAGTACTTGCTATGTTCGACTGCGTGGGTTTTTTCTCTATTTTCAACTCCTCTAATTTGTATTATATTTGCATATATTTTTTATTCAATTTAATTTGTTATAGTAGTGGCACCTCTTTAGATGTTGTAGAGTAGTTTTAAAGAAAAATAATTTAATATCAAAATAATCTGTACACATTTCCAAAAAATAAATAATCTTTATTTACAATAAATTTTATACTCACCGACATTTCACAATTCTATAGATCCACTTATAAAGGATACATACTAATGGTACTAGATAAATTTTTTTGAGATATTATTAGGTTTAATGTGTTTTCAAATTGTTATAGTATTGTTTTTATGTTAAATTTTTGGAATTTTTATTACTATTAATAATGTTTATGAATAGTTTTGCAAGTTATGCTTTGGTAAGTATTACAATTTTGAGAAATGCTATAATGTAAAATTAAGTTCATCAATTTCTACTAGTTTTATTAGGTTGAAATTAATATAACACTATTAAATAAACTTGCAGTTCTGCTTTAGCAATACGTTTTTTGATTCTGTCTATTTTGGATTGAGAAGTTTGATATATGACTGGCAATCTCATTTCCAATAATAGTGGTAGTTTTTATATGTATTTCTGAAGCTATCAAGCCTACATAAAAGGGATACATTTTCAATTAGATCTCATACATTTTTTTATGGTCTCTCCTTCCATCTCTAGGGATTTTATGTTTACGTTGTAACGGTCAGAAAACGTGTGCCTCGTAAACAGTGCAGAATTCGACCACCATACAGAACAGCAGCACCATCGAGTAGTGAAGCCACCCGTGGTACTGAGTTCGAACATAGTTTATCAATTCCACAATACCACCCACGAAACAACGCATCTGATGCGACATTAGTAAATATTTCCTTAGGCACGGTGGTCAGGGATATGCAAGAGACTCATGATTTTATTCTCGAGTTAGCCAATAATCAAACTAATATTAATTAAACATTCATATTTACATAATCGAGGAAATATTATATAGAATGGGTATCGAATAAATGAAATGTAACTGCAGACGTATAGTTTAAAATTATTTATTAATACATTTTAATAAAACAATCTAATAATATTTTATGGACTAACAGCTTCAGTAGCGGGATTTGCGACATGATTATATTTTAAAGAATACATTTATTTGTTTACAAATAGAATTCATTTATTTGAGGGCGTAATCTAGCTACCTAAAATTCTCGAATAAGTATTTCTAATGCATGCCTGGAGGGATTTATACCTTTGCAATGCAAGAGTCTAAAGTATGGGTTATAAAAGTAATGGCAGACATATATTTATACTAAGGGCAAACATTTATTTGAGAGTGAATTATGAAGATAATGCAGAGGCGGAGTGATATATAAAATAATAGAATTGAGTAAAGGAACACGTGGTACGCTTTAGAAAGGCGATATGGAATGGCAGTATATTGAAACTGCAATGCCGCGAATGGGTTTATAAGAGTATCGGGCTGGTCTCTGCCTCGGCCCGACGAAGTAAGGTGTCACATAAACATAACCAGGGACAAGCGGTCCGTGTCGCAGTTTTGCCGGCTGGCTGCATGACATGGTCAAATCCTACGGAAGCACCCATTATGCCCGCTTGTGTAGGATGACTGGGGTTAATTTCAACCCTGAAGAATCCGGAAATTTCACGGCGGAATGGGTCATCGCGTCTCTACAACGTAACACATATAAACTGTATAAACGATTATGATGAGGTTTAAATAGATTTCTGACTCGGCCCTACATTACCAACATTTACTCAAGAACTCTGGCGACTCTCAAAGAAATGTGATTTTCTAGAATTATTCATTAGATTTAATAAATACAAAACATATATAAACTGGGAGTTATTACAACTAATATGCCAGCCATTTGCAAAGTAGTAGACCTTGCATTACAATAAATGATGCACTGAATGCGTGTCGATTTATATGAAAGTGAAGTTATTAAGGAAATAAGAATGTCAGGCTGGTCTCTGCCTCGGCCCGACGAAGTACATATTAATGAAAATGTGACACGCATTCACTGTTTCAAACGATCATAGATTTAAACTTTGAAAATTGAGATAATTATGAGCATGCAATAATTAAATAATAAATATAGATAAAATGTAGATTTTAAAAATACGCACCCAAGATAGAATGAGGTAAGCTAGATTAGTAGAGAAATTTACACATTAAGTTAATTATTCAGTTTTAGTTATACATATGGTAGTTTTACATTTTATAATTTAGATAAGTAGTATGAAGAAAAGCTATAGCATATTATTAGAGTACTCTAGAGTTTGAACACAGACAGGTACCTGTTTTATAAGAAGTTTTCTGATTCCATTAGTTTAGCAGCAAAAAGTTCACGAGTGGCAATTCTTTCTTGTATTTAGATATTCATTTAATTTCATGGCAGCAGCAGCTTTCTCATTCATTTCAGGCAGCAGATTTTCATGGTGAATTTATGATGGGCAATGGAAAGTTCGGCATCCGATAGGCCATTTCCCGATGGAGAATAATCTAGGTGCTTTACTCGGTCATACCTTGGCAGGAACAAATTATTTTTATATTTTTGGAGACTCAGTGATCGAGAGCAAAGCTAAAGTTTAAGTGAATGTCTCCAGCAAGTCTAAGATGGCCTCTTTTTTTTTTTTTTATCTTGATCTTTCACATTTTTGTTAAGATATTTTTAGGTTCTACTTAATCTGCCCTGAGGATAATCAATGCATTTTGTTGGTTTTTTAATTAAAGAAAGCTGCCCTTCTATTGTTTACATTTTACATTTACTAATTATATTTTGGGGAATTTTTCTTTAATTAATCTATTATCTATCAATGACCGATGCTTTTCAATTTCAAAGACAAAAAGGAAACATAAGATTATTTTAACTTTTAATTAAATATTACATCAGATTTTTTTAGAATTATTATTAAACGAAATTTAAACAAAGCAATAAATACGAACTTTATAATCCAAAATAAATGATTAAAATTATACAAAATTATATAGCTAAAGAAATCTAAATTATATGATTTTATCCCTATTTATTGCCTTTAATTTGAGATCGAAATGTGTGCGTGTTTATGCTGAATTCTACATATATTTATACATTTTTAATATTGTTACACACACAATTCGATATCAAAAAGTTTAAATTTGGGCGGGATAGACCGGTCAGTGAGAGACGACAGAAAAAGGTGAAACTTAAGATTCGAAACGAATCTTACTGTTTCAATGTGCAATTTGATTACAAAATTTGTGCCCAAACTTTTTAATGCCAATTAAGGAACATTCTGTTTAGACAGATTGTGAACAAAGATATCCATCTAATTTAAATTTTAACAAAAAATCTATTTTATTAATGTTGAACCATTTCCCTATAGCCAACATAGATCTTAGAATTCATTTATCTACAATTAAAAGCCACTCTACCCAAGATGGGAATTTAAAGAAAGCTAATTAAAGTCAATTTATTGGATATCTTAATAGAGTATGAAAGTGTGTAAGATGAGGACAGGTTCAACATATATTGGAAGATTTGTAAACATTATATATATAAAAATATGTATCAGAATAACAATTACTATTACTTTTGAACTATCTAAGTGAAATGGTTTGAAAGCAAAGTTTCATATAATTTTTAGTATACATTCTGTTTTATATGCATTGTGAAGAACCCATATGACTCCATGGATTTTAAAAACATGTATATTAGAAAAACAATAGCATCCCTACTGAAATGGAATTATATCAATGTTTTGTCCATTTGTGATTTCAATATAATCTTAATTCTAATTTTTTTAGTATACATTCTGTTTTATATGCATTGTGAAGAACCCATATGACTCCATGGATTTTAAAAACATGTGTATTAGAAAAAACAATAACATCCCTACTGAAATGGAATTATATCAATGTTTTGTTCATTTGTGATTTCAATATAATCTTAATTCTAATTTTATTGGGTTTTCTAGTTGAAGATAAGATTGTTTTTTAAAAGGTTTACCTGAAACTTGAAGTATTTCATGATCACCATTTCAAGAGCCTAAGAGTTTTATCACTGTAGTTCTGGTATATCTATCTACCAAAATCCCACTGAAGTTCATGTTGAAAACTTTGATCTAGTTTTCATAATTTATGATTTTAGCAAGAAATTATCAAAAATGGAATTTGTTTTCTATAGATGATATTAGTTTCATATATTAGCATTTGCTACTTACTAACTGAACAGCAATTTTTCCATCCCAGTATTGTAATGATCATAAAAAACAATATTTAAAATATAAAAATGCACAACATATATTATATACTGGTCTTTTAGAATATTTGTTTAATAATTTGTGATATTATCTTTTAACTTTGATAATATGTTGAACTATTTTCATTATCTAATCATTAAATGTTGAATGTCTAGAAACTTTTAAACTTTATTTAAACTTTTCAAATGCAAACAACTCTTGGTAATAACACACAAATAGATAACATGGACTAGTAAATTGCATGTTTTGAGTGGTATTATTTTTTGTTCTTCCTCAGGTGTTGCTGACCTGACCAGTGACAATTTAGTATAGAAGTTGATCTTACACCCTTAGATTCTTGATTACCAAATTTTAAGGCAATGCTTAGTTGATTAGAGCATTGTCTTAAAATTTAAAGGTGTAAATTCAACTCCTATGCTAAATTGTCACTGGTGAGGCCAGGAACATCTGAAGCAGAGCACACTGAGAACATTGTGTAATTTCCTAACCTGTGTTGTCTCTTTGTGTGTTATTATTAACAGCTGTTTGTATTTTATGGAAATAGTTCAACATATTATAACATCTAACATATCATCATAACAAAAGTTCAGGCAAATATCTTTTAACTTCTTCCAAATGAACATTACTTGAAGCCTTCAATACCTTGTTTAATTATAATATTGCATTCTATTGTCAATCATACCTTCCCAGTTAAAGTAATCAACACTGTACTCCTTCAAATTCATCTTTTTAACATGAATGATAGTTGCCTCATTTTGCAATAAATTGTTTTTAGAAATCCCATCAATTCATTTGACATTCAACTAATCCAATGAAGTTGTTATTTTTACAATAGCAAATTTTATCGAATTATATTCAGTAAACCGAAGAACATAATAATCTTGCAATCATATTTTTAACATTTCGTCAAACATCCTTAAATAGAACTTTTTGACTGCTTTACGATATATCAGTAAGGAATCTATGGCTTAACTTCCATCGGATAAACTGGTCAAAATAACTCTTATATACACAAATAATTTGACTGCAGTAATTTTATCACTATGATGAAATACCCTATTTTTAAATGCTACATCAATTCAATAATATAAAAAAAAAATATTGTAACTTCAAGAATTTAGTGAGCTTTATCTCGAAAAATGTAATACAAAATATATGTACATCTGTATTAGAGATAATCTTTATATTGTATAATTAGCAAGATATGCCTAGCATGCTTTCGGCTTTTAATCATAACAGGCATAATCATGACAATGATGGTGAGAAGAAAATTGTGGTATTTATTGGGGAACAAGTCACAATAGAGAATTTGCAGATTTGAATAGTAAATAAGTTATTATATTGGCCATTTTTTTGAAAGGGGCACATGGAAAGATTTGAGCAATGATGACATATTCCAATTTTAACTAACAATAAAAGGTATAGCACATGTTGATAAACTATAAGTAAAAATTCTAAGCAAAAATTCCATTATAAAAGTTTGGAAAGACATATATAAGTGCCCATGATGAAGAAAAGTGATTTACTCCATTTGTTTACATATACGTCAAGCTACGTTTAATTTAAAGTGGATTCAATTAAATTTATTTATGAGATATTATTTTATATAGCGCTATGTTTATTTATGTAATAGTAATATTAGCGATTAAGCCAATGCACATGCGCTTTAAAGAGATTATATAAATGAATACTCAATTTTCCAGACACGAGATATAGTATTTTAGAAAGAATGGAATGAATCCACCCATTCTTTCTGACCCAAACGTTTATGTATGGACAAATCTTAAGTGTGTGGAAATAAGGGTGTGAGATGTTACACGATCACTTTATGTGATGATAGAATGGCAAAATCTGAAGTTCAATATCCATGGATCAGTCCTCTAGTTCTTTCATTTCTTATAAATTTTTTGAACAATAACTATTTGATCATCTTGCTTGTAGATGCTTATGTTGACTGACAAATTCTTTTGTCGTGAATGGTAAAAATATTGACATATTATCAATAAAGCAAGTCATATATAATGTGACATTGTTTTTATAAGCTTGTATTCACAAAAATGTAATACAGAGGGTGTACCAATAGCTCAAACAAGCTCTTAATTAGGTGAACTATAAGCTCAAAACCAATTGGTCTGAGGATAAGAGTATTTCGAATATAGATTTTAAATGTTTTCTCTTATCGTACTTATGAATCAAGAGCTTGTTTGACCATTGGTAAGCTCTCTGTATGACATATTATGTACTAACTAAACCATTGTTAGCAAACTTATAATAGAAAGCCCTTAAAAAATAATTCCAGCCACAGATATTATGCAATATTTTAACATTAATAATTTACTTATTCTCTCTAAACACTATGAACCAAAGAATTAGACATACTTTGGTTTAAATCTGCCATAATTATAATTGCTTATATAGTAAGAGTATATTCTATTTACTGATCAATATAATTTCCTGTCATCTACGATTCTATTTAAAATAAACAAATGCATAATTAGCACATATAAAGCATGGATAAGATTATAATTTGAGATTCAAAGTTTTAAACACTTTTTATATAACTAATTTATATTATGACATTTGATTAATTTGTGAGAGTTGTCATGATTTTTAAAACAATAGTTGTAATAAATTGATTAAAAACATTAATCCTAACTGATCACCAAATGCTGATCTTCTGTACATCTGCTGTTAATCCATGTTTCATGCACCTCTCCTCGTGTTTTTTCCGTTTGTTTTATTCTCAGATTGGGGTTCTAAAGTAAAGTATCCAAAAAATAATTCAATTTGATTATGATATTATTTTTATGATGCTTAGTAAATATTTTAGATCGTTCATACAATTTCAAGATATAACATTATAGAATTGATAAATAATAATAATGGTATAACTTAAAAGTTTTTAAAATATTTTTAAATGACTTATCTGTAAAAGTGATAATAAAACAACATATAGTAATAGCCATAGATTAATGTAATGGAAACAAAATGTATAACATAACATGAAATATAAAATGTTTTTTTTTCATATGTGAAATGCTTTGATTGGGAAGCGAACCCGGGCCAGCTGCTTGGAAGGCAGCTAATGCTCGACTGAAATATAAAATGTTTAATAGCTTATCAAGACAAAATTGCAATTTATATGTGCATTCTTGGAATGACTTTCAAACAATAATAGTTGAAGTAATAAAATGCAAAAACAGAGTTACATTTTTATTTTATTTGGTGTTTGCAGACATTTAATATAATTTTTACCCAATTATGTGCAACATTAATTAGGATTGTAACGAGCATAGACGTTCGTTACATTGTTTTTTTTTTTTTTTTTTAAAATTTATTAAACATGAAAGTAAATTAAAAAGTTCGCATTTAAAAATTTTCTTTAAGAATTAAAAATTGAAATTAAATATCATCTTAAACTCTTATATATTAATTAAATCGCACAGATAATGAAAAATTATTAAAATAAAACTTTATTAAAGAAAAAGTATTTTAAAACTAAATTTTAAAAAGATTTGGAGATGAAATTATATCTTTAAATTTATCTTTAAATATATTTTTGATTTGGAAAACAGGTTAATTAATCAGAAATGGAAATGATTGTTAATTAGTTAAATGTAAACCAGCCTTCGGCATTTAAATGTAAAAACACGGTCAGATAAGAAAACAATAGAAACTGTTAGCAAATAAGAAGAAATCCCTATGGAATCGGACCGCTCTTCCGATCTGACCATCGCATCGGTGACGTAATGTAAATTCAATCCTTCACATTAATATAAAAGGAAAATTTGGAAATTATTAATCAGTGACTAGTTATTGATGATTATTACGATGTAACAGCTAGGTGTTAGTGCTGAGGGGATTGAAAAAGATGCACAGCTTCAATCCCTTCAGTTCTGCTAAGAAAGGAAGAAAAATGAGCCATCGTTCTACATTGAGGGCCAACTACACTAAAAAATCTCCGGATGGATAAATAAATCGGCCAACAGGAGTAACTAATTCTTCGGACGACGTGGGAATTCACGTTCAAACGGCAAGGAATATATGAAGATGAACTATTTAAATAACCGTAAGAACTTTAAAATTTATGAACAGTAAATTAAAACTTTCCAGATTTAAATAATTGCAATATTATTCTATCTGACCGATACTATTTATTAATTAGTTATAATTTTATTTAATGTATTTATTTTGTAAAATCATTTCCATTTATTTATTTTTTGTTCTTTTAAGTTTTATTATGATTTTTGTTTTCCGTTAAATTAATTATAAAAATGTTAAACTTAAGTCGGGCGTGAATGGCTGTATAGATTCGTAAAGTTATATTAGGGGAGGGTAATCTTAGGTTATTTATGTTGTTGTTAGATTGGGTCAATGGATTGGATATATTGATGTAATTACTAGATGTAATCGGAGATTCGCTACGGGCAGAATCGTTTATATATACGCCGCACTCACCCATTTGCCTATGGAAGGAATTATAAGACGGAGAACGCAGTTCCTTTCTATGGAGTTTTTTTTTTATTGTTCTTCTCGTTAGATAGATGTAATATTCCTATCTGATTGAGAGTCAATGTCTTTTCTTAATTCTTTTGGTGCTGCCGTATTTCGTATTACATTGAATACATCGATGTATCAGATGGATTGATGCCAGTTTGATTGCGAATTTTAGCCTAAGGTTAAATAGGGATAGAATATTTTAATTTCAATGCAAATCTATGTAGTATTCATACTCGACCCTAAATAAAAATGCATTAAATTTAAGTTGTTTATAGACGCTTGCATGGATTGTTTATCGGTTAACTATGTTTGCGTTTTCATATTTGATCAAAATATATAGACATTCGATAAATAATGATACCTTACGGTGAGTATCTAAAATGTATTTATTCGGATGTCTTTTAAGTTATTGGTGACAATGCAAGTATCTTATGGTGAATACTATTGGGTTACATATAAATTTCCCTCCGCAATTGTCAGTAATCAATAATTTTATATTTTGATCGCTTATGTTTACTTTGGAATGTTTTTAACCGTGTAATCTATGTAACCGATCTATAGCAACTTATTATAACAAGCTTTTATAATCCCATCTGTGCGAACTTAATTAAAATGTAAAATTAGAATATAATAGTAATTAAATGTAAATTAAAGTCAAGAATCAAAGTTAAAAATAATGTTAAAATGTAAAACTAATACTAAAATAATTTTAAATCTTATATATATGTGCATAAATAAATGTTTGTAGGATTAATTACTGGCAGTGGCTTATTTTATTTATTTTTTAATGTTGACATCTAATTAGATAAGATATTATATTATTTAATCTCTGCTGTTCCACTGGGCTAGTGACATGGGCTAACGACCGGAATCAAAATAAAAAAAAATAAAATTTTTTTTTTGACTTACGTATCTGCCTACTTTATAAATTTTTCTAGGTTCAAATGCCTAGATGGCGCCCCGTAGTGCAGTTGACGTGAAGTCGCATTTTCCGGATCGTTACAGGATATTTGATCATTAGCAGCAGTAGATTTTTAATTACAAGATACCTGTGATAATGGCAAATTCACTTAAACTAGCTTTTGCTTATTACACTGTTTCAATAAAAAGCAATACTGAAAATATGACCATCAATAATCAGTCATTTACTCTTAAACAATTCAAATTAATGACTTGAATTTCAAACCTCTTAAAGTTTTGAAATTAAGTATGATTGTGTCTACCTATATATCTAATAATATACCTGTATAAACAATGTAATATATAGGTTCTTTGAGCTCAGACTTTCACATGACCCTCAACTCTCCAAACTATCTCATACCACTAACACACTTGACCACATACATGTCTGATTATTTATCTTTTAGATATATATGTGGTCAAGTGTATCAGTGGTATGACAGTGTAAAAGTCTGAGCTCAAAATATCCTATATACCTAATAGTATACATAATAATGACTTTTTAAATATATATTTATTCAGCACCATAAAGATTCACTCGTAGAGAATGATTAAATGATTTAAAACTAGTATTATTTCAAATATATGATGCATTATTAATGCAAATATAATGAGTCTCTATAGTGAATGTATATATAGTGTTAAGTAGGAGGTTGAGTTGCAATGTTTAATACTTCTATTTGGTAAAGCCCATAACTTGTTTTTTCAGATTGCAAACGAGTTTACATTTTTCTTTCAAATTGCCATCCCATAATCAACCTAACTAAATAAAACCAGGGAGGAAAAACATCAACTTTCATTTTCATATATTTGATTGTCCTAATATTATTTTTTCATTTACTATTTGTAAAAGGATGTGGGAAAAACTTTTTACCTTACAATGAGATATTTAAAACTGTTTAACCTCTTAGTTATAGAATATTGAAATATTAGATTGTTTCTATCTTCTTGTAGGGCTTCATCCATGCAGAGAAAGCTCATCTATCTCCCATCCATATGACTGAGACTAAATAAATTTCTTTTTCAAGATTATAAAATAGATGACCCACAGTCAACCCAGCTACCATTTGTCAGTTAATAAATATCTAGATATTCTTAGAGAGTAAAACAAAAAATGGAAAAATGCTCAAGAAGCTGCTATTATTAGTCTATTTATTTTAAAAAGATTGCCTGCTTGCATGAAGATCAAACCTACTTTAAATGCATACAATATATCATAAATATATCAGGGAGTGAATATGCATGTGGGTTGTAAATCACCGTGTAAAAACATCAATATAATTTTGTGATTTTTAAATTTACATTAGGCTTGATTAATGTCTTATACTTTAATTACTTTAACTGTTAGTTTTTGTGCCAAAAACTTAAAATATTTATTTTTTTATCGTAAAAAAGAAAATGAGAGCAGTAATGGTTTTTCACATTAATTAAAAATACCTGATAATTTATATGTATATAAGTTAAAATAACTTTCTTTCTCAAATATATTTTAATGACGAATCTAATTTAAAATACCCCTCTCAATATCTACTTTGTTCTAAATTATTTTACTGTTTTATGGCTTTTTGTTTTGTGAATTTTTTATGAGGAAAAAAAAGTAGAAGAAAAATATATTTTATCTTTAATTGTAAAAGTTCAATTATTACATTTTTTTTAAAAAAAATTTAAATATTGTTTTAACTGTAGAATTAATATTATGAAACAATGATTTTTGTCAAAAAAAAAAAAAAAAAAAACTTTTCTTAAATTTTTAATATAAAAACTATTTGTAAATCAACTGTAAATTATACCCAAAGAAAATGGTAAAAGCAATTATGTTAAGTACAATTGCATCTGTGTTATAATGAAAGTTTAAATTTTTTTTTAGCAAAGTTATGTAATTAATTCAAAGACATTTCTGAAGTTAAATTATGAATATTTTAAATAATACATACTGATATAAGTTTTATATATTTGAAAATATCTTCGTATTTGTCCATGTATATCTTTACAATTACTTTACGTTAAAATAAATTACTAATATTTTAAACAATATATATGATTACATATATATACTTCATGCCAATTTGTATCTAAATATTTTAAAATTCTGTTATAGGAAATTTTAAACTTGATTTTATTACAAAGAATGAAAGCAAGCACGTGTGTGCATGTATAAAAGGGATCAAAACAGTTAACTAAGATTAGATAAATAATTAGTAATATTCGGATGCATAACAGATTCTAAAACATTATGATAAACAATTAATTTAAACTTAAGCTATTTAAAATTCCTCAGCATTAGATTTTAGTAGAATTTGTAAAAGCAGGTTAATTACAGGGCCAGAGCTACCACATACAGGTGTGCAACTTGTGTGGGGCACAAAGGCCCTTTACTACTAGGGTGCCAAGACACCAAGATAATTAATAAAATTTATATGTAAATAAAATTGTTTACATTTTCAAATCATTTCATCATTTCTGAGTGTAAATATTCTTTATTTAAATATAAGAGGAATATTTCTTAAACTTACTTGTGTCAATTAACTAGGCTTTGAATTTCTAGGCACAAGCTTGAAATATACTACATATATACTCTTATTATTGCACTAAACCGAACAGACTGATACGATTTTGTCTTGATAATAAAACTTATATGTAAATGTTTAGATTTCTGAATCCTTTTATTTCTAGAAATGCATTCTGATTGTAAATATTTACTATTTAAATATAAATAAATAATATAAAAACTCTGTCAGATAATGAAAATATTTTACATGAATAAAGCGTGATAAACAGAGCAGCCAAAATGCAAAAACATTAATTATAAACAACAATTTGCCAAGCGCTTTCGGTACTGTATACCAGAATCATGGCGACATATTGGAACTGAATGGTTAATATTCCAGTGCATGCTCAGTGGAACACTAGTGTTATGCTAATTAATAACATTTTTAGACTTCACAATAAATCAAGCCTCTTTCAACTTCCCTTTCCAATCGACTCATTGCACAATGCTATTTATTACGGTGAAACAAAGGCCAATGTTTAACGTGATTACTACATCATATTTATCAGTACAAAAAATCTAAAAGTGATTTGCAGATTAATTCTGTTTTTTCAAATCATGAAAGTAATTGTGGGCATGAGTTTTATCCTCAACGTATTACTACTGTGTGCAATGATTCAAATGATCAGAAAAGGAAGTTGAAAGAGGCTTGGTTTATTGTGAAATCTAAAAACATTATTAATCAGCATTAACATTAGTGTTCCACTGAGCATGCACTGGTATATTAACCATTCAGTTCCAGTACATCACCATGATTCTGGTATACAATATCGAAAGCGCGTGGCAAATTGCTGTTTATAATTAATGTTTTTGCATTTTGGCTGCTCTGTTTATCATGCTTTAGTCATGTAGAATATTTAAATTTAAAAATATTTCATTATTTAAACTTATTATGGCAGTTGCTCTAGCCTCGAAATATATTTCATGTACACTCTATCACTGCACAAAATTGAACAGGTTGATGCCCTTTCATCATTATAATTAATAAAATTTATATGTAAATAAAATGGATTTCCCAATTATTATTATTTAAACATTCTAATTTATATAAAAAATAACATATTATTAATACTTTATTTAAAAATAAAACATTGCCTCATTATTACAACAATTCTGCATAATTTTTTTTTTTTGTAAATTGGAATTTAGAAGTTGAAGTTAGAAGATATGAGTTCTGAAGATTGCTGGGGCAATCAAAACTGTAAATTGGGTAACAGTAGTAAAGTGAATGGATGATTTAGTATTATATGGTATAATTCTGCATATGATGAAATTGTGTTTATCTGTAATGTTTTACAAGTTCTAAATGTGTTGGTCATTTGGGAGTATTGGTAGAGGGTCTGCTCCCGAAATATTAGGTCTGTGTAATGCTAACATTTTTTAAATAGTGTTAACTTTTTTTTTTGTTATTATCCCATATTATCTTTTTACATTTTACTAAATAGCTTTTTCCATTATGAATAACAATATTATCTTTTTTTTAAATGCAATATTAACTTTTTACTTGTTCTCCAGTAAAAATTTGTAATTGATCCAAAATCAACACTATGCTGGAAATCTAAGCAAAACAAAATAAAATGCAAGTGGTTTTAATGGCTTCTAAAAATTTATTCAATAAACAATCTAAGTATGAAAATTTAAAACTCTTCCATTAAATAAATTCTGGCTAAATCTTAAATTGTCAAACAGTATAAGGTATAATATGAACTAATTAATAATAGGTATTAAAAAATGAAATATCATTGAACAAAAATAAGAAAAGCTATTTTGTTTAAAAAAATGTAAACAAGTAATTTGTGAGAAGGTGGATTTTTAAAACGTATTTTTATCAAGTTGTTGCTAATGGAATTAATTAAAAACAATTTTCTAAAAAGATTTTGTCTGCATTTCATTAACATGACATTATTTTAATACTTATACAAACCATTCTGTTGGAAAAGCATCTATAAAATTCTTTATCCATACCAGTAGAAGAAACCAATTGTTTGATTTTTTTTCTTTATTATAATTTAACATTAAACAAAAGAAACTGCAAGGCATGATATAATGGTTTCTAAAAATTTTATCGAATAAATAATGTGTGAAAATTACTTCACTTGAGCAAGTGTAAGGTAAATCCTTAAAATCCCTAGATACCTAACTATATCATGTGACAAAGTTGTTAAACTGAAATAAAAGCATAAAAAATATTCTATTACTGAGATTCCGAGACATAAAGTAAAAACAAGATGGTTAGAGTGGAATTAATCAAAATTAATTGATATTTATCAATTTGCAGCCTCCCAAGTCAGGAGAGTTAATATGTAAATAAAAATGTAAATAATTCTTTGGTTAAACAAATTATATAGATTCATTGTTTTAATTAACTAATTTTATTTCAAGGGGAAGGGGTCTTTTCCACATGCTAAAAACATTTAGATATATATACAAAATTAGATAATTTTACTTGCAAATGCATGTATATTAAAATTGCACAAATTACTTCTAATATGTAAATTGCTTCTTTATTATATGTTTTTGTGCAATTTTATTGAATCAATATCTGAGAAAATAAAATAGAATACATATAATGCAAAAAAATAAAATATTTTAATTATTTTACATTTTACTGCGAATCCATTAATAACATCGCTCTAACTTTATTTTTTGCGTATTCTGATTTAATACATAAAAACTCTAATGAAGAGCTTATAATCAGAACATTCCAAAACATTTAGGTACACAAAGTAACTGAAAAATCTTCCTTACTAGATCTACAACTGTATTACTTTGCATATAAAATTCATTGTAGGACTTACAAATTAAAGAGGCAAAAAAAAAGTAATTTTATTTTGCATACAATAAAATGTTTTAATTTTTACAATACCTAGATCAAGCAGATCCAAGGCCTTGATAAATGTGCCATCAAAATGCACTCAAGCCAGCTCTGTTCATGACACTAGAGGCACTGAAATTTATTTTGCACAAAGGTGCCTCATGTACGTGCAACAGGCCTGTACAGGGGAGCACTGGTAGTTTTATTAAAACTAATTAATCTATTTAAAAGATGATGTTTATAATGTGTAGCTTTGCAGTAAAAAGGTGTTGATTGATGCTTAATTACTGCAAGGAATGCAAGTAAACAAATGATATTTGGAATTTTGGAAAAATTTTACTATTTAAAAAAATAAGAATTAAAGAGTTAAATTATAATCAAGCTGATAAAAATTATTATCAGCCAATATGTATATATATTGTGCCCATTTCAATTTAGCCTGTGGCTAAAGTTAAGTAATGTGCATAAAATGAAAATATAGAAAGAAAAATCATCATCACATTTTTTTATATAGGAAATGAAGCTGTAGTGCACCTAAGTTTAAACCGTACAGGATCAAGTCTCCACAAGCCTAAGACAGAGAGTGGGGGAAATATTTGCTATTTGTTTGTTTGTGTTGATATAATCCAAAAGGAATAGTACCTACCTTGAGTTTTTAATAATTATTTTTAAAAGTAAGATTATAACGCATATAGGCAGTTGTCTGTGGACACAAACTATTTAGATAATCATTATTGGTAACTTTCTTCAAAATTAATCTACACTTGATAAATTCTGCTATTTGTATTCTCTATCTGTAATTTAGATTTAATAGTTCTAAAAATTTAATTTTGAATATTAAATTATAGTTTCTAAAAAGCATTTAGATTGTTTGGTTAAGCAAGTCTTTTGGATGACAGAATGTGTGGCTGTATATTACATAAATACATTTACAGTTACAATATAGTAAAAGAAAATTATGTTAAAATCTTTTTTTTCAAAGGAGAAAAATGTGTAAAGAATTATATTGTATTAATTAAAGTCACAGGTTAAAATTTCAGCTAACATTTATGGCTGAAAATCTGTAACTCAGAGAAGTAATAAAATTTTACAAAACTAAGATTTAGGATGGAAGTGTAAACATTAAAATAATGGGTTTTTTTCTATATACCAGCTCATGTTAATTATCAAGAAATAAAAATGGGGTTTCTTGCAATAGTAAATTTGAAACAGATAATCAGTTTTAAGTAGACTGCTTCAGTGATAAATAAAATCAGGTGTTTATGTTTATTAGTTTGGATTTTCTTACTGACTGTAAATTTGAAACAGATGATCAATTTTAATCAAATGATTTTACTAATAAAATCAGGTTTTCTATCAATGGTATAAAAGTTCTCAGACTTGGAAAGAAAATATAGAGATTAAATATTGCAACTGTAAAGAACGCAAGTTAAATTCTGAAAAAAAAAACCCAATTTGAATTACTGTCATTTTATATATATAATTTTATTTGGAAAGCATATAGCAATGACAGGCTTAGTAAACATATTTTATCTGGTTATTCTGGCCAACCATCAGCCAATGCATTTAAGAGGTCTGAATCAGAAGTATTCCACATCTTATGATTGATTGGGAAAGATAGAATTGAAGTGACTGACTGCTCATCCAGGTTTTAAATAGAAGAAACATTCATCTGCATTTGAAAGCTAAATGAAAATAAATAATCTACTGAAGTGTTAAACCATGCTAGTTCAGTTGTACTAGTGACTGAGTTTAAACCCCAGCAAAAACTTATACATATGAAAACAAGAAATATCCTTAATCTATTAAAAGAATTATTCCAAATAGGAAACAGTTCCAGTGCCAAATGGTTCCTAAAAAAGCAAGTAACTTCATCATTGTCATCACCATAAAAGAATTACAAGCCTCAAGTCAAGAAAAGAAACTTCCAGTGAACCATGGAAATTGGTCATATATGCGTGTTATAGATTTGTGTATGTGTTTGCTGCATAATGTAGACATTTAACAGACTGAATTTGAACTCTTGTCTGCCTCAAGAAAATAAAAGGACTGGTAATATGAATTTTAATTATATATTTTCCTCTTTATTCAGGGAATATTAGCAAAATTTTAATAACAAAAATTTTTCTTTTCTTATCTCTGAATTTTTTTAAAACCCAAAATCAAGTAAAACAAAGAGTTTCAGTAATAATAGCTATAAGCTTTATTACTGATTTTATGTATTCTAAAATTATTATACCCACTTATTGATGAATTTTATTTTATAAAGGGTATCATTGCATATTAATTTAAATTTATGAGATGTTGTTAATAGGTAAGTTTATTATTTTTTTAAAATATTTTATTCATAATGGGGATCAACACCCACATAGGGTTAGAGAAATTGGGTTATGGTTTTTGAGATTAGTGACCTCAATAGCTTAGAGGGGGAGATAATTAATTTAAAACTTGTTTCTGTAAATCTTTTACTTCTCAATCTAACTAACACTTTTCTAATTAATCATTGTACTTTATATGTTAAGTTTAGATGTATAAGGGTATAAAAATATGTGTGCACAATGAGTGTTTATTTTTTTTTAATGAAGGACTTTTCTTGTGGATATAAAATTGTAGTAATTTCTTATCCAAATTGATGTACATAATACTGGGATAAATGTTGGATACTGTCATTAATGGGAAAGGGGGGGGATTTAATATTAATATTGATTTAAATATAAATCACTCATAATTGTTGTTTAGATAAATTTTCATATATCTTTAAACAGTATGTATGTTTTAGTAGTCCAATAATAAATGTTAATTTGTTTTATTAAAAGAGGCATATATTTTTATTAAGAGTATTCTTTATTAGTTATGATCATTCATCATCACTGTTGAATATTAACTGTTGAAGTTCTAATTTAAATATACTAAAGTTAGCCAAATAATTATGAATTTCTAAAAGCTAAATTTTATGTTAGGCTTAGTTCTAAAGCTGTGGATGGAAGTGCCATCATCATCATCATCATCATGTTTTTAAATTAATGATCTAGATAAATGTGTTTAATGGCCATAGATAAATAATGATTCTCACTGTATTTGGTTATCATTTGTGAGTCATTATAAGATGATCACCACCATTCCATTATCCACATCATTCAAGGATGAATGAATTGCCACCATAAATTGAGTGTTTAATATGAGCTAGTAAAACTTATGAAATGTTGAAATCCATTTATAATATTAAAAATCTAAGTGATAATTTTTGTCTGATGAATTTTATATGCACCACTAAAGCATAATGATGTTTTGTGCTTTCCTTAATGTTAGTGCAAAGGTGATATGGGTCTAAAATCAAAAATCCTACATTTTATTATAAATAAGGTGCCAAAGGGGTTCAAATCCGGTACATTTAAAATAGGTACAGAATATAACCTTGTCTAGGTTCAGATAACTTAGTGGTGCCCTGATAGACCATATTCACTTATTATTGACTTAGATATTCATTTAATAAAACTAAGAGATAGAAAGTGGTAAAAAGTGTTGGATTTATTTTGAAATATTTTGATTGAATGTACTCACCCACTTGATATTATTGCACAAATTAAAATGCACTTAATATTTGATTTAAGTTACAATGGAGGTTAATACAATTGGATTTATATTTTGAGATATTTATATTTTGAGAATTCATAAGTAAATGTTTATTTAGTTACAATATATATATATATTGTAACCCCCACACACAACACCACTCCTATACATTATATGAGGAAATGCCCAGAGCGCCAATTCTATTAATGAATAGAATAATTTTTTTGATTTAGAATTAATACTGAGACTCTTCTACATGTCTAACTTATAGCTTAGCTCAGTGGAAGGTTATAGGAAGTCCATAACATATAGAATATAAATAAATGAAGGAAGAAATACTACAAACCATTAAATAAAATATAGGCCTTATTTATTAATCAACCAAATAATGGAGGCCAGCAGAGTTTTATTTGTTCAAACTAATAAAATATAATTTCAATTTGATCTCTTCCATCATCTAAATATACTCTATATTAGCTCAATATAACTTTGACAAAAAGAAAAGCATAATACTAAATAACTCTATTATTCAGCACATTTTAATCTAAATAGCTGAATTAATGTTAATCTAGGAATATAAAATCAGATCTCAGGGAATCTATAATATAGTTTGGTTAAAGAAATTATACTATCTAATAATTCATAACTACAAATTATAATAAAATATAATGGAATAAATTGAATAATGTTTTACTGGGCTAGCAATTAGATAATGAAGGAAGTAGGGTACCTTTTAATCTCACATTATTATCTAAATAATAAACTAACTATGCAACCTTTTTATAAGTTTACCAAATGGTAAAGTATTTCATGTAATGTTTGGATCAAAGAAACAATACTATCAGATGTCAGCATATTTATTATCAAATTTATAAAGTAATGTACTTATTTTGTAATAGATGTATGGAATGTGGAAACTAGAATACGAATGCATATAAAAATAACTCGGGACACAGTTTTCAATAAATAAATAAAGCATTTATTTACATTTGAAATTCAATTAAGTACAGTTAATTCACAGTGGGAGTATTTGTCCTGATTTCTAAATTCACAAACAAATTTGCCCACCTAAGTTTGAAATCATTTCTGTTATGCATTTTATCATTTATTACTTAGACATTTACGAACACATAATACCTTAATATTCTGACTTTGAATATGTCTAGGCTATCTAAACATTTTATCAGCAAACAACACTGAATAAATAAAATATTATATTATAGGCACAATATACAAGTTTGAGAGGTTACACTAATAATTATTAGAATAAAGCAACTTAGTAAACTTGGCTATCAAGAAAGTAGCTTTAACTCAATTAAATAATCTCTTTAAATATCTACATCTTTTATGCATTCACAAATGAAATAAAATAACAATTATTCTGATGATTTGATGGTTTAAAGCTTGCGGTGAATTAATATGATATGATTTAAAACATTTACTTCCTGATATATAAATTTAACAGTATTATACTTTCATATCTGCGATATTATTATTTGCATTATGCGTGTGTGTGACATCTTATGGTAAATATAAAAAAAATCAATATTTTTACATATTGTCAATTTACTTATGAATTATTAAACAAGTGTTTTATTCCGGACAATATCATAGACCAACCAACAAAATATAACACTACTTCTACTTTAGTATTCAATAAAGAATTTAATCTGACTATTTATCTAACCACCAACTGAACTACATATAGCTATGTTTCCATGATAATACAAAAATAAACATTCAAGAGAAATTTAAGCACATGAGGAACAAATAAGCTCTTTGGCTAATAAATCAAACAACTTATCTAATTCTGAAATACACTATTGGTGTGGAACTTGTCTCATTACCAGAACAATGGGGAAAATATCACTTAACTTCATAAAATACCATTTTACAATGCATACCACTCAACCCATGAATAACCTTCACTCATGGCAATTACTTAAGATATAAGAAAAAAGGAGAGAGATTCCTTCATCCCAACAAACATAGAACATATCAAGTGTAACTTCTTTTTCATAGCTCCTCTATACATTTCATACTATACATTGGCAGATAAATACACATACAGATAAAGATCACTAATTCCTTCAATTCTTTTAGAATACAACACTATCTGAAATATAGAGAAACAATTATAAAACTGAATATTTACTAATTAAATAAAATAAGTGCATAAGATATACACACATATGCATAAATAAGAGTGTGAAAAATAATTCCAAATTCAATAATATGCAAATATTACAGTAAGTAAATGATACATTAAAATATAAACTTTTAACTTAGAACAGACTATCAGAACACTGAAAGAAGTATGGAGAGATGCATGTTGGGAGTAACAAGAAGGGATCGAAAATGCAATGTATGGGTAAGAGAACAAACAGGTGTTACTGACCTCATTGGAAAAATTAAAAGACTGAAGTGAAGTTGGGCTGGACATATTGCTAGAAGAGATGATAATAGATGGACAATTGAAATTTTAAACTGAATTCTAAGAGATTGTAAAAGACCCAGAAAGAGACCATGTGTGAGATGGATGGATGAAATAAGAAAGTGTGCAGGGGTGATGTGGAGAAGAGAAGCTAAAGATAGAAAAAGATGGATTAAACTTGTAGAGACCTTCATCCTGCAGTGGACTGATAACGGTTGATGATGATGATCAGCTGTTTTAAAAAATTTGAATGGCAATAACTATTATATCTGACACAATATTTCTTTCATACGTTAGCTACTCTAAAAGCTGAAAAATTCTCACTTCGAGATAAAAGAAAAAAAAAAATATATAAAATAGATCTCTCTCTTTAATAAAATACTCAAAAGAAAGTAATGTATTCTCTACATAAAAAAAAAATCTTATTTAAATAATACAATTTACCAGCATATTCACAACTTGCGAATAATCCGTGATGTTCTAGAAGTTCAAAAAATTAACAACAAATAAAAAAAAAAGTCACACTACTTTTTTAACTTAAAAAAAAAAAAAAATTCACTTGCAAAGTTTACTGAGCAACATGGAGATAACGAAGATTATTCCCAGACGAGTGAGTGTCAGTAAGAACATGAAAACAAATTTTTGTAGGACAAAACATTTACAATTCAAACTTAATTCAGTAATCTCCAATGTTCTTAGCAAAAAGCTTATTGAGTTTACTGGTATAGCACGTGCAGTAATACATTTTCATAACAATAATATGAAAGATAGTTTTAGCTATTTATTGGTTTAATCCTTCTCATTTAAGCAATTCTAAAAACATTTAACTCAACAGTACTTTAACAGGTTTCCTAAAGACATTTGCTTCCTATGATTTATGAGTTAGCATACACATAATTAGTTCTAGTCCGTTGTTAATTAATTGCTCACATAAAATTTGTAATTCCTTAAACACTAATATTTTGTTATAACAAATCCATACTTCGAAGAGAACAAAAATATACAATATTAATATCCTTCAATTCGACTTAAGCATATACGTTCAATAAATAGTAATAATTAATTAATCTTTTGTAAGTCACATATTTATTTCTTTAATAAAATCATATTTTATTTTTATAAGCATAGATAAGAAACAAAGTTATCATTCCGTAGTAATTTAAAATATAGCATAATAAAGTACAGGCATCTTTTTGTTTTAACCTGACTTTTATATAAGCAAAATATAATTTGAGCTGAGAGTTCATAAATTTTGTTAAATAGTCCTGCATAGATTTCCACAAAATATTATAAAATTCACACAATTTTGTTAAAAGATTATAGAGTTCATGCACTTTCATTTTCTTAATAAGAATAATAGATGTTAGCAAACAAGAGTACCTTTATCAGCATAGAAATACATTTAAAAAAAAATAGTAATAATATTAATGATAGTGTTAATTTAACATTTACACTTGAGGAAAGGAATTTAAGGAAGATATACCTTTCTTGTAATTTAGCCGGTCATCCTAGCTTAAAACTTTCTGGTAACTAGAATTCCCATAATGGCTTTTAAAATTTCACTTTGGAGTTTAAATTGACTTGACTTCTGGAAGAGATAGAAGACTTAGCACAGGCAGAATGAACAAAGCAATGGTTGAAAACAACAATAATAAGCAATTTTTTATTAGTGACTATCAGTTAAATAGATATCCCTTCCATCAATCAAGAGGTCATTTCACTCTCTAAAGGTCAACTCTACCCTTTGCACTCAGTAATGAAGTAGAAATATTCAAGAAATCTTTTCTTGAAAAAAAAAAATCACTTTGACCTTCTACATTAAATCAAATAAAAAAAAATAACTTTTTATGCTTTCATAATAAATGAATATTAATTAAATATTAAATAAAAATGATTGATATTATTTTGTTAAATAATTCACCAATGCAGATATCATTAATCACAAAAAATATATATATACTTGCAAAGTTATTAAAGATATTGGTTGTGTTCTGATCTATTGTGTCAGCCACAGGATGGCGCTATTTCTAGAAATATGTCATTTCCGTGGTCGCACCCAAGCATTTAAGCCTTCTTTCTACAATAAATCCTAGAAAGTGTTAATTTAGAGTTAAGCCTTCTTTCAATGATAAAATCTAGAAAAAGTGTTAACTCGGAGTTAAGCCTTCTTTCTATGATAAAACCTAGAAAGAGTATTAACTCGGCTGGCAGCTAACGTCGTGGATTTTTCCTAATGCTAAAAGCAGAGAAAAATGCCATAGTTGTTTGTGTTATGCACTATATCGTAATGGTATGTTATGTATTTCATGTAACAGTATCGTACGAGGGTGTGTTAAGTTCATCGTATCAAAATTATTTAAATTTTCATTGGGGCCTTTTTTTCATATGAATTGATGTACGGTTACCTTTTAACAGTGTCATGATTGATCCTCATAAAGCTGTAAGCCTCCTAAATTCTCTATTAGGGTGGGATAGTGCAATATTTTGATGATCACGCTTTAAGACACGTCTTAGCGAGTAATTTTCCGAGACCAAGAATATGGCTAATTCTAACACAGAAAACTTGAAAATATGGAAACTGCCAGACAGGGAGCCATTGCTGTAACATCCTGCTGAAAGAAAAGAGATGTTTGTGTTGCGAATATATGTGACTTGAGGTCCATAAACATCTTTGAACTTTCATTTGTAAGTCTTGTTCTTGCCGACGGAAATATTCACTTTGTAAAGGCAGCTTGTTTAAGGGATTCCAAATGGCCTTCGTCAAATGTAAAATAAAAGTAACTTAAATTTTTATTTAAACATACACCCCTTCTCCCAATAATTGTTGTCAATCAAATGTAAAATAAAAGTAACGTAAATTATTATTTAAACATACACAAAAACACCCCTGCTACTAATTATTTATCAATCAAATGTAAACCAATAAAAGTACCGTAAATTATTATTTAAACATAATCAAAAAAGACCCACTTGTCAATAAAAATTAAAAAGCAACTATTATTGTCCCATTGTTAAAAATATTATTTGGGAAAACCAAATAATTTATAAATGAAAGAAAGTAAAATTTGTTGTCAATCAAATGTAAAATAAAAGTAACTTAAATTTTTATTTAAACATAAACAAAAAAACCCCTTCTCCCAATAATTTTTGGCAATCGAATGTAAAATAAAAGTAACATAAATTATTATTTAAACATACACAAAAACACTCCTCCCACTAATTGTTGTCAATTAAATGTAAACCAATAAAAGTAATGTAAATTATTATTTAAAGCTACATAAAAAAACCCGTTCTCTCTTGAATTTTGTCAATCAAATTTTAAAAACCAGTAATACTATTTAAAAAATCCAAATTACTATTTGAACATACACCAAAAAAGACCCTATTGTGAATAAAAATTAAAAAACAACTATTATTGGCTCATTGTCAAAAATAATTTATAAACGAAAGAAAGTAAAATTTGTAAACCAAAAAAAAAAAAGTCAATATTAATAGAAAATCGCTAGCCCGGGAACGTTATATTAATATGTTTTTGGTTAGCATCAACACCATCAGGCGGCTGACACAATAGATCAGAACACAATCGATATTTGTGTATACTTACAATCGTAAATACCTTACTGAAGTAAATATTTTTTTAGATATATTTAAGTCTCTATACTGCTAAATATTCTTTTTAAAACATATAATAAAGATATTTTAAAAAGACAAAATAGACTACTTATATCTACACGATATTGGATTTTGTTTATGCTATTAAAAATTGGATTTAGGTCTACATTTTAGCAGCTGGTTAAAAATTAACATTTTAGCCCAAGTAGCAGACACTCTCCAAATTTTCTTGGTTGTAATCATAGACATATATATATATGTTGGGCTATTAAGGTAGAATTTCCTAAAGTTTTACTATCAGTAAGATTGGCTGAATTTCAAATATTGATTGATTCAGGCAAAAATTATATACTGGGTTATTTCTGTTCGAACATTAATTTTCAGATTGAGACACAGTATTTATTCATATTTGAGGAATTATATTTAACACACCTGGGCATCTATCACATCATGCTCTAAATTATCATGGCCTTCAAATTCTTACTCATAGCTGAATATACTGACTACTTAGATGTATTTTCATGGCTATCTTGCTTCTTTGTAAAATACAAGCTTCTAGGAATGTAAAAATTTTAATGATCTCAAATTGACTTTTTTTTTTTAAAAAAAAGATATTCCTTTATATATATTTCCCTTTTTAACTAGTTAAGAAAAAATGCAGACGAATGTCATCTACATTTCATGTGTGGATAACATTTGTCCACTAAACATGTGTATTCCTGGTCCAAAAGTCAATATTCCCTCTTTTTGAGATGTTTTTTTTTTTAAAACATACTAATCTCTAAATTTCTTGCTTTAATTAAATTTTCTTTTATGTTATACTAATTGTACCCACTGGTTCATTCATTTTAATAGAATAAAATAATAAATATAACATAATATGTAGCTATTACAGCAGCCTCTATGACAAACTAATTGGTATTAGTAAATATAAAGCATATTCTGATATACAACTGATACACCTGTGAAAAGGGTAAATGATTTCCAATATAAATATTTGGTGCTGAATCAGTACTTATCAGTTGGTTCAGATCGTCATCTTCCACACACACACATATATATATATAATCATTGCTTGGTTTATATTAAAATAGCAAATCTTCAAACTGTAATGGAGAGGCTTCAATCTATTCCCCTCCCCTATTCTTCAGCCACTCATACCATTGAAAATCTGATGATGGAATGCCCAAATCCCTTCTTGATGCCAATATTACTATCATGTCCATGTTGACTTATATTTATAAATAATTAGACTCTGGAATTTGTTTCTGATATGCCACTTAGAGGTTATTGTATATATTTAAATATGCATAGTCAAACGTTGGTGGCCGAGTGGTCAGCACAGCTACCTAACAAGTGGGTGTCCCGGGTTCGCTTCCTGGCCGATGCTTTGATACATAAAAAAAAAAAAAAAAACATTTCCCCCAAGATTTTGATTATTATTAAATTTTATTCTATTGATCAGAATAATGAAATTTGTAATTCGAATAAATGCATATATTATTCATTCATATATGGTAATTATGCTATTTAAATATGCACCCCCCCCCCTCAATAGTTTAATTATTATTAAACTGTATTCTATTAATCAGAAAAATGCATTTGAATAACTGCTTATAATATTCTTTTATATATGGTATTTAAATTTCAAGAGATATAGTTTATGGCATTATATTTGTAATACATATATATTTCGGTCTTTTTTGAATAGAATCACGCATTTTAAATTTAACTAATTATTAGTTTAATGTCATTATGTTGACATATGGAGCTGGAAGACAAGACTGATTTAATTCCCAGTGTCACGTAATGAATGTGATGATGTCCTTGTTCCGGGCTGAAATATTGTCAATTAATGATATAGTTGACTTTCTTTATGCATTGATATACGTGCCTAATTATTTATACGTTTTCATACTTGTGTATGGTTTGATTAATGAATTTCATTAACAAATATTATTGACAATGGCAGTAATTGTAATATTTATGTTCAAGTAAAAAACTGGTTATCTCCCAGTTCTCTGAAGTGCCAGCCCTGAATCAATGCGTATGTTGTGTAATAAGATACTTTAGTTATTCACCACCAAAATTGTAAGATAGTATGTATTGTATATAAAGGATAATAAAAATATATTTCGAGGATTCTTTAAAATATTGAAATGCATAAGCATTTAACAAAAGCTGTTAATTTATTGCACACACTGCTATTATTTTTAAAAGTAAATCATTTATTGTATTTGATAATTTTTAACATTGTTTCAAGTAACTTAAAAAGCAGCTTTTAAAAAAATTATTGGTGACATTTTTTGAATATAAATAATGCGAGGCTACCGCTTGCACTTATATTTATTGATTTGAGTAAACTGAACTAAGTTTCATACAGCAAACATCCATAGCCTATATTTATAAAGGATAGGTAAATAATACATAAATAAAGAATAGAGAAAAAATTTTTTTTCTCAATGCTGTAGAAAAGTTAGCATATTTTTATTTATTGTAAATTGACATTTTTTAGAAGATGGGATCTTAACTACCACTTATTTTTTTATTATTTCTTATGATTAGCCTGTCTTTTTATTAACATATCTATATTATTATTTTAGTTAATTAATGGAGGTTAATATCTTCAGATCACTCAAAGAAGTATGAAGAGATGCATGTTAGGAATAACAAGAAGAGATTGAAAGCAATATATGGTAAAAGAATAAACAGGTGTTGCTGACCTCATTGAAAAAAAATAAAAGACTGAAGTGGAGTTGGGCTGGACATATTTCTAGAAGAGATGATAATAGATGGACAATTGAAATCTAAAACTGAATTCCAAGAGATTGTAAAAGACCCAGAAAGAGACCACATGTGAGATGGATAGATGAAATAAGAAAGTGTGCAGGGATGATGTGGAAAAGAGAAGCTAAAGATCAGAGAAGATGAATTGAACTTGGAGAGACTTTCCTCCTGCAGTGGATTTATAATGGTTGATGATGAATATCTTAAAATCAGGCAAATACCCATGCCATTAAAAATTTTCTTTCTCAGGTTAATTAAATATTTTTAAAACTTACTTTTCCATGTGAGAATATATTTAAAGGCAAATAGTAAAAGTTTATCAAATTCAGTAGTATTTCTCTTGGTGTAGCCATGTCATTTTAACACTTATTAAATATATATTTAAGTTAAAATCCTAAAAGTTTACTAATTTCATTATTTTTAAACAGTAGGGATTTACACCGTAAGCACATGCACTGTAATGTTGTTATAACAGTGCAATGATGTTTTATTGAGTATTGAGGACACTCTCAAAACCAAAGCACAAGACAGAGACTTTTGAAAAAAAATGAGTGGCCATCTTATCTTTTGTACCTAAATTCAATTATATAGGCCAATCTAAAGTATCTTAGTTGGAGAGCGTGAAGATGCTTCTTTATTCACTTTACATTCATTAATTTCTTTCTATATATTAATGTTTGTGAAATTTTTCAGTTCACTATGTACTAATATTACAAAATATTAAAAATTATATAATGTTCAATTTTATTTACTAGTGGAGTGATCATAATTTTTAAAATAAAATTGAATATTATATAATTTCTAATATTTCATAATATTAACATGTAATAAATGGAAAAATTTCATAAACATTAATATATAGAAATTAATCGGTATAAAGTGAATAAAGAAACACTTTCATGCTCTCAAACTAAGACACTTTAGATTGACTTATATAATTAAATTTAGGTGCAAAAGATAGGACAGCCTCTCTTATCTGTTTCAAAATCTCTATCTTGTGATTTGGTTTGAGAGTATTCTCCATACTCAACAAAACATAATGGGTACTATAACAGTATTACGGCATCACTGCCCTAGTAAATAAAATTGAATATTTCAAATTAATTAGTAAAACTGACCTAAATTGAGGTACAAACACAACTTAATTAGCTTAAAATATATTTACAAAACCACATTTTACCTTGCTTTACTAAAAACCATACTTTTTGTTTAAAAAAGTTTCAAATTCTGTAATTTTTAATCATTGCTGCCATCTTGTTTTTTATGACGTCATTTGAAAGTAATTATGATACAGATTTTTCAAACATTTTTATATTATAAATTTTTTAAAAACAGCAAAAATTTATATGTTAGTAAAATTCTATACGAAAAAAAAAAAGAGAAAATCATGTAAGATTATTCGAGATTGATGCAATATTTGTTAAGTTATAAAACCACATAAATAATATTTACTAAGGCTGTAACCTCAAGAATGTGCGTGTAAAAATGCAATAGTAGAGACTTCTACAGATCTTAACCACAAGCTTACGTTTTGGAAGAAAAGAGGGGTTAAGATCTGTAGAGGTTCCTACTATCGCATTTTTACATGCACATTCTTGAGGTTACAGCCTTAGTAAATATTACTTATGTAGTAATCAGCGTGCATTTAAATAAAATTTAAAATCACACAAACAAACTTTCTCATTTTTTAGTAATGTAGATAATCTAGTTGTTACATTTTACAAACCAACTATTTTAATTAATTATTATTATATAATCAAAATTCTTTTATAGCCATTGTTTAACATTTATACAAATTAAAATGGTTTTATCTTGCAAAAACATTCAATTTATTAAATATATTTTTGAATTGATCTTCATTTGTTTTTTAAACAATATGTTTGCATTCACACCTTTGCCATATTCAGTAATTAAAATTATATTAAGAAGTCTATTTATGTTATGCACATCTTATAAACTTGCTTTTTAATCTGGCCTATTCAAACATCTTCATACATTAATTTAGCCCTTAAAATAAATTATGTACTATTATAAATCTTTCAAAATGACCTATTCCTTTTCTATACTTAATCTTAGTGAATTCAAAATACTCTAATTGAATAAAGCCTAACCATCAAAATATTTACAATTAACACTTGAATTAGGTTTCAAAAGTGTCGTATTCATTTTTTGTCTTAACACATGGACATATTTTCTATTAACTTTTAGATTTAATTTCTAATAACTTAATTTTAAAATTTAACATCTGGTATTTGAATGATCTCAACATTTTTTTCCGATTTATCTAATCACAATATAGAATATATAAACCCATTTTGTAAACAATCTGGGGGAATTTGTAGTTTGTTTTTGGGGTATCTTTTTTTTTTTTTTTTTTTTGGTTTTGGTTTTTTTTTTTTTTTTTTTTAGGTTTTTGTGTTTTTTTTATTGGTTTTTTGGCAGAAAAAAAAAAATCGTCATTGGATTGAGCAAATAAAATGGAAGAAAAGTAATAATTTTTTAAAAAAAGTATTTTTTGTTGACTTAATCAGAAAGAACTACATGACTAAAACGCAATATTACAGGATAAAATAAATATATAATGTATGGATATATTTGTCATTCATGAACTGATTTGTATAATTATTGCAAATGAATTTAAGACATAAATTTCAGCCAGATAATGGCTGTATATTTGGGTAGCCCTATTTAGGAATTCCCTTACCTACCATGAAAATGGAAGACCCTTAGAAAATGCGGTCTAAAAATGGCCTGTCTCCTACAGTCTGACTAGATTGTTATGCCTGCTGATTTATTCTATAATGCAATAGAAATAATAATATCAGTAATAAGAATAAAGCAGGAGTCAGTGGAAGTATTAAATATAAATATATGGAATGAGTAAATTTTACTTGATACAAATTCTTCAAGACCAGAACAGAGGTCAGCACTTTTTTGATAAGAACTGTCAAAAGTTATGATTGATATAGTTGTCCCTAATGAAATGTATCTTCCGAAGGAATCAAGTTTAATAAAGC
The DNA here is from genome assembly GCA_028023455.1 of Epiperipatus broadwayi. Lineage (NCBI taxonomy): Eukaryota > Metazoa > Onychophora > Udeonychophora > Euonychophora > Peripatidae > Epiperipatus > Epiperipatus broadwayi. The sequence goes on along the minus strand of JAQFVV010000181.1, from coordinate 1,921,586 downwards.
AGATGATGATTACAATTTCTTTTTGGAAGGGCAGATTAATCAATGAAAAAGAGAATGCAGTATTGGATTCATTATAAAGTCTAATTTAGTATCATCTATTCTTGTAATTTCCCATTGTATTACTGAAAAGCTAGTGAAATTCCTCATCATATCAATGAAAGGATAATGGTGTTAAAACTTGACTTGCACAATGGCAATGGTATTCATTTTATTAGTGCATATCCTCTAACATAAGATTCAGGAAATTCAAAGAAAGAACACTTTCATTCTTTGCTGGATAATATTATTATAATACCTTTAAAAGATTACATTTTTCTTTTAGAAAACTTTAATGCACACGTTAGTCCAATAATACACTTTGGCCAATGGAAATAATATTGGTGCTGTAAATTTGAATGGTTTTTTTACTGAATTTATGCATAATACATGGGTTAACTGTTACAAATATTTGGTTAGGGAGAAAAATCAATATAAAAGAATATGAATTCATCCACATGTCAGAACAATGATACTTATGACATTTAAACTTGTCTGTAAATTCAAGCATATACTGACCTTCTTGGCAAAGAAACAAAACATCAATATTACAGCAGCGAAGAAAGAGGCATATGTTAATTGCACGGCAAAGACTCCGACATCTGATGATAACTCAGTCCTCAAGCTCAGCCCCAAATTTGTAGGCGGCGAATAACAACACCCTATGATAGAATTAATGGCAAACATGGAGGCAGGATTGACAGACAAACCCCAATGAGATAAATTCATTATGCTTATTGTAAAAACAACATGATGTGGGTCAATTAATAAAGTTTCTAGTGGACAACAAAATCACCTGCTTGAAAGAAGACAAGGGAAACAGATTCATTCTAATAGGATAGGGAAAACTAATTTCCAAATTGACAACTGAAATTTGAAACAGTAGCATGTTTTAATAACAAACTGAATAGAGAAAAATTTATTCAATATTGCGAATTCACTGCAATAAGGCTTTTTCCAAGTCAGAAAACTATTATATTTACCCCTCTGCCTCAACACTCCTGAGAATGTTTGCTAATATAAAACTGCATATACTAAATGTGCCTCTGAGGCTCATGTTGGATTTTGGAGGGATACACTACTTCAATATAGTAAATTGGTAAACCAATGGCTTATCGAGAGCATGGGTTTTGACACTTATACACGATCAAATTCTCATATGAGTTTGCAGAGAAAATTAGGAATGGAGCTTTGGAACTGAGTTTCAAAATAGTATCATTGGACATCACAGAACTCTATGGCTCAACTGAATTAATAGATAACAATTATCCACGGACACATATTAATTTCATCAAGGAATTTCTAACATAGCTCGATGATAATATTATGGTGGTATTCGATGGCAGGTAGCTCCGCATGAAAGATGGATGGCCTATGGGCATGCCAATGAGTGGAATTATTTCCAGCATTTTTCTTAGCTGTTATGAGAAACAAATTCTACTTAAATATCACACCGCAGAGCTTAGAATATTATACACACGCTATGTAGATGATGTGTTTATTGCTGCACTGGAGAACATAATTATGAATATTCAGAATGACATCCAAGAACACACGAAGTTGATGTTAAATAGGTTGTGGGAGATGAAAAACAAGAAGTTAGATACCATGATATATAAGTGCAGAGACGAGATACAGCTCAACTACTGCATGATCATTAAGACGCTTGAGATACGAGGCTACACTAATCCCACTTTGAGGTCCACAGGAACACATAAATTGGCAGGCTTGGCAGCATTCCTGACATAGTGGTAAGCTTTGGCATGGAAAGTCTATTCATAAATGAATAATATGATGAGGCATTACCATTATAAGGAAAAGTTATATGATTATAGTCTACAAACTAGAACAATTCTAACTTTTGGTATATCAATATTATGTGTAAAACACCAATGTACTTTCAATATAACTGAATTTTTCCAACAAAATCAAGGGATGGTCATAAGATCACAACTGCCACCCTTGCTTAGCAACATTTACAGGGAACTTGAAACCACAGCCATAAATACTATTCCACGTTCACCTAAATTGTGGCTTCACTATGTTGATGATACATCCATGGTTTGGCCACATGGTGAAGCACAATTACATTCACTCTGAATAAATATCAACAACATATGTCCAATTAAATTCACAATGAAATGAGAAGGAAACCAAAAATTGGTATTCTTAGATGTTCTTGTGACAAGACTTCCTCGGGGCAAAGTAAAAACAACAGTGTATAGAAAACTAACACACATTGCCACATACTTGGCATATACATGCAATCACACCAGAAGCATTAAACATGGAGTAATACTATCACTATGGAAAATGGCAAAAGAAGTTTTCTCAGAAACCAATGATTTGGAAAATAAAAAGATTCATATCCCATGAAGAATGGTTACCCATCAAGCTATCTTCACTAAAACCTTTAATAGACAACAAAAAGAGGCACGGAAAGAATAAAACAATTATTGGTACTGTGGTTTATCCATACTTTCCAGGAATGGCAGGCAAGTTAAAGAAAATCTGCAGTCAATATAACATTAGAATAGCTTTCCAAAACAAAATCATGCTTTGAGGAATTGTAACTTCTACCAAGCCTAAACTGGAAATGTTGAAGAACAAAAACTCCGTCTATGAAATATGTTACAAATGTGGAAGGAAATATATTGAGGAGACCTATCACCCTCTTGAACAGCAATTAAAAGAACACAAACTAATGGTTGAAAGAGAAAAAACAGATGTGTCCACTATAGCAGACAATGTATATACTAAAAGACCATATGTTCAATTGGGAAAATACAAAAATATTGGAGGTAAAGTTGCAAAGAAGAAAATTCAAGGAAGCTGCTCATATGACAAGGGCAAGTAATTCTATAATTCAATCCAGTGAAATGATACACAATGTATGCAAGCCTGTAATTAGCCTTGGTCTTATAAAAAAAAAAAGGATTAAAAAAAAAATTGAAGGACTCGGGAAGATTTGAACCAACATTCATATATATAAATATATGAAATTTCTATCTGTAGCTTTGACAGAATAGCTCCGTTGATTAGAGCACTTGCCTTAAAATTCGAAAATCTAAAGTAATAAGTTTGACCCTCTATGCAATACTGTCACTGGTCAGGCCAGCAACATCGGAATAAGAGTGAATAATGCTACTCGAATCATTGTGTAATTACTTATCTATGTTGCCTATTTGTGTGTTATTACTATCAAGTTGTTTATATTTGAAAAGGTTTAAAATTTTCTATACATTTAATATTTACTGATAGATGATGGAAATAGTCCAACATATTATCCCATCTAATACACCATCATCACAAACCTTCAGGCAAGTAATAAGTACACAGTATGGACCTGATGCTATGTTGAAGTTTAGAAATTATAAAAAATGTCTAAAACTGGCTAAAATAGAATTAACTTTTTTATACAAATCAGAAGGGATTATTCCTAAGGGTATGCAATTAAAACATTCTATTTCCTCTATGAGAGTTGAGATAATTATTCAGAGAGCAAATGAAGCCTTATTGAAAGAGAGAATGTTCAATGGTTTTACAAATATTAAACCTTGTGCTCAATCAGAAATGTGAACTGTTTTCTAAAAATTAAACTTACAGATGATTTCTCAAAAGTTTGTCAAACAGTAAGATGATATTGTAAATTGCATTAAAAGATAAAAAAATGTCAGAAGGCTGTAAATATACATGGTCAAGTACTGCAACTAGTGATCTATCAGCTTTGTCAGTGAAAAATCATATTTCTAAACATCTTATTGATGTTGAATAATCTGTTCTCGAAAAAGTTTGAACTTAGTCATCACATTATCTACTTCCCCATTATTGGATATAATGGCAGCCACTGAGGAAGTTACCCAAAAATAAAAAGAAGCAGAATTATGCTGACGAGTTAAAAGGATACTTGAGAAATATCAAAATCAGAAATCAAACATTTCATGTGATGAGAGGAAAGCTATTAAATTTCTGAAACAGGATACATATATAATCATTCTTCTTCCTGGAAAAGGTAACACTACAATTGTAATGAATAAAACCTATTATAACAAAACACAAGGACTTCTAACAGCAGGCCAATATAAAAAAATATCAAATCCAATCCCAAGTACAGACGTAAAATTACAAGAATTACTCCAGAAGCATCACAGGTAGTTCACATATTTAAAAAAATGGAAATTAATTTTATGTTTCAGTGCGATTCCTCACCTACATGGACTACCTGAAATCCATAAAGACAATGTTCCATTAAGGCCTATTGTTAGTTCTAGAAATTCACCATGTCAACATTGTTGAGATTTCTTCTCACAGTTCTTAGTCTATTAACATACAGGATACAATCTTTCATCAGGAATTCTAAGCCTATGTAGAATCAGGAACATGAAAATGGTAAGAACTGACATATTGATAAGCTTTAATATGGAAAGTCTATTTACAAATGACCATGTCATGAGGTATAGTCTATTATAAATAAAAGGTTATATGATGATAATAGTCTACAAACAAGAACTCTACCTAATGTTATGTACAACAACATACTATCAATATAACTCAAACCCTTCCACTGAAATCAAGAGATGGCCAGGGGATCATCACTGCAATTCTTGCATAGCAATATTTACATTGAAGAACTTGAAACTACAGCTATAAATACTACTCCATGTCCGCCTAAAGTATGGCTGTCCTATGTTGATGGTACATTTGTGGTACGGCCACATATTAAGGCACAATTAGTCATTCTGAATGCATATTATCAATGTCTCCTTCAATTAAATTCACAATGGAATCAGAATGAGAACAAAAATTAGCATTCTTAGATGTTCTTGCAACAAGCCTTCCTGAGGGTAAAGTAAAAACAACAATGTATAGGAAACCAACCCACACTGTCAAGTACTTGGCATATACATTCAATTATACCAGAAGCACTAAACATGGAGTTATACTATCACTATGGAACAGAGAAGAGTAAGTTTGTTTGGAAATCAGTGATTTGGAAAATGAAAAGATTCCCACAGAATGAACTCTCATGAAGAATGGTCATTTGTCAACAAGACAACATTAACAGACAACAAAAAGAGATGCAAAAAGGAAACAAGAAATACAAATCCAACAGAAATTGTTATTGAGTATAAAATAATCATGAATAATTAAATTCTAAATTTAAGATTTATTTATTAGATGTAATTTCTATTAAATCTACTTTGTTTCAACCTTTCTTGATTTATGACAAGAATGATGGGTGAATCTACTTTGTTTCAACCTTTCTTGATTTATGACAAGAATGATGGGCGATAAGTCTATATTAATAATGATTTTCAAATTAACATGATTTATTTTTACTAACAAATTTTATTTTGAATAGTTATTGCTAGCATTATATATGAATATAAATTAATGTAGATCATTTCATCTTACTAAAATTGCATCTTCACCTGATTTTTTAAATTAATTTTTTTTATAGAATTTATTTTAAAATTTCATTAACAGTGGTATACAGACAATTATTAAGTAAAATATAGGTCATGTGTTATCGATTTAGAAACAAATTTCTTTGTAAAAATTAATACTATCAAAATTATTTAGTTTTCTTATTTAAAACTAAAATGATGATGATTGAATAAAAGTTGAAGTACCCTTCAGATTAACCATGCTCAATATACTACATCTCTATTTAATTATCATCTTTATGGAATTTGAGTAGTAATAATTATTTATTATTTAATGGTCTAACATAATTTTATCATTAGTGGACCACTAACTGGATTAACAGACAAATTGATAAATTATAAACTTTATCCTGGTAACAAGAATCCTTTTTTATTTACAACCACAACTGAAACAAAGTATACTTCTTAAAATAATAGTAATCAGATAAATCCACATATATAATGTACAGACATATAAAATGTATGGAAAAATCCCTCTAACCTTAAAATTAATTTAATGAAAATAAAACTCATAACAATATAAGAATTAAAATATAATCTATAATCATATATTCATATGTGATTCAAGAGGATCCCCATTATCAATCCATGTCTCTATAATTAACAAGGATTTTAAATGGGTCTTTTTTAGTATACCAATTTAATGCATTGCAATTTTTTTTTCTTAAACTCAAAATTGAACTATTATACGGTATGAGGGTGCATAAAAATATAGAAATGGGGGATGATAGGTTCTAAAAGACAAATGCTTTTTTTTAAAAAAGAAACCTTTTTGAGTATCTATACAAAGTTTAAATATTAACTTTCAGTCAAATATATAATTATTTTAAATCAAAATAAAATTACAATAGGTTTCAATATTTTCGGACTTCCAGAAATAAATATTTTCACCTAAAGTTATACAAATAAATTTTTTCTAATATATACATTTAAATTTAAGTAATTTTACCTTTTTTCAATTAAAATTATTTCACTTATTTACTATGAATTTTTTTAAAGATTTGACTGTTGATTTTATTTTAAGAAACTTTACTTGCATTTAAGGAATTTCTTCTATTGTGTTAAATTTTTTTCTGTATTTTTAGAATATTTCTTTGCACGTCCAGTTATGCATATTTGGGGGAAAAATCATTGACGTTGTTTTACAGGGACTAATTCAATTTCATCTAAAAATTTCAAAGTGCCAAAAAATCATCACATGGCCATAAAATTGATGCACAGTTCAAGTGGTAAATATAAGCAAATCATTCTTCCTAGCTTGATCTACCTCTTTCTCCCTTGTTGCTGAATGATTTTACTGCTATATCAGGTCTCTATTAGGGCAGATATACATTATTACTTTTAGAATTAACAACCAACTTTTATTTGTTTTTAAAAACATCAATTTATAACACTTTTCTATAAGTCACATCAACCGACACCCTCTTAATTAACAAAATTATTTATTTTTTCTTTCTTTCTCTTTACATTCATTTAAATTTATATAAAGTAAATATATATAACTTTTTACATTTCTCAGACTTAACAATTAAATTCAATTACTTTATAAAATTTTCTATACTTTTAACATTGATTTGTACATTCAATTATTCTAATTGATTCAAGTTAATAATTTGATATTTTTAATTATTTTTCACTTTGCATTTTGATATAATTTTAATATTTTAAAACATTACAGAATCACTTTATTTCTTTAAACCGTCTTTCCATGTCCTTTTTTATTCTATTAAAACCAATAATTAGTACAGGTTATGTACTAAGAAGTCATTTTTCTTTTATCAAAAGTTGTTTAAAGTTAAAGCCAGTCCATTCTCCTGAACAATCCAAATATACACATACTTCTGTGGAGAATCTATGCACAACTGATAACATTTTCTCATCATATAGATAGCCTAAACTACTAGAAATAGTTTCACTTAAAATGTATTAAATTAATGATTATTTATACATCTCGATGTAAATATTGATTATAATTATAAGTCTAACTATTTCATCTTTAGAAAAATTTAAACTTTATTTAAATTTTTCAAAGATATTCAAGTACTACTAATAACACACAGGTTAGTATCCAATGGTGTTTCGAAAAGTATTATATTCGTCTCTTCTTCAGGTATTATATTTATGAATCTTAAATCCTTGATTTGATTCCATGCTAGTACTGTCACTTCTAAGGCCAGCAACATTTCAAGAAAAAAGAATATCACTCGAAATGTTGTGTTACATACTAACAATAAATATTAAATAATGGGAATAGGCTACCATATAATTACAATTATAATAGGTTAAATTTGGGATTAATTCATGGTAAATTTAAAAGAATTACAAAGTTTTCATTCGTCAATTAGAACAATAGTAGCTAGTGGTGGATCAGTATTTCACCATTAGAAACATTCTTAATTTTTGTTTTAGAGAAATTACATTGAACTATTTCTACGGAAGCAAATTCATTTTATTTGTCAAATAGATTATAATGCTTTTTTATGAACTCCCAAGCAACAAAGCACTCATATTCTGGACAATGCACTAATTAATGAAGATAGCATCTAGTCAGAAGATAGGATTCTGTGAGCATATTAATGTTATTCCAAATCTATTATGAATTAGTACAACAAAATTTACATCATTAAAGGTAGGTCAAATGTTTTTAAAATACAGGATTCTACTGAAAATGAAAACCTCAAGAGATGCTCAAAGATTGGGGATGGTCATAATACACTAGATGCTTCATGCTCTGCCTGTTCTATGGATGAATATTGTTCTGGTACAAGTTTTTGTGATTCATTTCAAATGTTTGCAATTCGCTAGACCTTGAACCACTAATATGTAATATTTTTAAAAATGCATAGTATACACTGCAATTACGTTTGTTTAATTCTTTAAAAATTACCCCAAAAGTTTAAAAACCAATAATAAAGGTTCGAGTAATTTACAATATACTGTTTGCTTTTCAGTATTTAGAAAGCGATTTTGTCAATAGACAAAGAAAAACTGATAGTGTTTATAAACACTGGACTCTCTCATTGCTTAGTGGCCTAACATTTTCAATTATATATTAATAACTTATTGTCTGAAAGTCATAAACATCGGAACTGGGAAGAGAATCTTGAGCTAGATTCTAGTCCATCATTGCAATAAACAATGCGACTCGATTTCCCCATACTAAAACATACGATTAGTCTCCCATCACTCAACCGAATATTTTATTCGAACATTTTAATAATTGCTTTAACTTTCGTACTCATAAAGCAATTATTAATAATTAATACACATGATTAGGTTGGGATTTGCACATTAAAAAAATTAAATTAACGCGATAGCAAATTATGACAGTCAAGAAATAGAAAAAAAATAACTGTTAGTGTCACGTCTACGCAGCCTAAGGAAATTTTTGTTTGCTATACCTTTATTTAAATAAATATGATTAAATACGTACGTTTACAGTTACACTTTTTGAACGATTTCAGAAAGATTGAATTTATAGCGCCCTCTAAAAAATTTAAATTCTTCTAATTCAAAAATATTAAAATTTTGAAGAAAATTATAATGAATAAAACTTATTTTAAAAATTATTTAAAAATATTAAGAAGTATTTTAGATTTTAAAAGTCTTCCATTCATGTGTTATTTAAAGATAAATAACTTTTTAAAATTAATTAAGCTAGGGTTCAAGAGTATATTTTTCATTGGCTATTACATTAACGGGGGTAAGTTCGAAAATTTAAATATAATTTTTCCTTTCTAATAATAAAAAAGAGCATTGACAGTTTTAATTAAAACTCAAGAATATTTTTAATAGTATCGGTAAGTAAAAATTAATGATTTTTGAAGAAATGTAATTTTTATTTTTATTTAAAAAAATCATTTATTCAGTTTTATAAATGTAAATAAATGATTACCGCTATAGAAATCCTAAATGTATTATTATTGATTATTATTTAATCGATTTAGTCCCAGCTTTCATTAAATTATATTAATTTAGCTAAACTATTTGAAAAGGAAATTATGTATGTTGGTATAATTTCTTATTTAAGTATAGTAAACATTTAAATAATGAACCAGAACGTTAAATTTAACACAATACATATACTGTATTAGGCTTTATTGCACAATACTGTATTCTGCTTAATATCCATTAAATGACTGAAAAATCAAATCACCTTTCTGAATAATATTTATATAGTTTAATATTTTATTGTACATTAATTAATGAGTTTTTTTATTCAAATATTTAGAATTTTTATGCTGTACCTAAAATATGATAGTCATATTAAGATTTTAAGACTATCAACAATATTTGAATCTAAATGGATGAGGCCCCAATGGCGCAATTGGTTAGCGCACGGTACTTATAAGATAATCTAAATGGTTTGCATTTGGGAAATAATATTTGAACGCCGTAAATAAGAGTTTAGCTGTGATCCATAGGTCTTTAGTTTCTCGAGTTCGCAGAATTATTTCTACACTAAACCGTGAATGTTTTGTTTATTTATATTCAAATCAATCTACATTGTGATGAGTCTTTAAAATTTACACGAGAAGATAAACATTACACTATTAATACCATTTTATTTATACTATGCTCGAGAGATTACATTAATGGTTATGGGACTGAGTTTTTAAATCAAATCATTAATAATATCATTGTCAGAAAAAGTCGTGCGATTCTACTTTGTAATGAACTCAACATGGATTTACTTATATCCATAACACTTTAAGACCATTGCTTGTCTCAGTAATATGATGATCCTAAAGATCCAAATTAATAACTTCAGTGATTAAAATCCATTGATATTTAATGTATATAATAGATTCTTCTAAAGAATGAAAATCAATTTTTTTTTCTGAGTATGACTAAAACAATGACTATTTTTTAAGCAATATTATTTTAATCTTGCAGTTTATTTATCTATGATCTGCCCAACAATATGTACTTGTAAATGCATGTATAATGTTATCTTATATTCTGACTTTATGTGGATGCTTTCCTATTCCTTTACAGTGATTTTTCATCAAAAATTATTTTGTGGTAATCTGTGTTGGGAAAAAATTCAATAATAACAAAGCATTTGAATTTACAGCACCAATTCAATTATTGCCATTAAGTTTTGGTTAAAGGCTCCTATTTATACCAACACATGCATTAAAATCTCCAAGAAGAAAAACTTATTGATATTTCTGTAATAATGCTATCCAACAAGGAATTAAAGATTTCCTTCTCTGAATTATCTGAATCTTAAAGTTGAAACATATGCACCAATAAAATGAGCACTAGTACCATTGTGCAAAATGAGTTTTAACACATTAGCCTATCATTGATATAATGAGAAATTCCAACAAAAGAAAATACTAAATTAGATGTTACAGCAAATACAACACCATACATTTGACTTTTTGTTATAAAATAATCAATATTTAAGAAACTCGATTTTTTCTGTATGCTGTCAAAATCATTATACTGCTTATATTTTTTATAAAATCAGTGTAGTATAAAATGACTACTTTCATTTGTAGTATCAATACATATATTACTGTATTTATTAATATTACATATTTGAGTTATTTTTGATATTAAGAATGTTAAAATGGGGGAAAATGACTTTACCGTTGTGATATTTATTAGCAAAATTGAAGAAGACTTTGCTTACAACTGGTATGGATTTAAAGTTAATCCTTGTTAATATTACTTGTAGGCCTATCTATAAGTTCTGAGATAGCAAGTGTATATGGTTATTTTTTACTTTTTAATAAGTAAGAATTGCTTAATAATATTGTCAACACTTGGAATAAAGCTATTTTTGGTTCTTATACATTGGAATTGTATTTATTGATATTGCGTATTATAATCTAATCATAAAAATATTAATTGTATTGAATGAGGCTTTGTTTACATTGAATCAAAATTTAATTCTTATTAATGGTTTTGATTGTCCATCTCTTTAAGTTATAAAATTGCAAATGTAAATGTTATTTTATATTTTCTGCTTTTCTAAAAAAATAAGAGCAGTATAATAATTTTAGCAATACATGGAAAGTGCTGTATTTATTATTACTATATATGTATTTATAAATAAAATAAAAATTTGTATAACATAAGAATAGTAGCCAAAAAAATAAACATTACTAAAATTCTTCCACAACATGGCTTCATCTATTAATAAATATACGTTTTCAAAAAAAAGTATTTATTAATAGAGAGATGAAACCATGGCTATGGAAGAATAAAAATTTAGTTTTTTTTGGATATGAATTTTTATTTTATTTATTATTACTAGTACAGCGTTAGGCAGTATTTAATTAGTATTTATAAATAAAGATAAAATGTTCATTATATATTAATTATTGTAATAAAATTATAATAAAAATACTGAATTATAACAGTGCTAATGTACATTATAATAAACTACAAAAGTCCTTTCATTTAATTTCGTAGCCTTCTTCAATTGAAAATCATTTAAATTCAGTTGAAGAAGATTAAGAAATTAACTAAAAATATTTCTGCGGTTTATTGTAGATTTAGGAATTGGCAACCTTTTAGAGCTGTTGTGCTGAATCTGTTACAATGCTATTCAGCATGCTGACATGATTCTACCAGTCTTATTATATATAATTTAAAAAATGGTCTGGTTATAATGGGGTTCAAAATTGTTTATTATATACTTTTGAAGCCCAATGTAACCGGATCTTATATTATTAGTTATTAAATATTTTAAAATATATAGAATTATATATGAAAAGTAAGTTTTGTTAAATTATATTGCATTTGAAAGACATGTTTAAAATTTTCCTTGGCATTAAAAAAATTCATCCTGTTAGTATTTTAAAAAATGCATATTGTTTACAAAATTATTGATTAATATATAATAATTCAGAATAGGAAAAACACCTTTAACTTTCAGTGATTTAATTTTAAGAACTGATTCATGAATTCTAACAAAATAAAAGAACTATTTTTCTAGCATTCATTAAAATGTTTTAAAGAAATTCATTTTTATGATATAAAAAATCAACTTGAAATTGGAAGATTTTCCTTTATTCTTCTTTTCTTTAAAACTATGGACATTTGGAATTTTTTTCTATGAGAAATTTGTTTTAATTACACAATAGACATTTAAAATAAAAACGACAACAATGATTTTAAACTTTTTTGAGATCCGAATGATATTATGAACTTTCATGTATTTGCGCACTTCATTCATGTGTTAACCTGACTATCACTAATTATAAACTTTTCAAGGGAACGTGCCAAAATTTAAAATGTAATAACTAAATAGTTACCAATAGAAGTTTTTCAAATAAATTAATCGCTATAATATTTTGCCTGAATATAAATTTACTCTAAACACGCAGTAGCATACATAAGTATCAAAGTTCAATTAGTTATCAAAAAAAAATTAAAAATCCAGGCAAAAATTAATTCTTCCTGGGGGGGGGGGGATTATTTCTATCCCACTTAACTCATCTTTTCTGAAAATAGCAAAGATTGAGTGAATGTTTATTGTACAAAATAATTAGTAAATTAAACTGAATCATGGTTTCCATTTACATGTGAATTGCATATGCAAAATGTAGGTGATGGTGCAAATGTATACACTAATTAAAATATAATTTTTTTCTATTTCAATTCAGAATGCCATTGATAATCATTTTGCTTGCCACACTTGGCACACGTGTCCTAGTTTGCTGACCCCTGTTATAGATATTCAGTATTTGTAAATATATATATTGTAACGATATATAAATATGTCGTTACATTAATTTAAAATAAAAACTTAAAAGTTCGCAAATAAAAGTAAAAAACTAAACGCTAAAATTAAAATGTTTGTTAAACGTATATACATTCGCACAGATGCCAAACTTTAAAAATATTTTTTTTTAAAAAACAAATAAATAAGTATTTGAACGTACTTTTTTATAAAAAAAAAGTACAAGATTTAAAAATAAAAACAGGTATTAATTAATTCTTGTAATCTGTAAATGGAAATGATTGTTTGAAAAGCAAGCTAGCCTTGGGCTCTTGTATAATTAAAATGATCTGATGAAAGATAGATAAGAAAATAAAGAGAAATTAGCTTGACCAATGGAAGCACTAAGCCTTGGCTCGGACCCTAACGAAAGTGATGGATTAGTGACGTTTTGTTGATTGAATCCGTGTGGATAATATAAAAAGGGAAATACAGTTTTTTCTGACAGTTCCAGTTCCAGCTTTTGTGTTTGAGAGATGTGGTAGGACGCACATACCACACTTTATTTAAAAAAAAAAAATGAAAAGACTGTGATACCTTGAACCAGCTATTGCCATTTCCAGAACATTATCTTCCAATGGAGGCATCGCGGGAATTAAAAGCAGAAACCTGGACTCTTCTACCGTGAGCTATGAACTTTACAAATTAACAACAACAAAAAAAAAGTAATTAAGAACTTTCGTTATTGTTTTTTTTTAAAGATTCAGCTAATTTAAATTTTAAAATGAACTCTTATTTGATTTTCAAATTAATAATTGATTGTTTAAATTTATATAGTTAAGTTTTGCTAAAATCATTTCCATTTTATTATTTTTATTTGTAATAATATTTATTGTAGAAATTATTAAATGCATTACATTTAAGTTGGGTATAGACGTTGCATAGATTCGTTAGCGGTTGATTATGTTGTAGTTTCCACAGTCGATTAGAACATATGTCAACAATGTCAGTGCAGTGTCTTATGATGAACACCAAAGGGTCTCCTGTTTAATTTGTGTTTAATTTGGAATGTTTTGAGCTTGGAATCTGTGCAGCCGATCTATACTCGACATTATAAAACAAATTGTATAAAAATAATTGTGCGAACGTATTTAAATGTTAAATTTAAGTCGGGCATGAATGGCTATATAGTTTTATAAAAGTTATATTAAGGGAGGGTAATCTTAGGTTATTCATTTCGTAGTTGAATTGGTTCAATGGATTGGATATATTTGTGTAATTGTAGATGTAGTATGAGATCCGCTACGGGCAGGATTATATATATACGCCACACACCTTCTGTTTGCCTATGGATGGGTTTGTAAGATGGCAAAGGACCGCAGTCCATTCCTATAAAGTTTTATGTTTATTGTTCTACTTGCCAACAGATGTAACATTCCTGTTGGTGGAGAGACAATGTCTTCTCTAATTCTACTTACTGATCAGATGTACATTCCGGACAGTACAGTATTTTGTGTTGTCGTATTTTCATGCTACATTGAATACATAAATGTATCAGATGGATTGGCGCTGGTTTGATTGCGAAATTTGTTGCCTAAGGTTAAATCAGGGAAGAATATTTTCTTTTCAAATGCAGATCTATGTAGTCTATTCATTGTCGACTAGCTAAATAAAATATTAAACTCATTGAAACTTAGTTAAATGTAAAATTAAAAGTTAATATAAAAATCTAAAATGTTAAACTTATTCTTCAAATTAGAATGATTTTATATGTGCGTAAATAAATATTTTTATGTGTTAATTTCTGGCAGTGCCTTTTATTTATTTATATTTAAGATATAAATTAAGGTATAGATTTTTATCTCTGCGTCTCCACTGAGCTAGTGACTTGGGCTAACGATCTGAATATTTAAATAAAGTGGAATCTTAACAGCGCGTATCTGCCTACTCTATAAATTTTTCTAGGTTTAAATGCCTAGATGGTGCCCTGGTAGTTGCAGATACGTAGATTCGATCTTCACTTCGTTTTGGGTCGTTATAATATAGAAAGATTTAGTATTCTTATTAATAAGTTTATTAAATTATACCAATGATTTGTGAGATACATATATAATAAATATTAATTGATAATAGCATTTGTAATCATATGCAATCATAGGTACAATACATTTCCCTTGTGGGTTTTATATCAACACACTGTCCTCTATCATATTTCATCTTTCAGATACAAAAATGAATCCACATATACTTTTTAGTTTGAATAAGAATCATTAATCTGATAAATGATATTAAATAAGATGAATTTTCAATCATATTTAAATGTTGTCAAAGCTTTATTTAATATGTTAAATAAGCAATTAACTCTATTTTGGGAAACTATTCACGATAGTGAATGGAACTTTATTTACATCTAAATATGTTTGGACATTTGCCTTCTTTAATATCACTTGTCAAGCTCACAATTCTTATAAGAATTGGAAAATAAGTAAATACTTTTTACATTTGTACGTGGATTCTGACAGTGCATGATGCATTGATATAAATAACACTGAAAACGTTTTATTGGGTCAATAATTATGTACTGTATATTATTATATAAAACTATATTTGCAGTATGCAATTAAGTTATTTATATTGTAATGGTAACTCTGTTCTTAATGGCAGAGCAGTAAAATATACAAGCAAAATAATATGAGGTTAAGAATTATTTAGCTAGAACTCATACTTTCCAGAAATAATCATTTATTTGGCAATCGTACATTCCAAGTTGTAACATAGGAGAGCATGTTCTCAGAGCACTCTACAGGTAGCATGTGTAGTATTTATTGCTTTATTTTGTTAGCAAGTATTATATATAAGCTAAAAGTAATATAGCAGCATACACCTGGGTCTTGTTTTATGCGGTAGATAGGTTCCTCAGAAAATGCGCATAAAAGAAATCGCACAAAAATAAACTTAACTTACCTTGAAAAATGGGGGATAGGTTATTATAATTTTCGAAAATCACATAAAAGCAAAGCAACAATGTAAAATTACTTTAAAATTTGCATAAAAAAAAATAAGAAAATAAAATATGACTAATAAAAAATTTCAAATTTGGAAAAAATTGATACAAGACAAACTTTTTTTACTTTTTTTTTTTATTAACTACAGTATTTCATTTTATTCAAAACAATATATTGTTATGTGTAATTTATATTTTTTTTATACATATACGGTATTTGAATTATTATCGCCATTTGAGACATCAGATTCGTCATGATGTGATGTGATATGAGGTACTGTAACTTCTCCTTAAACGAAGTCAAGAGGAAATGCAACTAAAACGTTTTCCAATTGCTGTTGATCCTTCCCATTTCGCTAAGCGATCTAAAATTGAAATTTTTGTTTCTAAAGAAATTCATTTTCTTGGATGTTTTTTCTTCTCCATTAGGGTAAACTAAAACTGTTGGGCAAAATTTGGAGAGGAAAAAACACCCAAGAAAATGAATTTCTTTGGAAACAAAAATTTCAATTTTAGATCGCTTAGCGAAATGGGAAGGATGAACAGCGATTGGAAAATGTTTTAGTTGTATTTCCTTTTGACTTCGTTTAAGGAGAAGCTACAGTACCTCATATCACATCATGATGAATCTGATGTCTCAAATGGCGATAATAATTAAAATACCGTATATGTATAAAAAAAATGTAAATTACGTATAAAAATATATTGTTTTGAATAAAATGAAATACTGTAGTTAATAAAAAAAGTAAAAAAAGTTTGTCTTGTATCAATTTTTTCCAAATTTGAAATTTTTTATTAGTCATATTTTCTTTTCTTATTTTTTTAATGCAAATTTTAAAGTAATTTTACATTGTTGCTTTGCTTTTATGCGATTTTCGAAAATTATAATTTCAGATCACATTATGTAATTTTTAAATTGTTAATTACAATTAAAAATCAGATTTTAATTGTCAAATTTAATTCTGCCCACCGCTGTTACTCACCTTTTAAAAATAAATTTATGGATACTAAATGATTAATTGATTACGTACTCTTTTTATAAAAAGCAAAAATAGAATGTGATTTAAAATGCAAAAATAACAACATACATAGTATTTTTCATCTATAATGTTTGAACAGATTTACATTATAGTCTTGTAAAATTTATTACTTGCGGACACTAAATCATTAATTGATTACGTACTCTTTTTTTAAAAAGCAAAAATAGAACGTGATTTAAAATGCAAAAACAGCAACATATATAGTATAGGCATCTATAACATTTGAACAGATTTACATTATAATCTTGTAAAATTTAATGTGTGTATATAAAATGGGGAAATCCTGATTTTAAGTGAATTACGAACTTTTATTGCATAAAATCTATTACAGTACTATTATAAAGTGCTGAAAATATTGAAATTATTAGATGGAAGTCGAACTCCGATAATGTGCTATTACTTTAAATATGACGCGAGTGCATGAAATTTATAATACTTAAATGTAATAGTGCATTATCGGAGCTCGACTTCTGATCTAATAATTTTTATCGCATAAAAGAAACCGCATACAAAGATATTAAGAAGAAATATGAATCGCATAACTTCAAAATCGCATTAAATAAATCCGCATAAAACGAGACCCAAGTGTATTAACTTAATACAAGTAATTTGTGTTTTTTATGAAATAATAAATATTTTTATTCCAATATTATTGTAGCAAATTTATTAAATAATAATAAATAAGTTTGGAAATGCAGAAATAATTTTATTTAGATAAATAAAATAATAAATCAATTAATAAGTGAAATAAGTCGTTAGAATCTTCTCTGGAAATTTTCTTGAGTACTTTTCGCTTCAAAAACTGCAATAAAAGTTCAAATGTTTTTTTTTTTTCAGTTTCATGTTATAACTTTTCGTACACAAAAGAATTATCTTTATTTCTAGATAGCTGTTCTGGGAATAGTTTTAAATACTTTATTATTGTAGAATATGATATAGTTTATATACCAAAGAATTTCAGCTCCAATATTATATTTCTATCATTTTTCTACGTATAAGAAAATAATATTTTTTAGCAAGTTTGAATCTAGTTTTCATTCTTCAATCTTTATTTAAGAGTTCCTAAATATTCTTTCTTAATTTATCTTTAATATCCATAAATAACAAAATAATGTTAAAGCATGAATAATTCTGGCTTCAAAAAATGTCGTATCGCTATCCGAGAACTTTTCTTCTCTTCAATATTTTTTTCTTTTCAATATCATTAAATGAAAAGCTTAAAAGTAATTATATAAGGAATTCATATCCTTATTCTTCTTTAATTATCTGTTATTCACTAATAGTAGTTTTAAAATGAATTGAAAAGGAATGTAGATTAAACAATTGCACTAGGGTTCGAAACAATGAATTATTTACTTTAGCTCAGTACTTCATTCTTTGTATAAATTTTAATACAGCAAATCTTAATATCACTTTAAGTGAATAATGAAAAACAATTTCCACTTCTTATGTATAAAAGGATTATTTAACAGCTAATTCATTTTTGCTTTTCTTTTCCTTCTTTGAAGAAGAGTGGCTGAGAAGAAAAAAGCTATCTCAATACAATATTTTTTCAGTTGATTTAGATATTAATACTTTGACTGCATTTTATAAATCCTTTGGAGTCATCTCCATAATAAATTCAACATATTTTATTTTTTATGAAAGGGAGAATTAAATCAATGAATAGCTCACATTATATTTTTGAAAATACATCAATATAACATTGGCATACCCAATATAATTGCTACATATCCCCTCTCCAATCTCTTCAAGAAGAGAGATTGGGATTATGAAACATCCCATTTCTCTTCTCCAATCACAATACCAATTAATAATAATTATTATGAAAGATATTTCTTTACATTCTTATTAAATAATTTTTAAAATAAAAGATATCTTTGTTTTAAAAAAAACTTTTTTTTCTTTAAAATCATTAATTCTTGAATGAAACTTGAGTCATCAGGGAGCAAGCCAGCCTTGAATTTTTTTTAATATCAGCTTTCACATATTCCAAAATAAGCTCTAAGTGGGAATGGGATTGGTAACCTATTGTACTTCGCTTCAATTTTTTCCTTACCTTGAATCTTATTAGTTGCATTTGACTGATGTAAAATTTCTCCTCTTTTCTGTTTGGGTTTGCCTCCTTCTATGGGTGTATTCTTTTTGGTAGTTGTCTCTCTTGCACCTTGAATGGGAGATAAAGATGGTGATTGGTTTTTAGGAACATTTTTACATGTTTGGGTTTGCCTCCTTCTATGGGTGTATTCTTTTTGGTAGTTGTCTTTTTTGCACCTTGAATGGGAGATAAAGATGGTGATTGTTTTTTAGGAACATTTTTGCATGTCTCAAACTGACTCCTTGAGCACGGTCTCACTTCAGCTCTTCCACTATTTTCATAATTTTTTTTGTTTTGTCTGATTTCTACAAGGTTTGTATCTTGGATTATAATCAATCTTCATGTTACAAATGGATGGATCACCTTAAATGGTGGTTGTGTTACTGTAGGAAGTTTGTTTTCTTCATTCTCGTTGTGGTTACTCTTATCTACAGCATTCAAGAAATCTTCACTCTCTTCAGTAATATTTCTGTTAGTACTAATAACCATTTGCTCAATCCTGAAAGGTAAATTGTGCTTTATTATCCTGATTATTTGACTTTCAATTATCCCACATGCAGATAATGTTCATAATTTGGCAACCTGTCTTCTAAAGAATTGTGTGTAGATTTCATGCCCTTTCATCTGAAACTTATCTTGCATGATCTGGTACTTTATTGCTTCCTGTCTTCTGACTGAAAGTTGCTTAAAATTTGTTTCTTGTATTCTGGATAAGTAGTCAGTTTGCTTATTAGTGAATTCTACCATTCTGCAGCCGGTCCACTTAGATTGTTATATGCAATGGCTACTTGTTTTTTTTTAATTAGCGGAGTCAGCTTAAAATAGCTCTGTTGACATCTCTCCTGCATCACCTCTAAATGTTTCAATTTTCAAAAATTGGTTGATGCTTTTCATATTTTCACCAAATCCATGCTGCCTTCCCAATTACTGCATCATTGTTTTCTGAAACCATTTTGTCCAGAGTGTTACTTGATTTTCTTCTTTGTATTGTTGCACAGTCTCTTTCAATCTGCTAAATAATCTGCTTTGAGGTTATTTACAGTGATAACCATTTTTTTAAATGAAGAATCCTCCTTTGGAAGTGTCTTTATCTTTTTTTCATCTTTCACTTCCAACCTCTTTAGTCTTTCTTCCAAGCTTAATATTGTTTCTTGCACATTATCTTGGTAGGTTCTAATGATTTCATGGACCATATTCTGAATACCTTCAGATATTTTCTTTATGAACTCCATCTTTTCCTAGATGCATTCATCTACTTGCTTTATCATCTCTTCTTTCACAGTGAATTATACTATTTACTATTCTCAGCAATTTTCCTTTCATTTCTTCATTGATTTGAACATAAACTTATTTCTTCTTGAATTCTATCCATTTTATTACTTATTGCTTCCAACATTTCATCATTTTCTTCTTTAATTTGTTCTCTCGTTTGTCTCTTCTATCATTATCCTTTTTGATTTACTTTCATTTGTTTATCTCTTCTATCATTATACTCTTTCATTTCATTCCAATGTGAGTATGGTTGCTTCTGGTTTTTGCTCTTCAGGCACTTGCACATCCAAGCTATCTTCTTCTATCATGATCTCAGCTGCCATTGGTTGTCCTTCTTCAGTATCCAGTAACTCCATACTTATTTGTTCAGGTTTTCTTTAACCTTTTTATCATTAGTCGCAATTTAATTCTTTAACTGTTTTCAATTCATTCTTCTTTTTTTGAAATAAATCATTCAGGGCTTTCAACATTGCTGATGCTAATTTTATGTAAAGACACTATCATTCATTAATAATAGAACAGAATGCTTGATGCCACTAAGTTATCAGCATTATCCATGCACAGACATTATCGGTTACTAACAATAGAACAGAATAATTTGATGCGACCACATTGTGCGCTAATTATGTAATAGTTAACTCTGTTCTTAATGGCAGAGCAGTAAAATATACAAGCAAAATAAGCTAGAACTTATACCTTCCAGAAATATTCATTTACTTGTCAACTGTACACTGTAAGTCATAAAACAGGAGAGCATATTCTGAGCTATGGGTATTTATTCTACAGGTATTGTGTATAGTATTTATTGCTTTATTTTATTAGCAAATATTATATATAAGCTAAAAGTAATATAGGGGTATGCTAACAATACAATTATTTTGTGTTTTTCATGAAATAATATTTTTATTCCATTATTGTTGCAGTGAATATATGAAATAATAATAAATAAGTTTGGGAATGAAGAAATAATTTTATTAATGAGAGAAATGAAATAATAAATCAATTAATAAGTGAAATAATAAGTCGTTAGAATCTTCTCTGGGTATTTCCTTTCTTGAGTACTTTTCACTTCAAAGACTGCAATAAAAGTTCGAATGCTTTTTTTTTTTCAATTTCATGTTATAACTTTTCGTACACAAAAGAATTATCTTTATTTATTTCTAGATAGATTTTCTGGGAATAGTTTTAAATACTTTATTATTGTAGAATATGATATAGTTTATATACCAAAGAATTCCAGCTCCAGTATTATATTTCTATCATTCTTCTATGCATAAGAAAATAATATCATTTTTTAATAAGTTTGAAAGTAGTTTTCATTCTTTAATCTTTGTTTAAGAGTTCATAAATATTCTTTCTTAATTTATCTTGATTATTAAAACAATATTAAAACATGAACAATTTTAAAAAAATGTCTGACTGCTATCTGTAGAACTTTTCTTCTCTTCAGTATTTCTTTTTCTTTTCAATACCATTACATGAAAAGCTTAAAAATAATTATATATGACGCTCATATTCTTATTTTCTTACTATCCGTTTACGAAGTTTCATTCACGAATAGTAGTTTTAGAATGAATTGAAAAGGAATGTAGATTAAACAACTGCACTAGAGTTGGAAACAGTGAATTATTTACTTTAGCTCAATACTTCATTTTCCTTATAAACCTTAATTCAACAAATTTGTAATCACTTTAAGTGAATAATATTAGAAAGACAATAATTTCCACTTCTTATGTATAAAATGATTTTTTAACAGCTGATTCATTTTTGCTTTCCTTTTTCTATTTCAAAGAAGATTGGGCAAGAGAATGAGGAAAGAAAAAGTATCTCATTACAATATTTTTTCAGTTGATGTACATATCAACATTTTAACTGCATTTTACAAATCTTTTGGAGTCATCCCCATAATAAATTCAAAATATTTTATTTTTTATGAAAGGGGAAATGAAATGAATGAATATCTCACATATTTTTGAAAATACAATAATGTACAGTATAGCCAATATAATCGCTATAATATGTATATCTTCTATCAATTCTATGCAATTTTTATTAAGATAATTACAACTTGTCAGTAAACTTTAGATTCAAACCAATCAAAAGAACAGTCTTGATGTTAAAGTGATTTTGCCACAATGAATCATATCCAAATTGAGAGAAGTTATAGAAACAACTAGTGAGCATGAGTTGCTCTTATACTTTGGATTTGGAAATTATGAAAAGGCACTTGATTTTTTAAGCATTTTCACAGTGGTTACAGTTTTGGATCACCAAGCTACGGATCTAATATACTGTTATATTCTAAAGAATATTTACCAAATGCAATAGGAATAATTAGATAGCATAGTGACCCAGAAGATTAATATTGGTAAAGGTGTATGAAAATGTGATTCATTTTATTCAAAACTTTTTATTCAGTTTACAAATATTTTGTGTATTAAAGTGGGAAAAGTAGGAGATTATAAATATAGGACTTATTTTAATCATTTGATTTTGCTGTTGATATAGTTGTTTTAACAAACAATGCTTCAATGCTTCAGGAAATGTTGCAAGAATTGTTAAGTGTAAGTAAAAAAGTGGGATTGAAGACAAATGCTAAGAAGACTAAAATTATAATCAATGAATTTTTTTGAGAAGTATGAAATAAAGATTGATTATTCTGAATTGGAAGTTAATGTCTACAAATTTTCTTGATCAGAATATTTGTACAAATAGTAGTTTAATGAATTAAATTAATCATAAAAATAAACTTAGTTGGAATGCTTTTTGACAGAAGTTACTTAATATTAAAAAAAAATGCTCCTTTCACTATACATATGATTCTTGAAGCAAATGTAAGAAAATGTAGGAACAAAGGAGATATTTATGTATTTGCTTTCATTCTTCTAAGTCCTTAAGTTTTTTTTCTTTCCAAGAGCAAAGTTAATTAGAGGCTTTTTTTATTATAATTTTTTCTAAGAGCATGGTTAATTAGAGGCTTCCATACATTGTGCATTGCCACACTGGGTTGACTTATAGACTTATTTGCCACTGTCATATGAGCAGCGTCCTTGAATTTTTGTCTTTATGCTTTTTCCTCTATCCATTTTTTTTGTATTTTCCCAATTAAACATATGGTCATTAGCATATACATAGTCTGCTACTGTAGACACATCTGTTTTTTCTCTTTTCATCATTAGTTTGTGTTCTTTCACTCACTGTTCAACAGGGGACAGGTCCACCATTCTTCGCATGGTATTTCATATATGCAGTTTTTGTTCTTCAGCATTTCCAGTTTAGGCTTGGTAGAAGTAAGAATTTGTTGAAGTGTGGTATAGCTTTGGAAAGCTGTTCTAATGTTATATCGACTGCAGATTTTCTTTAATTAATCTGACATTCCTGGTGTGTATGGATACTGTACAGTACCAATAATTGTTTTTTCTTTTGGTGTCTCTTTTTGTTGACTATTAAAGGTTTTCTTGATGACTGGTGATGGATAACCATTTTTCATAAAAGTTTGTTCTATGTGAATCTATCCATTTTTCAAATCACTGCTTTCTGAACAAGCTTTCTTTGCTCTCTTCCATAGTGATTATATAATTCTGTTTAGTGCTTCTGGTATGATTGCATATATATGCCAAGTACTTGCCAGTGTATGTTGGTTTTCTATACACTGTTGTTTTTACTTTGCCCTGAGTGAATCTTGTCACAAAAACACCTAAGACTGCCAATTCTTGTTCTCATTCTGATTACATTGTGAATTTAATTGAAGGAGATATGTTGTTGATATGCATCCAGAATGAGAGTAATTGCACCTCATCACATGACCATACCACAAATGTATCATCAATATAGCGAAGCCACACCCAAGTTGGACCTGGAGTGTATTTATGCCTGTGATTTCAAGTTCTTCCATGTAAATGTTGCTTAGCAAACATGACTGGTGATCCCATCACCATCCCTTGCTTTTGTTGGAAGAATTCTGGGTTATATTGAAAGCAAATTGTTAGCAGAATATTAATAATTCCTTATACTATCAATAGTTAGAATTGTTCTAGTTTGTAGATTATTATCACCATATAACTGTTTCTTTACAATAGACAATGCCTCAGCCCATGGTATATTTGTAAATAGACTTTCCATGTCAGAGCTTACCGATATATCAGTTCTTTCCAATTTCATGTCCCTCACTAATTCTATAAAGTTCTTAGAATCCACAGTCAAAGATTGTGTCCTGTAGGCCAGCGGACGAAGAGTTTCGAAAAGAAATCATGACATATTTTGACATGGCGAATTTCTAGAACTGACAATAGGCCTTAATGGATCATTGGTTTTTTTGCTACTTTTTTGTACTGGCTTACTATGCAAAGTCCTGTATTTTGTTTTTGTAATCAGTTTTATTCATTAAAACTGTAGTGCTACCTTTGTCAGCAGGAGGAATGATAATAGATGTGTCTTGTTTAAGAGATTTAATAGCTTTCCTCCCATCAAATGAAATGTTTGATATCTGCTTTTGCACTTGATGTCTCTCAAGTGTCCTTTTAATTCTCCAGCATAACTGCTGCTTCTTCTAGAGGCACTTTTTGGGTAACTCCCTCAGTGGTTGCCATTATATCCAATAATGGGACACCACATGGTGTAATGGAGAAGTTCAAACCTTTCCAAGAACAGATAATTCAGCATTAGTAAGGTGTTTAGAATTAAGATTTTTTACTGACGAAACTGATAGACTAGTTGCAATATGACTTTTGACTTTCCCATGTAAATTTCCAAGCTTCTTCTGACATTTTTTTATCCTTCCATGTAATTTACAATATGATGTTTTCACTGCTTGACAAATTTTTGAGAAATCTTCATCTGTAAGTTTATTTTCTAGAAAACATTTCATATTTCTAATGGAACGCAAGGTTTGATACTTGGAAAACTGTTGAACATTTATTTATTCTCTCTCTCAATAAGGCCTCATTTGCTGTCTGAATAATTTTCTCAGCTGTCTTGGAATAGATTTTAATTGCAAATCCTTTAGAATAATCTCTTTTGATTTATATTTACTTAAAAAAGTATGTATGGAATCTAAAGGTACAGTTTGACTCCTATGCTAATACAATCACTGGTCAGGCCAACAACATACCGAAGAAGAGAGGAGAATAATACTACTCGAAACATATAATTACTAACCTGTGTTGTCTATTTGTGTGCTATTACTAACAAATTGTCTGTATTTGAAAAGTTTAAATAGTTTAAAATATTCTAGACATTCAAGATTTACTAGTAAATGATGGAAATGCAAGGTTTGATACTTGGAAAACTGTTGAACATTTATTTATTCTCTCAATAAGGCCTCATTCATTCTCTGAATAATTTTTTCAGGTCTCTTGGAAGAAATAGATTTTAATTGCAAACCCTTAGGAGTAATCTCTTCTGATTTACATTTACATAAGAAAGTATGTATGGAATCTAAGGTGCAGTTTGACTCTCATGCTAATACAGTCACTGGTCAGGCCAGCAACATAACGAAGAAGAGTGGAGAATAATACTATTTGAAACATATAATTACTAACCTGTGTTGTCTATTTGTAAGTTATTACTAATAACATTCAACATTTACTGATAGATGATGGAAATAGTTCAATATATTTTCACATCTAATATGCCATCATCACAAACCTCCAGGCAAATGCTATATAATATTTATTATATCAACATTAATTATGTAAAGTAATGTTAAAATGATTATTTTAATTCTGTATTTATTTATCACCAAATATTATTTATTCACTCTTTGTTAGTTAACATAATTTTTCTCAATATAAAGAATTTCTATAAAGTTGGTAATTTACTATATCTTAATGAATCTGATCAAATTAAATTTTTATGTTTTCTCAAGAGCTGATAGTGCTGGAAATTGACAGCAACCTGAAATAATTTACATTCGGAGTTGTCTATAATGTGATTATTAATAGATCGGAAAATTATTTAATATGATAAATGTGATTCTTTACAACATAATTTTCTTTATTTGTAATCATTTAATAATGGAGAAATCTTTTTTTTGAAATGTGTCATTTGATCTTTTATCACATCAGCGACATTTCAAAAACTATGTCTTGGAGCTATGAATTTAATAAATCTTTTTATTAAGATTACTGTTTCTAGTTAATTTATTAAATACACTACTATATGCTAGAATAACTTTTCTAAAATAAATTTTACCTTTGAGTATATTGATCTATTTGACCAGCGAAAACTTTAGGTTACTGGCAGATGTCTCTTTTAACTACTTAATGGAAGCCATACTCTCACAATGAAATCTCTGAATATCACTTTTTACTGCTAAAATTTTTTTTCGTTCCAAAATCTTTGTGTACTACAATTCTTGACAAATTTTTTTGTTCAACCTCTTTCAAAGTATTATTTCTATTCAATAGTGCACTGTGCAGATTGAAGTTTAATTTTAATTCTACTTGTCTTTCTTGCCAGAAATGCCCACAAAATATTGTTTTCCTGAAGGTTTATGATGATGGGATTTTAGTTGTATTTTTATATTGGACTATTTCCATCATCTAATATGAGTATTGAATGTCTTTAGAAAAATTTAACTTTATTTAACTATTCATATCATTTACACCTTTCTTAAACACTTTATCAATACTTTTATTTATATCAAACTAACAGTTTTGACTGTCCTGTCTTTATCAGAGCTACAATATTCAATTATATAATTATACAATTAATACACTTATCCACATATTGATATACATAATTAAATACTTAATATAAACAAAAATAAATATACATTTTAATATGACCATTATAAATAATCATTTCCCATTTTATTACTTTACTCTTTAAATAATTCTATCAATATTTATTTTATATCAATTTATTTTATATCACTATTTTATTTTTTAAAAATATTTATTACAATTTAAACTTTAACATTTATTCTACTATTTAATACCTATTATTATCATTTTTTTGGCTGCAGAAAGGAGTTTGCTATTAACTGAAAGGAGACCCTTTGATTCCTCTTGGAGGCCTTAAAGGAACCGAGCAGGGCAAATTCCTAATGTCCACTCCATATGTTCTTGTCGTTGCAGCTGTTATTACTATGTGATTATTCATATAGTATACAAACATGGATGGGCTGCTCACCAACACGCATTAGCCAGCGTGGTGAGTTTATTGGCTTTTTACACCATGGTCTTTCTTCTCAGTGCCTGATAAGGCAGAATGAATGTTTGTGTAAATGATAAATATTTTTCCAATACATATATACAATTACGACAGACAAAAATAAAGCATGGCCCTTATTCCCAGGAGGCTGTAAAGTCACCAACCAAGGCAGCGGTTGGTGGCTAAGAATTCCCTGATTGCAGACCCAGGCTGCCATTTGATGACTTTTTATTTAGGTACTTACAACTGCAGATCACTTTCAAGTGAAGGAAGATTGCAAGAATTAGAAGAACTGTCTTATATTAAATGGGACATTATTGGACTTTGTGAAGTTAGAAGAAAAGGAGAAGAAACAATTGATTTAAAAAGTGGACATATACTCTATTATAAAGGTACACATATTGGAAATACAAGTGGAGTAGGATTCATTATAAATAAAAAGTGGAAGAACAATATTGTGGAGATTGATGGTGTATCGGACAGAGTGGCAAGATTAGTTATACAACTTAATAGCAGATACCAAATGCAGATAATTCAGGTTTATGCCCCAACAAGTTCTCATAGTGATGAAGTAGTAGAAGATTTTTATATGGAATGTACAAAAGGCTTTTGATCAGAGTAAACAACATTTTAAAATTGTTATGGAAGACTTTAATGCTAGAATTGGTAGACAAATGAAAGATGAAATTGCTGTAGGTAATTTTGGTTATGGTAATAGAAATGAGAGAGGACATAGACTTGTGGAGTTTGCAGAAAAAGAAAAACTTTATATTATGAATTCATTTTTTGAGAAAAATGTTAAAAGGAAATGGACATGGAAGCATGCAAATGAAGGTACAGCAGAATTGGATTATATTTTGACTAACAGAAAATACATATTTCAAGATTGTAATGTTCTTAATAAATTTAACACAGGAAGTGATCATCGATTAGTAAGGTGTAAGTTACGTGTTAATGTAAAACTAGTAAGACAAAAATTATTAAGAAAAACAATATTTACAGTTGATATTCCTAATCTTCAGAAACATTCTAATGAATTTAAATTAGAACTTACAAATAGGTTTCAAGTGTTAGGAGATTTTGAACATGATACAGATTTGAATGAAATTAATATGAAAATAACTGATACACTTTTAAAAACTGCAACAAACATAGCTGGTAGAAAAAAGCAGCAATTGACTAATAAAATTTCTACTGAGACTAGAGAATTTATGAAGAAAAGAAGGAATATGAAGATATACAAAAATGATGTATTAAAAAGAATTGAATATCTCGAATTTTGTAAAATGGTACGGAACAGAGTTGAAAATGATATAAGAAAGTATAACTGTGAAATAGCAAGGAAAGCTGTAGAAGAAAATAAAAGTCTCAAAAATGTTAAACAACATTTTGGTATTGGTAGGAAATTTATATCTGCAATAAGAAAAAAAGATGGAATTATTACTAAAAAGAGAGATGACATCATGAAATTGGTAGAAGATTTTTATCAAGAATTATATAGTAATAAAGAACAAGTACCTCCTATATCTATTACATCTTCCGAATTGCCCAGAATTTTAAATGAAGAAGTGAGAAATGCAATTAAGTGTATGAAGAAAGAAAAGGCTCCAGGAAATGATGGAATTATAATTGATATATTAAAAGAAGCAGGTGAAGAAATAGAAACAATTTTAGCAAAGTTATATACCAAATGTCTAAATGATAAAAATGTACCGGAAGATTGGAAGAATGCAGTAATAATATTAATATTTAAAAAAGGTGATAAAGAAGATATTAGAAATTACAGACCTATCAGCCTTTTATCAGTTTTATATAAAATTTTTACCAAGATAATTACAACTCGTCTACAGAGAACTTTGGATTTCCACCAACCAAGAGAACAAGCTGGATTTAAAAGTGGTTTTAGTACAATAGATCATATCCAGGTATTGAGAGAAGTCATAGAAAGGACAAACGAATATGAGTTGTCATTATGTTTTGGATTTGTAGATTATGAAAAGGCATTCGATTCTATACACATTTCTTCAGTGATTAAAGCATTGGATCATCAAGGTATAGATCCAGGATATTGTCATATTTTAAAGAATATTTATAAAAATGCAACAGCAACAATTAGATTACATAATGATACTGGAAAAATCAACATTGAGAAAGGTGTAAGACAAGGTGACTCCATATCTCCAAAACTTTTTACAGCAGTGCTGCAATAAGTATTTTGTGGATTAAAATGGGAAACTAAAGGAGTGAAAGTAAATGGAGAGTATTTAAGTCATTTAGATTTTGCAGATGATGTAGTTGTTTTTGCAAATAATGCTTCAGAGCTGCAGGAAATGTTGCAGGAGTTAGCAGATGAAAGTAGAAAAGTAGGACTAAAGATAAATGTTAAAAAGACTAAAGTAATGTTTAATCGATTTGCTCAAAATATGAAAATAAAGATTGATTATGAAGAATTAGAAGAAGTTAACAGTAACAAATACCTTGGTCAGATTATTAATACAGATGGAAACATAATGGAGGAAATTAATCATAGAATTAAACTTGGTTGGAGTGCTTTTGGTAGAAATAACTTGATACTAAAAGGAAATATGCCTATGCGTTTGAAAAGGATGGATTTTAACAAATGTGTTTTACCAGTTCTTACTTATGGATCTGAGACTTGGACACTTAATGGAAGAGCAATACAGAGACTTCAGACCACTCAAAGGAGTATGGAGAGATGTATGTTGGGAGTAACAAGAAGAGATCGAAAACGCAATGTATGGGTAAGACAACAAACAGGTGTTACTGACCTTATTGAAAAAATTAAAAGATTGAGATGGAGTTGGGCTGGATATATTGCTAGAAGAGATGATAATAGATGGACAATTGAAATTTTAAACTGGATTCCAAGAGATTGTAAAAGACCCAGAAAGAGACCACATGTGAGATGGATGGATGAAATAAGAAAATGTGCAGGGGTGTTGTGGAGAAGAGAAGCTAAAGATTGGAGAAGATGGATTAAACTTGGAGAGACCTTCATCCTGCAGTGGATTGATAATGGTTGATGATGATGATGATGATTATCATTTTACTTATATTATAAGATCAACTTCTAATCTTTTATTTTTATTAAATATTTTTATCAATTAACTTATCCCACATTACAAATTATTTTTTATTTACATTATAAAATTTACTTACCTCTCGTTAATTGTAATTCCAAAACCCAACTGACTAAAATTCAAAATTTGTAATTGTTTAACACTCCCTCTATTGTCATTTTCAAATTATATTATTAATAATTGTTTATAAAATTATTGTTCTTACCCCGAAATCCCTATTAATATTTGGTTGATAAGAGATCACCTATTTATTTGCATTCATTAGAAACAGGTCATAGGTTTGAAAAAGTTTGTATAAAAATGATTAATTACACAAATAATAGAAGAGATAAGAAAATTAAAGAGGCAATCTTCATTAAGAAAACAAAACCAAGTCTTAATAGGGATTTCAGGATAAGAACAATAATTTTATAAACAATTATTAATAATAGTTAGAATTTGAAAAAGGTTAAAAGAATAAAGTTAAAGAAAATGACAATAGAGGAAGTGTTAAACAAGAACAAATTTTGAATTTTAGTCAGTTGGGTTTTGGAAATAGAATTATCAAGAGGTAGGTAATTTTTGTAATGTAAATAAAATAAATAATTTGTAATGTAGGAAAAGTTATTTTATAAAAATATTTAATGAAAATAAG
Source organism: Epiperipatus broadwayi (assembly GCA_028023455.1). Lineage (NCBI taxonomy): Eukaryota > Metazoa > Onychophora > Udeonychophora > Euonychophora > Peripatidae > Epiperipatus > Epiperipatus broadwayi. Next base: position 1,890,118 of record JAQFVV010000181.1, on the reverse strand, counting down.
AAAAGATTAGAAGTTGATTTTATAATATAAGTAAAATGATAATAATATGTATTAAATAATAGAATAAATATTGCTAGAAGAGATGATAATAGATGGACAATTGAAATTTTAAACTGGATTCCAAGAGATTGCAAAAGACCCAGAAAGAGACCACATGTGAGATGGATGGATGAAATAAGAAAATGTGCAGGGGTGTTGTGGAGAAGAGAAGCTAAAGATCGGAGAAGATGGATTAAACTTGGAGAGACCTTCATCCTGCAATGGATTGATAATGGTTGATGATGAAATGTTGAAGTTTATAATTATTATAATAAATAATATTTTTAAAAAATAAAATAAAGTGATATAAAATAAATTGATATAAAATAAATATTGATAGAATTATTTAAAGAGTAAAGCAATATAATGGTCATATTAAAATGTATATTCATTTTTGCTTATATTATGTATTTAATTATGTATATCAATATGTGGACAAATGTATTAATCGTATAATTATATAATTGAATATTGTAGCTCTGATGATGACAGGACAGTCAAAACTGTTAGTTTGATATAAATAAAAGTATTGATAAAGTATTTAAGAATGGTGTAAATGGTATGATATGTTAAAGTAGAAATCAATACATAGGAAAAGAAGTAGAAAATTATATTATTTAACTATTCCAAACACTTTCAACTGTTAGTAATAGCACATCAAACAGGTTTTGTATATGCACAATGTTTCGAAAGGTATTATTCTCCCCTCTTCTTCAGGTTTTGCTGGCCTGACCAGTTTCAGTACTAGCATGGGATTTGAATGTGGACCTTTACATTCTTGAGTATTGAATCTTAAGGTAACAAACTCTCTAACCAACTGAGCCCTCCTGCCAAAAGCAACAGTCAGTACAAATTTCATATACTTATCTATGAGGTTTCTCCTGATTTCTTCCCTTTTTCCTAAGACATTATGTATTGTCACACTAGCTTGACTTATGGGATTGTTTGCCATTGTCATGTGAGCAGCTTCTTTAAATTTTCTTTGTACCTTTTCTCTATCCAATATTTTTGTATTTTCCCAATTCAACATATATTCATTGGCATATACATGGTCTAACCACCTTAGACACAACTGTTATCTCTCTTCTGATCATCAGTTTGTGTTCTTGTAAGGAATTTTCAATGGGATGACTGGTCTCATCAATATATGTTCTTTCACATTCACATGGTATATCATAGACGCAGTTTTTTCTTTTCAGCATTTCAAGTTCAGGCTTTGTAGATGTTAGAATTCATCATAGTGTGGTATGGCTCTGGAAAGCTGTTCTGATGCTATACTGATTGCAGATTTTCCTTAATTTGTTTGCTATTTTTGGAAATGTATGGGTACACTACAATACCAATAATTGTTTTTCATTTGGTGGTTCTTTTTGTTGTCTATTTAAGGTTTCCTTAATAATAGCTGATGGATAACTATTTTTCATAAGAGTTTGTTCTATATAGAACAAATCGCTGGTTCCTGAATAAACCTCTTTTGCTCTGTTCCATATTGATAGATTGATAGTTATAATTCCATGTTTTGTGTTTTTGGTGTGATTGGATGTATAGGCTAGGTATTTTCCTGTATGTGTGGCTTTTCGGTAAACAGTAGTTTTGATTTTGCCATGAGGGAGTCTTGTCATAAGAGCATCTAAGAATGCCAATTTTTGTTATTGTTCTGATTCTATTGTGAATTTGATTGAAGGGTATATGTTGTTGATGTATTTCCAGAAAGTTTGTAGCAGTACTTCACCATGTGGCCATATAATAAATGTATCATCTACATAGCAAATTCAAACTTTAGATGGATATGTAATAGTGTTTATGGCTGTCATTTCAAGTTCTTCCATGTAATACAGCTAATCCGGGGTGACAATGGTAAGCCCATAGCTGTTCCTTGATTTTGTTGGAAGAATTCTGTGTTATATTGAAAGTAGGCTGTTTTTATGCAGAATGTTAATAGTTATATTATACTATCAATAGGAAGAGCTGTTCTGGTTTGTAAACTTAATTTTTTCACATGGATGAACTTGAAACTATACCCATAAAAACTCCATATCCACCAAAAGTTTGGCTTCACTATGTAGATGATACATTTGTTGTATGGACACATGGTGAAGCATTGCTATAAACTTTTTGGAAACACATCAACAACATATACCCTTCAATTAAATTCACAATAGAATACAAAAATTCGCATTCTTAGGTGTTCCTTGTGACAAGACTCATATCCAATCACACCAGCATAAAACATGGAGTTATACTATCTTACAGAGTAAAAGAAGTTTATTCCGAAACCAGTGATTTGGAAAAAAAAAACTATATAGAACAAACTTTTATGAAAAATGATTATTCATCAGCTGTTATTAAGAAAACCTTAAATAGACAACAAAAAGAAGTATCAAATGAAAAAACAATTATTGGTACTGTAGTGTACCCATACATTCCAAAAATAGCAGACAAATTAAGGAAAATCAGCAACCAGTATAACATCGGAATAGATTTCCAGAGCCATACCACACACCGAGAACTTCTAACATCTACAAAGCCTAAACTTGAAATGCTGAAAAGAAAAAAACTGTATCTATGAAATACCATGTGAATATGGAAGAACATACACATTGGTGAGGCCAGTCATCCCATTGAAAACGCTTGCAAGAATACAAACTGATGACTAAAAGAGAGAAAACAGATGTGTCTAAGGTAGCAGACCATGTATGTGCCAATAAACATATGTTTAATTGGGAAAATACAAACACATTGGATAGAGAAGAAAAGTTACAAAGAAGAAAATTTAAAGAAGCTACTCACATAACAATGGCAAACAATCCCATAAGCCAACCTAGTGTGACTATACATAATGTACGGAAACTACTAATCAACTTTGCTCTTAGGAAAAAGTGGAGAAATCTGGAGGAACCTCATAGATAAGTGTATGAAATTTGTACTGACTGTTGCCTTTGGCAGGATGACTCAGTTGGTTAGAGCATTCGTTACCTTAAAATTCAATATTCAAGAATCTAAGGATCCATGTTTGAATCCCATGCTACTACTGTCACTTGTTGGGCAAGCAGCACCTGAAGAAGAGGGGAGAATAATACCTTTCAAAACATTGTGCATATACTAACCTGTTTAATGTGCTATTACTAACAGTTGAATGTATTTGGAATATTTAAATAAAGTTAAAATTTTCTTAAGACGTTTACTACTCAGATGATGGAAATAGTCCAATATAAAAATACTGCCCACAAAATGTGTTCCATTTATTTCAGATATGTACATATTCCATACAACTTAAGATATTTTTTTTTATAAACAATATCCAGTTGCTGCTCTGCAGTTCTGTTAAAAATTTTAATTCGTACAACACTTTAGTTGTTTTATATTTTCCGAACAATGCAAGCAGAATGCTGGGGTTTTTGTTTGATCCTAAAAACTGTAATATGCAACAAAAGAATAATTAAATTTTTTTAAATATCTACACTGACATATATAGGCTTTTAAATTTCTACTCTGAAAAATAAGTTAAATTATGGCATACGAGTATTTTCACTAATTGTACAATTTCTTAAACTGTATATATTTTCATCTACTCTTTCATTATCTTTGTATTATATTTTTTGTTGTTGTTGAGCTTTGATTTAATAAGTTATGTCTATCATTACTTTAGCTATGTTGAAGTTAACCATCTCAGGATTCAAAACTCATTGTGAATAAATTGCTGTAAATATTTATAGTACTCTTATGTCATAAGAAAAGTTTGTTCCACGCACATCTGATTAGCTATAGAAGTGTTCCATGAAAAAAGAAAGAATTTGTATAGAGATATTGTATTATTAGAAACAAAATTTTTATTAAGTATAATGGAAGAATTAGAAATCTATTTCCATTTCTTATCTGATTTGTTTCAATAATACATTTAACCTCATTATTATTATGTGGCATTATTATTGAAGAATTTTATATAATAAATATTATTGACAATGATATGTTATCGTTATTCTAATGTCTATCTTTTCTGACATGCAAAATGGAATATGAGTGTTTTAAGTATAGATAGAAATTAAAGCATTTTAGATTAGAATAATACTGATTGTATTTGATCAACTTGTCAATATGAAAATGATTGCTATAGACATCTAAAACCTTGGTATGAATTATATGTACAGTTGATTAATTACATTAAAGAAGTATTGATTTGCATTGAAAAAAAGGTTTATAAAAAATAAAATCTGCATAAATTCTCATGATATGTGATTATTATAAATTTGATGAATGTTATTAATTAGTGTTACTAAATTAGACCTGTACTAAGATTGGTTAAGTGATTGATAAATGAATAAGGGTGCAAAAAGTTGAACATATATTTTTTGGAAATTGTATATATTTATGCAAAATATGATTGGAGAGATAATTCCAAGCTTAAATGCAATATAATATTTATATTTAAAATACTTAATGTAATACTCTACAGTATCAGAGCTATGATGCAGCAAAAGAAAATGAAATCACTTTTATTCATTTCCAAGTTAAAATTTCATGTTCATGCAGCTTTACCAAATATCAAGTGAAAGTGATTTTTGTTTCATTTATTATATCACAGTTCTGAGACTGAAGGATTTTGTATTAAGTATCACAACACATTTAAGTTAAAAACTTTATCTGATTATATTCTATATTATTTATGCTAATTAATTCATCTTATATATATATTGGCTAGAAGATGATCAATGATTGATGTTTCTGGGTTTTTCTATATGTAAGGACAGGTGGGAGATGTGGGAAAAAATTCGTAGGTAGATGATCTTAACATTATTGTTGCTAATGATTTCAAGATAATAATTAATGTTAATAGACACCATGCTTAGTTAAAATAATGATGAGAAATATACTGATTGGATTTCTGTTTATTCTTATGCATAAAAAAGAAATCTGAAAAAAATGTATACATATTGAGAGACTTGTCGTATAGTGTATTGATTAATGTGATAGTCTTTTATGACATGTTTTGATAGTGAAAAATTCACAAGTGTATCTAAAAATTTATTATGTAACTGAAGAATTCCTATAAAGCTTGGAATTTTTTTTCTACTTAGCTGGCCCATATGTATATAGATATTTTAAATTGTCTGCTCTAGCATATGATTGAGAGATGTAAGAGTAATAACAGATTTTCATATTTACTATTAAGACAGAATATGGAATGATAATAATGGAGAGGTCTAGTTTCCAATGTTCAATTCATTTATATCAAATTATCTAAATAAATTTCAAAGGCCTATACTATGCATATCATTTAGTAATAAAGTAAAACAATTATTTACTCTTCCACAAGGTATTAAAAGTGGCTAGAAAGCAGTCTTTGCTTTGTTAAAGTTGTATAACATATTATGGGTATGGAAATTCAGGTGTTTGATGCTTCCAGTTCATCTGATAAGTGAAGATTGCTCATGATATAGATAAAGATAATCTGAGATTCTGTGCTAGTGGATAGTTGACATGATGGAATTGAGGAATGCACTGATAAAAATATATATAAAAAACTTGAAATAAAGTTAAAAATAATTATTTAAAACTAATGTAATATTTATTTTTAAAACTTTTATTTATTATTATTACTATTTTTTTAAAGACTAATAATTAACTTTTATTTTCATCAAAAATATTTATTAAAAATTTATGACAATGAATATTTTGATTGATTTTTTTTTTTATATCTAACCGAAGATGTACATTTTATGCCAGATAAATCTTATTGCTTTGATATTTTTTTTTTCAAATAAGAATCAGCATTTTGAATTTTAAAATAAATTTAAATTTTTAATTTTTTTTCCTGTGATTCTTATTTGAAAAATCAATGTTCAGATTAGTAAAATTTCTCTGATTTTTTTTTTACAAATTGGAAATTCAAAATAAATGTATGCATGTTATTAATTTTTAATTTTTTTTTTTTTTTTAATTTTAGTGTTTGAAAATGAAATTTTGTAATGGTTTGTTGGAATGTTTTAATTTGCAGATAATACATTTTTATACTTCTTTAATTTAAATCTTTTTTTATCATTTATATAAAGTTTTACAGGACGAATATATAGACAATTAATAGTAAAGTGTGAGACTAAAAGCCAATTTACATTAATTTGCATTTAACAATATACTTTTAAGCTTGTAATTTCTATTTGGTTTTTTCTCTCCATTTTGTTGATCATCTGCAATATCAGATCAACCAAATTTTTTAGGAGGGAATCATTTTTTTTCTGAGAAATTTTATCATTCTTTTCCATCCTTAAAAAGGCAAAAATAGGGATTGGTGGGTAATGGGAGGTGTCATGGCTATTGTATTCTGGAATTCAAATGGATTCATCATTCATATAGACTTTAAGTAGTCAAAATGGAAAAAAGAAAACGTATCAATAACTTTTCTGACTGAAAAAAAAATGATACTATATAATCTTATAATGAATAAAAAAGATTACTTGTAGATATTGTTTTGGTCCTCATATTGTTTTAAAGGTAGAAATGATAAAATTCAAGTAGAATATATTACCTCATCCATTAGATGGTCTTTAATTTTCATTTGTTTAGATCATTGAAGGTTTTAATACACAACAGATTACAAAATATACAAACTCTGACAAATTCTATTTATTGAAGCTAAAATTAATAAAAAAGAAAAACTTCCTTGAATACTGGAACAAATGTATTGCATTCAGCAAGATCTGTATTGAAAAGTAACAAATTAACTTTCTTCCTTTACTATGAATAAATATTTTAGAATAAATTGTTATGTATATTTGAATCTTTCACACATTTATTAACATATATTGAAGTCTCCTTATAATATTTGTGCAAAAATGAGTTCATTAACTGAAAATAATGTTATATTAAGTCTGTTTTGTAAATAATAATTAACAGATTATTTGTAAACTGAACGGAAAGAAACTGAAGCTTTCAATGAGCCAAATAATGTAAATAAAGTCTCTAAAAGACATGATATCACCTGCCTCTTAGCATTTGTTTTTATATATGCTTAGTTTATTTACGTAATTGTAAATGAGAGAGTGAATTCGATCTATTGATTATATTTTTATAGAATAAATGATAAGAATCACCATTTAAATATTCAGAGGATCAAAGCTGAGCTTTAGTTTAAACAACCTTTAAATATGAAATGAAAACTAAGTTATAATGTCTAAATAATAAATGAGATTATTTATACCGAACAAGAAATAACTGAAGCCTCCAATGACATTAAGAGACAGGTCATATAAATCTGTCTTTTGGAGAGTTTATTTATATTATATAACTCATTGAAAGCTTCAGTTATTTTGAGTAATATTATTCTCCACTCTTGTTCAAGTGTTGCTGGCTCCAAACATTGTGTAATTACTAACCTGTGTCGTCTATTTGTGTTATTACTAAGTTGTTTGTATTTGAAGTTTAAATAAAGTTTACAATTTTCTATACATTCAACATTTATTCATAGATGATGGAACTAATCCAATATATTATCACATATAATATACTATCCTCACAAATCTTCAGTCAAATACTAAATACTACTGTATTTGATAAACTTTTACTATGAAATTTAAGTTTTTGGGATGTCAATTTGAATATATTTAGCATGTGAAAAGTAAATTTTAAAATGCTGCAGGTTACTGAATTTGATAAACTTTAATTATCTCCCTATAAGTTTATTCTCAAATGATTCTTGAATATTAGTATTAGCTATATGTTTATCATTCATATTCCTTTGTGACAAATGATTTTCTCTAACACTATTAATGCATTTTATGCTTTCATTTAACACTATTAATGCATTTTATGCTTTCATTTAATATTCTATCTTCATTTGATAGAATTTTCATGGTAGGTGACAAGATGATATCTCGTTTAACAGGAGAGATATCCCAATTTTATTTTGACTTCCTGTGCTTTTATCACAAAGCTTTCTTAAACTATTATGGGGTTTATTTACTTTATGTTGGATTTGATTTTTAATTTCTATCATGAATTTTTTGTTTGATACTCTTCTAAATTCTTTTTTATGGTATCAATCTCCTTTTTCTTTATCTTACCTTATATTCTCTATTTTCTCTTCTATTAGGGTTATATTCTCAAATATCTCACTTAATTTGTCTTTATTAATCAGAGGTTGTAAGAGAACTTCCAGGTCATTTACTTTTGATTGTATTGCATCTAAATTAATTCTACAATTCAAATGATTCTATTCAATTTGAATTTCTAACGTCTTGATTTTCTCTTCTTGTTTGTTCTGTATATTCTCTATCTTTTTATTATTTTCTTGTTGAAAGTTATTTATCTTAGCTTCTAGAACTTTATTTTTATTTTGGCACTCTAACTTATATTTTTCAACTTTAGCTTCCATCTTCTGGGTCCAACTCTGCCCCTTTTATGTGATACTTTCCAATTTATTGAGCATTTCATTTTAAATTTTTCCCATTTAATTTTCTAATTCATTAACTTTAACTCCCATGTTTTGTATTTGTTTTTGTCCTATTTCTATATTTACTGAAGTCATATTTACTAAGGCAATAAACCTAAAGCATGTGTGGTTGAAAATGCGAAGGTAGGGACCTCTACAGGTCTTAACCACAAGCTTATGCATTGGAAGAAAAGAGGGGAACCCTTCTTTACTTCAACCTACTTTCTATATAAATAGGTGAAGCTGAAGCGGTTAGATCTGAGAGCGTGAAGCTATTCAATACTTCACTGATTAAGTCCACAATTAGTACTCGTGAAATCTTTCGATTTACAATGAGTTAATGGAAAGATCTTATAGTTAGAAATCTATTACGATAATTTACTGAACTAATTCTATATGTTCAAATTTAATTTCTTGCTTAAATTTATTTTCTAATTCATATTGATCCTCTTCTATCTTCATTATTAATATTTTTTGGCTTTGTTTCATTTCTTGTCTGATCTTTTCTGGTTTTGGTTCATTTCTACCTGATTCATATGTCATATTTTTCCTCGCTTTGTTTCATTAGTGCTTGACTTTCATCAATCTTCTTAATTATGTCTCATGACAACATTTCTTTGCTTTATTAATTCATTATAATTACATTTTAGTTGCATTAGGATTTAAAGCTTCTTTTAGAATGATATATTAAAATGACAAAAATAAGTTCCAAGATAGATTTCAAACAATTGTAAATGGTTCTGAGCTTTTACTGACTGAAATTCATATCAATTCCTCTATAACATCCAGCTCCAAATCTTTTTTTCTTAAAGAAATAGATATACCTGCTCTATAACTCTATATATTTTTTCTAACCTTAGATAAACGCATAATTATTCTTAATTAAACAATTTACCTTATAATTATATTCTTAACTAAATTATTTTCTTGAACAGTTTTATATATTCATTAAGCTATATAACTATCAAAAATATAACCATATATATATAATTGAAATAATATTTTTAACGGTTTACAAACAATTATAAACAATCTTTAAATCCGCAGAAGTACTTTCTGTTAACCTGCCTCAACTGCCATTAAATTCAAAAACCAAAAGCGGAAGCAAACGTCATCAATTCAAATTCCACAAATCTCTTATTTTAATGTTAGAAGCTTGTCGATTTATTAAATGCGCTTTATTCCTGTTTATAAAAATTGCCTCTTTAATTTTTCTTTTACTATGGTTTCTCTCTTCATGAAGAATTTTCACATTTTCAAAATTAAATTTAAATTTATATTTACATGTTTTTTCGTGATCAAAGAAAACTGAAGGAGATATTGGTGATTTAATATCTCCTTCAGTTTTCTTTGATCACGAAAAAACATGTAAATATAAATTTAAATTTAATTTTGAAAATGTGAAAATTCTTCATGAAGAGAGAAACCATAGTAAAAGAAAAATTAAAGAGGCAAATTTTATAAACAGGAATAAAGCACATTTAATAAATCGACAAGCTTCTAACATTAAAGTACGAGTTTTGTGGAATTTGAATTGATGACGTTTGCTTCCGCTTTTGGTTTTTGAATTTAATGGCAGTTGAGGCAGGTTAGAAAGTAACCGAAAGTACTTCTGCGGATATAAAGATTGTTTGTAATTGTTTGTAAACCGTTAAAAATATTATTTCAATTATAATTACAATATTGTTTTTAATTAACAGATATTTTATTTATATATATATGTTGGGAGTAACAGAGATCAAAAATGCAATATATGGATAAGAGAACAAACAGGTGTTACCGACCTTATTGAAAAAATTAAAAGACTGAAGTGGAGTTGGGATGGACATATTTCTAGAAAAGATGATAATAGATGGACAATTGAAATCTTAAACTGGATTCCAAGAGATTGTAAAAGACCCAGAAAGAGACCACATGTGAGATGGATGGATGAAATAAGAAAGTCTGAAGGGGTGATGTGGAGAAGAGAAACTAAAGATCGGAGATGGATTGAACTTGGAGAGACCTTCATCCCGCAGTGGATTGCTTAATGGTTGTTGATGATGATGATGATATATGAAACAAATCATAATTATTTTTAATATTTCATAATAAACTAAAATGTAGATAGTTCAATTACTTTTTTTTTTTTGATTTATTTTTTAATTAATCTGCTCAATTTAGTTGTGTTTTTTGAAAATCATATAACATTCTATTCATTCATTCAGACATTCAATACTATAATTATCTACTTAAGCATATTGTTTTTTTTTAAAGAAATTCTTCAACAAAATTTAACTTATTGCCATATTTTTATATACTGTATATTTAAATAAATCAATTATTTTATATAGCACAATGTTTTATAAACTGTAATAGTTAAACAGCATTAAGCTGTTGCACATGCGCTTTGCAGATTTGAACTATAAATGACTGAATACAAACACTTCAAACACATGATAAAGTCTTTGGGAAAAGATAGAATGGCCATTCTATCTTTTCTCAAAGACTTTATCATGTGTTTGAAGGCCATTCTATCTTGTCCCAAAGACTTTATCATGTGTTTGAAGTGTTTGTATTCAGTCATTTATAGTTAAAATCTGCAAAGCGCATATGCAACAGCTTAATGCTGTTTAAATACTGTATATTATAAAATATTATTTTTTACTAGTAATACACTATTTGAAGTCCAATTCAACCATGAATGAAAACATATGTCTGACCATTAAATAGATATATATTTTCAAATATATTCATTAGAATTAAAAATAATCATATGGTCAGTTGCTTTGGAGGTCATGTAATGTTTGACTAACCTAATAGATTAAGCATGACAGTTCCATTCATTTGTCATTATTGAGTCGAAAATTAATCCTGGAATTTTTAGCTCCGAGTTTAGCACTCTATAACAAATTGCACAGAATACTTATGAATAACATCGCTATATTCATATTTCGTTTTTGAGAATGAATGTAAAGATAATTTAAAGCCATCACAAACTTTAAACATCTTATCAAATGTTGAAAAATCCAAGTGACTGCTTAATATCTATAATATTTCCATCACTTATTTGTACATCTTTTCAATTGTTTTAACTTGCTGGTGATATGAGAAATAGCAATTAATAAAAGTAAATTTTCTGGAGTTTTTATAATATACTAAAATTTAATAGCCACAATTTGAAAAATGATATTAAATAAAAAAATCAGAATTCATAAATCTCTCATGTACTGTAGTTGCCTGTAAAACAACAATCATTTTTTTTTGCACACTTAGCCTTGTGCACTCAGTCATTCTATTTATTATTGCAGTCATTTAAACTTATTATATTGCTAATGTGAATTGAAAGACTTAAAATGACAGACTCCAAAGTACAAAGTTAATAATGGTAGAAATTTTGCCATCTCTAAAAGACAATGATGGTAGCCATGATAAAATAAAACTATTTATTTAGTTTTGAAAAAAAAAGTCATATATTGAATCTGGATGAATATTCACAAAGAATGAACCACCAATTCATCAAGCAATAATAAATGAAAAAAATACAGTGCTTTCAAAGCTACTGAAACCACTAAAATTATGCACAACAATACATGATAAATATTTAGCAAAACTTATTCTAGTCTGAACAGGCACTAACCTGTATTCAATGCACTTTAAAATTCGCAATAATCAAGCATATTTTGCCAATAGAGGGATCTTCCAAACCACGACACAAGATAGCGACTTTTATAAAGATAAGAGCGGCCATCTTATCTTTAACATAAATGTCCATTTATATAGGCGAATCTGAAGCATCTTGTGTCATGGTTTTGGAAGATCCCTCTATCGGCAAAATATGCTTGATTATTGCGAATTTTAAAGCCATTGAATACAGGTTAGTGCCTGTTCAGACTATTTACATAATCTCTCTGTGCACTCTATAAATTAATTACTATTCACAACTTATTTTGTAAGAGTAATACATATGTATCAAAAAGTATTGAGTTTGTACAAAGACTTAAACAGAATATTCCAGTAAACAGCAACATTAAAAAGTATTGAATCTCTGATAAATTTAACAGAAATAATATTGCAATAAACAATAATGTTAAAAAGTAATATATTGTACGAAAAAACACTGATCCATGAAAAATGTGTTACAAAACTATTTTTTCAACTAAGAAATAATTCCATGAATTCACACATTGAAAGAACTTATTTAAATTCTTGTATGCAGTTTATCTTTTATACTTCATTATCAATTTTTATCACAAGGATACAGTTTTTTTTTTGTGTGTGGTCAAATTTTTATATTCAAATAAATTCTCATTAAGATTGAATATTGTACATATTTATGTAAATGTGTATTGTACATGTAAATTAATATTAGTAAGACTTCTACATTTATAGCCTTTATTACTAATTTTCTTTTTATGTAAATGTTTATTTAGTAAATTATTATTTTTTTATCATCTACTGAAATATTGGCTAATTTGATATCAGTAATAATTAAAGGTATGAATGATTTCCTTTACTTAGTAAAATATTTTTATCTTTTAGAAAATTTAAATAAAGTTCGATTTATGAAATTATCTTATTTCCTTCATTGTTGATTCATTAAAATTAAGATATGAATTTTTGATCCAGTAATTATTTAATATCCATAAGAATTATACAATTCCATTTGGCCCTACTGTTATATAAAAATAAGTTGAAGTCTTCCCACTTATTTATTTTTCTTAATGATGGTTTAATATCTTTTTGTAAAAATTTAAATTGACAAATATTATTTAAAATAGCATATATTTTTTTTTTTTATCTAAATGCATGCATTGCAAACGTTCTACTCCAGAACTTGAATTTAATTTTCTTAAAAAAATTTTTTTTTTTTAAATTTACTTTTTATTTCATATAAAATTTTGAAGGTGTTTTGATATTTTTCTGTTTTTGTATTTATCTGTTTCATCTTGATCTTCCAGGATTAACTTAATAGTTATTTGCTAACTTTATCTTCTAAAGTTTCTGAACAGCCTCCATATGAGTTGTTTGACGACTCTTAGGGTCTTCAATATTCTTTTTGTCTTTTTTTTTTCAGGACTTCATTTTGACATTGTGCTATCTTCTCTTTTATCTATATCCATGATAAGAGTGTTACTACACCATCTTTGTTGATCTATATTAGTTTTGAAGATTCAACTATCTTTTGTTTTTATTTTACTATTTATTTAGGTACTATCTCTGCAGTACTACCAATTACTTATACTTTTATTGCACTATCCCTAATCCAAATCTTATCATCCATTAAGCATTTTGCTTTTGCCTTAGGATGAATTTCTGCATTTCTTTGATCCAAAAGTAAGAGTGATAGATTTTGTCCTTAATTTCCTATCCATTAGCAATTCAGCTGGTGATTCCTCTGTTATTATTTATCATGTTACATATTAATATAATGTGGCTATACATAATGTTTCATATAAATCAATTTATTTAGATATGTTAAGACTTGTTAGCTGCTAAACTACTTTTTCAGTCAGCCCATTAAATTCTGAATTGTAAGGAAGTATTTTTGTATGTTTAATATATAATACCTCCTTCAAACTTACTGGATTCAAAATCATTTCCATTATCTATTAAAATTATTTCATGAAACCTATGATAAACAAGTATTTCTCTTATGATTTCTACTGCTTTTGTATTTTTCATGACCTTAAGTTCTAGTCATCTGGGCATGCATTGATAATTATCAGAAAAATTTGGCTATTAAATAGACCAGCATATGGTTTATATGTATTCTTTGTCATGATCTGGATGCTAAACTCCAAGATACCAATTTTTTTTTTGGTATGTTCATCATATTTTGGCATAACTGACAATCTATAATATTTTTTTTGATGTCATAAAATTTTTGGCCATGGAATGTATCCTCAAGCCAGATTTGTGCATGAACAATGCCAGTATCAATCTGGTGTATCAACTTTAGTTGTACTTTTCTTCCCTGGGTAATACTACAATTCGATCTTTGTACTGGCCATCCTTAATGAATCCATTTATAAGAACTTGGTATCCTTCATCTTTATGTATCCATTGTGCCAGTTTTATTGCTTAATGCTTGCGAATATAATGTATATATAAATGTAATTTGAACTTCCTCTGCATCAATTTCCATTCTATCTGGTGCTCAACAGAGCATCTATATGCTGAAAATTACTCCTTTTTTTTATATTAGAAATCATGTAGTGGCATGTATGAAATTAAATGATCAAGCAACAATTTTGTTTTTAATAAAATCCCCAAAAGATGTTTGTGATTAGTGATGGTCTTGAATATATAAATATTGATAATACTCTTTTTACTGTAAACATAATTGCCAGAATTTTTCAATTTGACTATTTTTTTTCAGATCTTAACATGGAGTGAGAGGCAAAAAGGAAGGGTTTTCACCTTTATTTGTACAGTGGCAAATCACTGTACTTACACCATATTCAATAAAACATTGGTAGTTAAAGATTGCTATCATAGTGCACTAGTAACTTATTATAAGTTAATGGGACTTCAGAAAAGATTTTCCCCACTTCCATATTTGATTCTTTTGAAGGAAATCATATAATAGCTATGCTATCTCTTTAATAGATTTGATTTTTCACAGGAGTAGAATATTTACTTCTTCCTGATATATTATGCATTAGAAAATTATTTTGTCAGCTTCCCAGATGCAATATTTAGGATTGCATCTTATCCCAAATTTATCTAAACATTTATATATTTTATTCTCTTGTTTTTGTCTCAATTTTATTAATGTGGGCTTGCTGCTTTTCAGTAGTAGATTTTAAAATTATTTGCATTGGTTTAACACTAACTCATGTGCCAGATCTTATTTCATCCAAATATATTAGGTCAGCATCAATTTTTCATCTGTTATTTCCCATAAATATGTTCAAGGGCTATCTCCATTAAATTTTCATATATCACCTTTTAGTTCACTCCCTAAGTGAAATATCCTGTTCTCTTATATCCTTGTTTTTGAATTGCTTTTTATTTCAGAAAAATAATCTAGTTATAAAAATTATTAAGCTTAGCTATCATTTGTATTTGTATATTGAACTATTTCCACAATCTAATATTAATTAAAGTTATATGTGCTGACACACATTCATAAGAAAAGCTATAAATTGAAAGAAGATTTATATAAATATAAATTGGAAGCTAAGGGCTTTCGAGGATATTAAATGTCCTCATAGTTAACAATTATAAAGCTATTAAAACAAGAAAAACTCACTATACATATTGCCACACACAGCAAGCTAGAGTAATCAATGGATTCCAGAAGGCTTGTGCATAAAATCCCCATCTATTTCTACTCATCCAATATCTCCAGACTAGTTTCTGGCTTGTGGCCTTCATCAGTGAGGAGCATTGGATCTGAGAGCATTGCACCTAGATCTTAGGATCTAATGCAACCCTCAGCACCCACCTTTTATCTCCACTTAACTACAAAGCTATGAATCTTAAATTGAAAACATCTTAATATTTTCAATTCAAGCCCATCAGCTTATATAGTCATATAGGTCTGAACTCAGTTCAGTACCTATGCATTTTGGTGTCTGGTTTTTTAATAACCATAGCCACCACTATCCTATTAGGCAGGATTGGTTTTAAGTCAATAAACATCACATGATCACCATTTCTTATGCTTGCTTATAACTGTTATTAAAACAGACAAAACCCACTATCATGTGATGTTTATTGGTTTAAAGCCAATCCTGCCTAATAGGATAGTGTTGGCTATGGTTATTAAAGAACCAAAGACACCAAAATGTATGGGTACTGAACTGAGTTCAGACCTATATGACTATATAAGCTGATGGGCTTGAATTGAAAATATTAAGATGTTTTCAATTTAAGATTCATAGTTTTGTAGTGGAGATAAAAGGTGGGTGCTGGAGGGTTGCATTAGATCCTAAGATCTAGGTGCAGTGCTCTCAGATCCAAGGCTCTTCACTAATGAAGGCCACAAGCCAGAAACTAGTCTGGGGATATTGGATGAGTAGGCACTAGATGGGGATTTTATGCACAAGCCTTCTGGTATCCATTGATTGATTACTCTAGCTTGCTGTGTTTGGCAATACGTATAGTGAGTTTTGCCTGTTTTAATAACAGTTATAAGCAAGCATAAGAAATGGTAATCATGTGAATTATAAAGCTATAAACCAAAAGGAATCCTGCTTTCCCTTTTCTAAAAAATGGACAATTTGATTTACATACAGTTTGATTTACAGTTTGAATAATCTAGTCTATATATATACACACCTATACAATCATGGACATTTTAATGTTAGGACTATGAAGTCATTTAATGCCCTTAAAAATACTTAGCTTCCAATTTATATTTATATATAAATTGTCATTTAATTTATAGTTTTTCTTATGAATGCATGTCAGTGCATATAACTTTAATTTACATTCATCTCAGGAAAGTTGCTTAATTTTTGTAATCTAATATTAAGTACTGAATGTCTTTAGAAAAATTAAACTTTATTTAAATTATCCAATTACATTCAACTGTTAGCTATAGCACACAGGTTAATATATGCATAATGTTCTGAGAGGTATTATTCTCCTCTCTTCTTCAGATGTTGTTGGCCTGATCAGTGACAGTACTAGCATGGGAATCAAACATGGACCTTTAGATTCTTTAATATTGAATTTTAAGGTCATGCTGTAACCAGCAGCCATCCTGCCAAAGGCTGACTTGGTTAGAGCGTTACCTTAAAATTCAATATTTAAGAATCTAAGTATCAAGGTTCAATTCTGGTACTAGTACTGTCATTGGTCAGGCCAGCAACACCTGAAGAAGAAAGGAGAATAATACCTCTCAAAATGTTGTGCATATAAGAATTTGTATACTATTGCTAACAACTGGATTTCATTGGAAAATTTAATAAAGTTTAATTTGTCTGAAGACATTAAATGATGGAAATAGTCCATATATAAATAACTGAAATACCATCATCACAACCCTTCAGGAAAACACTAGCTATCATTTCTTTATAAGTGAATTGGATGATAATTTGCAACTCACATATTCTATTAGTGATTTCAATCACCACAAAGTATAATATAGTGTATATTTTTTATTTATCATTACCAATCTTATTTAGAAAATTTCAGCTTTGGATCTTATACAATGACTATTCAGAGGTATTATTTATATTAGAATTGCCAATAAATCTGTTCTATTAATGAAATATTATTTTCTAGTTTGAAAAAATGTACGTAGATGTGTGGAATCAATTTATTCTTAAATAGGATGCCTTATTCTAATCTTAAAAGCAGCAAATGAAATATTATTCAATACCATATTCTGATATAATTATTTGTTTTCTTCAATATAGACAATATTACTCTTCTTACTTAGCTTGAACTAAAGAAAAAGTGTTTATTTCGTTCTGTTACTTTTCTTATTGGTTGAGTTAAAAAGATCGATTGCTTCAGTGCGCTATGTATTCAGGTTTAATTCTCAGATTGCACTTATAAACAAATTTGAAAAGGAATTAGCATAAACACAAAAAATGACTCAATAAATTATATCATTTTTTTTTTTTTTTGACTCAGTAAATTATAAAGTAGAAATTTTAATAATATTCCAACACAGTTATAATGCAATTATATATATTCTTATTATACACAAAGAATCATTTCTATGATACTAATTATTTGAAAGTTTAGGTAGATAATTAAGATTTTTGCAACCTGTAATATTTTTCTGAAACCTGAGCTTCATCTGGCAAATCCCCTAGCTTTTTTCCTTTACTATTACGTTTGGCTTTATTTATATCCCAAGTATTTGGAATAGTCAATTAGAATAGAGGATTTATGCACAATAATTTATATAAAGATTGTTTTTAAAAACAATCTTCAGATTCTTTTAATTAGTTATTTTCCAAATTTCCTTGTTTAATTTATATTTTCATGCTGTTCAAATCGCTTTCCAAATGATGTGTGCCTTTGAAAGCTAATTAATTTTGCATTTTACACAATATGCACATTGTAAAGTATATATAGTTATCTTAGAAACACTTCAGAATGAATGTCTGTATCTACTAATCTTTTAGATTGCTTTTGATATGTACTGTATATACAGTTAAATTCCTATTGTGGAAATTAAAACTAAAACATGATAGGAACGTTTTTTCTAATTGTGTGATTACTTGGTTTTATTATTTATATTTTTCACATTGAAATAAGTATTAAACAAAAATATTCTATTTATGTATTTTCAAAATTTTCTATGTAGTTTACATATCCTTGCATTTAATTGATAATTTTTTTTTTTTTGGCCAAAAAAAATAAATAAAAAAAAATAAAGAAAAAAAAAATTTTTCATCTTGTCTTTTAAATTAAATAATAGTATTTTCCATCTAGATTTATAACAAAAATAAATGAATAAACTATTATAACCATTTCAAACTCTTAAAATTAATATCTATAAATTATTATATAATTTGCATTTGTTAACTCAAATTTGTAAATTTTTTTTCTTTCAGTAATTTTTTAATACTATGTATTAAGGTATATAAGCTATTGGTAGTTTTAATTTTAGTCTTTTTTTTAAAGTTCTATTTTTCGTTATGGATTTGTAATCATTGCAGTAAAAATATTCCAAATTTAATGCATAGATATTTCTATATTTTTCTTTTATTGAAGTATGGAGGGGGCGAGGGAGGGATACAGAAATTGAAACTTGTTCATTATATTAAATCTGAAGTTTCATTGCATCTGCCTTGCAAGCAAGTAGTTGGTTGCAGACGGTTGTGGGTTCGCGTCCTGGCCGTAGCTATGACATATGAGAAAAAATTTTCAAACTTTACTAGAGGGTAGTTTTTAAATAAAATCTAGGGGCAATGAATCACTAATATAAATGTTTAGAAATGGATAAATTCATATAAATTATAAGTACCGTGCGCTAACCAATTGCGCAACTGGGACCTCATTGATAAATTCATATATTTGACTGCATTTGAGAAAAATGATTATATTAAAAAACTGTGAAAATGGGTTGCTTAGGAATACAAAATGAGGAGAGAAATTTATGTGTAATAAATATTAAATGAGAAGCATATCCAGGAAAATAGTGACAAGTTTTAATAGGATGATGCTATTTGAATGAATTCAACACTTCAGAAATTACAAATGATAATGTAAAGTGTTTTAGTAAATGATATGCTGATAGTTAATGAGACAATGTAGAATATAATATTTTTTAAAAGTAATTTTCTGAGTAAAATTGAAATTGTTTAGGAGAATCCAATTTATGAAAGATAAGAAATAATTGTGGAGTATTATAGAATTTAAGGAATATGAAATAGTGCGAATGTTATGAATAAAAGATGAAAACATGAATTAGGAGGAAAGAAAATAGAGAAGCAAAAAATAACTATAAAAGAAATATTACAAATATACAACAGAAAAGAATTACAATTATCTGAAATGCGTTTATTATTTTATATTGGATTTCATGATTGTCAGCCGACAAATTAATTTTGAGCTTGTTATATCTTCAAAGGTATAACCATTATATATTGTGCTATTTAAATTTATAAGAAAAAATAATGCTGTTACTAATGTGAAAGTTCCAAGCATATTTTGTCTTTAATTAAATTCATAGAAATGTTTTGCTATTGCTATAGGAATAAATTATACAATTAAAGCTACATACTATAAAGCGAAAATTAAGAGTGTATATATTGCTCATTAATATGCATGATGACATTATATTATAATACTGGTTGTTTAATGGATTGTTAAATAAAATGAACTTGATCAAATTTAAAATTATTCATAATCATCATTTTTGACAAAATATTGCTGTGTCACTTCATTTTCACTAATATTGATATTGCTTATATAATGGCAATTTTTTTTTTCTGAAATAGTTTTCGTTACGATAAAAATAAATGGTAGATAGTCAGAAATGAGGAATTAGTGCTCATTAATTAGAAATATATTTTAGATATTTATATTCCAAACATATGTTTGTTTAAACTAATTTTGTATGCTAAATTTCAGAATGATGTAAAATAATTTACACATTGCATGATTTTGGCCTGTGCAAGTTATCACGGTCGTAAAATGAAAGATTCTAGAGTTTAAGATTCACAGATCATGCCCAGTTTTGTCACTTTTGATTCTCAAGTTCTTAAGAATTCTCAAGCAATAAAACCATCCTACTATTTATTTTATTTAATTAGTTAATGGGAATCTGGAAGAATGCTCAGAACCTACACCTATTTTTGAGGCGGCAGCATCATTGGTAATTGCCACAAAATCATTTAGATTTCTTTTATATTGTGTTGAAGCCTTTATCGTAACTATGACCAAATATTTGAAAAAAGACATTTATTTGGCATTTAACATACTTGAGATTATAGCAAGCTAATCTAGGTTTTAAGCCTTCTGTGGAATTATTAATTGTGTGTATTTCATTTTACAGAAAATTAATAATTAATATAAAGAGTAAGCTATATCTTGAAAACATAGTTAAATCAACTAATATAATTGAATAGAAAAGAGATTTCTCTGATTAATCACATTTGAAAAACTGGAACATTTTTTAACAAATGAAAAATGAACTTTTTATTGTTTACATCAATTTTTTTGATTACTTTATATTAATAAATCTATATGCCAGATGTAAATAGTGCCTTGGCAAAGAAAACACATTGAAATGAGACAACCAATAATGAGGTTCTCATGTCATAATTAGATTCTGTGATATAATTTTTTTTAAGAGTACTATTATGATTTGCAGAATATCCTGAATACATACTTTCTTAGGGATACTATTTATCATCAATAAATAAAGAGAAATAGCCATAAGATTATTTACAATCTTAATTATCAAAAGTAAAATTTTAGTTAATTATGAAATTAAAGCGCTGTATTTTTCTTTATGGAAGGATAGAGCCATTTATATTCTACATAGGTAATTGCATATCAGAGCCAAGTCTTTATAATATTATTATACTTAATAGCCTAATAGATATATTGAAAGCACAATCTTATGAACCACTTATGAATTAGCCAATAAACATCACATGAACACCACTTCTTATGCTTGTGTATAACTGTTGTTAAAACAGGCAAAACTCACTATACGTATTGCCACACACAGCAAGCTAGAGTAATCAATGGATGCCAGAAGGCTTGTGCATAAAATCCCCGTCTAGTGCTTACTCATCCAATATCCTCAGACTAGTTTCTGGCTTGTGGCCATATGACTATATAAGGTAATGGGCTTGGATTGAAAACATTAAGGTATTTTCAGTTTAAGACTCATAGTTTTGTAGTTAAGTGGAGATTAAAGGTGGCTGCTAGAGGGTTGCATCAGATCCTGAGATCTAGGTGCAGTGCTCTCAGATCCAAGCCTCCTCACTGATGAAGGCCACAAGCCAGAAACTGGTCTGGGGATATTGGATGAGTAGGCACTAGATGGGGATTTTATGCACAAGCCTTCTGGCATCTATTGATTACTCTAGCTTGCTGTGTGTGGCAATACGTATAGTGAGTTTTGCCTGTTTTAACTTATGAATAAGGTACTATATTTTTTTATCCAAATTCCTTTCACAACTATACATTCTAGAGAAGCTAATAAATATTTTAAAATTGATTCCATTTTTGAAGTCAACATTACAAAAGTAAAATGTAAATAAGCGCTGGTCAAAATAATTTTTAACCAATGGGACAATTTGCAGAAAGCAATCATTAATATGGACTATGGTGTGCAAACATTTATTATTAGTAACTCACAATATAATTGTAAAAATTATTATATGTATATATTGCGTATATGTGTATTTTAAATGATTCATTGAAATGAGTTTGTTCACTCATATTACCTGGCTATAATGAGTGCAGTGTTTTTAAATAATAAATATGTCTATTAGTTTATTACATTCGACTTTTTAAAAAAAATTATTGCATTTTTAATTTTAGATATATTATAAAACATCATAGTCATTAGTACCAATTATAAATGAATATTTGTAATTAAATTTTTGAACAACAGCAGTTAAGATAGGAAAGCAAGAATAAAAAGGTAAGATGCTTTGTAATGACTATATAAATCACTTTATGAATTATAAATACATGCAACATATCATGTTTATTTGATATCTTGTGATATTATCTTTTAATTTGTGCTATGAACTTTATTTTTTGAAAGATTTCACATCTTGCCTAATTGTTTGCTTTTTATTTTATTCTATCCTCTGCCATATCATTCCAGTGATAGTAATCAATATTTCACTTTAAATATTCAACATGATCTTTATAACAAAATTGGGTCTATTTCTCATATAAAAACCATGCTCATGTTTATCATAAAATATTTTTTTTAAAAATTCTATTGCCATTCATATCTTTATCCATCTAACCCAACAAAGATATGCCTTTAAAATAGTAGATTCTATAAAATTACTCAGAAAGTTAATTCATCTGATCTTGTCATCATACTATCCTTATATTTAGATTCTTATAGTTCTGAAATGAATTTTTTTTACCACTTTTAAAACTATTTCATTGGACAAAATAACAGATCTATTTTTAGATGCATTTGTTATGTGACAGTTTTGAAATATTGGAACATGTGCACCAATTTCTATGTGCTTTTTTTTTTTTTTTTTTACCTAAAAAGCTATAAAGATAGTTAACATGATTTATAGTTTCAAGTTGACAATTATGAAGGTAAAGAAGATTGTTGACATTTTTTTTTTTCCATTACTGGCAGATAAAAACGTCTTGAATTTTTTAAAAACAAAACTGTTTATAGATTGTATTCAAATCATCAAGAAAGGATTCTGTAGATCATTAAGTAGAAGGAAGCCAAAAAGATGAAATTTTTGTTTTTGTTTTTAGGCAATTTAAATTTAAAATTTCACATCTTACATGAAGGTAATTATAAAATGCTTTAAAAATCAAAATGGAAAACAAAATTGAAGTTAGTACATATCCTTGTTTAACACAATTTTTTTTTGTCAAAGTGCTTTAGATTTTTAAAACTAATTTTTCCTTTTATTTCATTAGCTAAGTGAATAATAATTAATTACAAACATTGACACAAAACCTTAATTAATTATATAGTAATGATCTTGCTTTATATATAAATTTCATTTTATGTACATATTTGTATATGTAATTACATTTTGATACTCTGTCATTATAACTATTAATGTAAAAAATACTAAAACAGAGTTTAAATATAAAATTTAGTAAAATTTATTTGTACTAAGTGTACATTCAATGCTTTAGCCTCATATTCACTGTTAGTCTGCTAAGAACAATTCTCAGCATACCAACAGTGAATATGACTTGAAAGCATTGAATGTATGCTTAGTACAAATAAATTAATTTTATATTTAAACTATTTTAGTACTTTTTACATTAATATGTGTGTGTATATATATTATAACGGAAATGGTTATTTGGATTGTTGCTTGATTTGATTTATTTATACTTTCAGTTATATTTTATACTTATTTATTATACTTTATTTTTTCATAACTTTGATTCTTCCTTTCATTTATTTATTTATTATACATTTTATTTTTACAGCATTTGCTTATTCTTATTTCTTATTTGTTTACTATCAGTTTTGCTAACCGAAATATCCCGGCTTAGCCTCCAACTGTAATGGATATTGTTTATTTATTTATTTAACCAACGCCATTACAATGCAAGCAGAGAGCTAATACAGATACAAATTTAACTTCATATCTATACCCTTGACCGAACCCCAAGGCAATACGTACATATTATCTTGGCGTTATTTTTCCCGATCAAGAACTCTCGGCTGCTGAACAAAGCAAACCATTTCAAAGAAATTTAACGAATGTCCAGTGCTTGCTATTTATTTTTATATAATTGGGAAATTCGCACGAACAAGCAGCACATGAATACCTTTAAAAAATCAGCATTACCCTTTAATCACTAATTACAGTTTCCTCCCTGTCGTAGCTTGGTGATAGGAGAATAAAGCAAGTATACGCAATTTTAAGAATAAATATGTTTAATAACACTCACTTTTATATAAAAAATACATGATAACAATAATAAAAAAACACACACTTATATAAATACATGGCTATAATAAAACATAGAAAAAAAGATCAAATATAAAAGTTATTTTGAAGTCCTATTGGATAGAGTTCTAAATTTATCAAAATTGTTCCTTGTTTACTTATTTACGACATTAACAATTAAAATGCATGCATGCTTTTACCTAGGTTTTCCTTGTGGTTGTTTCCATGGGTATTTCTTTCGAGAGCTTTTTACCGTCCAGTGGGAGATCATCCCTTTTTTTGTAGAGACGGTGATGTCCTTCACTGTCGGCTGGCTTGATTTTCTTTCTCAGTTTTTTTGGGGGTTATTTCTCGTTCCAGTTTTTTCCTTTTTGTCGATTCTTTAGGTAGATTTTTAAGTTGTCAGTCACAGAAGCGGCGGTCTCATAGATCTTACATTGTGAGTCAGTGGTGAGACGGATTGAATACGAACCCACATACCTTTAACGCCACTAGCCGCGCACTTCTTTCATTTTCTTTGAGCTGTTGCTTCCTCAAAATCTCTACTAGTAATCCCAGATAATCTGTAATTCTCTTACTGTCTTTCTTTTGTTCATTCTTTTGTAAATTTTTAATTAAGATTTAGATTTTCAACCAATTCTTATCATCATGTTTCTTTATTTAATTAGTGGCTGGAATGTAGGTTTTAATTAATTTAGCTGTAATTATAAGCTTTTCCTTGTTATACATTTTCTTTGTCCGAGGAATTTAATTAGTCCAACAGACTTTAACACCTACGGCCATATTGTTTTTATATTACATTTAATTTTTATTTAAAGTTTACAATTCATTTTTTCACATTTATGTTTTACATTTTATTTTAATTTATCACAATAGTTTTTAAAAGAGAGAAAAGACGCATTTCTTTATGCATCCCCTTCCCCTCTCCCACAATAAATAGAAATAACTTTCAAGCATTTGACTTACTCGTTTTTTTTTTAAAAGAGAGAAAGAGACGCATTTCTTTATGCACCCCCCTCCCCTTCTCTTACTATTACAAAAATCCACAGTAATTTCGACATTTGAATTTCAACTTTTTTCTTTTCCTTTTTTTTTTAAAAATTTAGTAGCTAATCCATTTACCTTTATTACTTTCTAGTAGCTAATTTATATAATTTTATTAATAAATATATACATGTGACGACGACTTTACGTGGCCGTCACATTACACTCCGCCCGTTTTTGAGAATTAAAATCGGGTCGAATCTTATTCTGAGATGAGAGCTTATTTTAATTCTTTGCTTTCAACCCTTACTTCTGCTTTTATTACATACTTTTCCACTCTATCATGATGAGTGATGATGATGATGAGGATGACTGCAGAGAGACAGCTAGGTAAAACTACACAATTCTTTCTGATCGATTTTGGCTGATCAACCAATTTAATCTCTACGCATAAGAGACCATGGCATAACTTAACTCTCTACCAAAACATAAAAGGGTTTAAAGCGTGTGAACAGCAGGATATTTCTACTGCCTGTTCATCTTGCGCAAACAACAAATTCTTATTTCTTTATTTATTTATTTTATTTATTTCGAGACACTAATTCTTATTATATAATGAGTCCAGGATTCTTACTGGCGCTTCATTTAAAAGTTTACCACCGTAAGCCATGAGAATCTACAGTTAGCGAAGAGACGGCTGAATCAAGCTCAAAATACGACCCAAACATAATGCATACCCACACACATATATGCCTCAATCTGCAACCTCATACACCTATCAGTGATATCTATCATTTAAGTATTATCACTATTGTTCATTTATTTTATTTTATTAATTCTTAACTGGCTCTTTAATGAGCCTAAATGATTCTTATTTCTAATTTTACTTTTATTTATTTGTTAATTATATCTGCATTTATAATTGACAGATTGTTATACGAATAAATTATTTATAGATTTCTTTTCCTTTCCCTTTTTTTTTGTTATTACTTTTATTTACATTTGTCTTGCTGTGCTTGACTGCACCTAAACACGCATTAAGTTTATCATTGATTTTACTCCGTGAACATTATTATTTTTTTTTTGTTTATTATAGTAACTTTAATTATTTGTCATGAGACGATTTGCCCCACCTGTCATATGTTTTTTTAAAAAAAATTAACTTTATTTCTCGTGATCCCATGACGTTATTGTTTGATCGCACCGACATATCCGTCCGTTTATTTCTTTCGGCTTAGTTTTTGTCTGGAGGCTTCTTATGCCTTTTACCATACATATTTCCACTTGTGCTTGGAACCGGAGCAATGTTCCGATGTCCACTAGAGTAGGCTTGCTCATCTGGGTAATTTATATTTGAACCTCTTCCGGTCTGTTCGGACATTTTGGCGCTTTCTGATCTATCAGGAAACGCCTGGTTTCCTTCCCAATAATCGCGATGAGGATTGTATTGCATTCTTCCTATGTGCGGATTGTTGGGCTGGGGTTTAAATCCCTGATCCTCCATCTTGTAATTAGGCCTAGTGCTGTCAAACGCACTCAGCACCTCAGTAACCTGCCTGACAGTCTTTTTTTCTGGGCCTATAAGCATTTGCTCCACATTGTTACTTTCGCTAGTTATTTGCAAGCACTTGCTTACACTCTCTTGTTCTTTACTGTTAGCTTTGGTCATCTCTGTTAGATTTTTTATTTTATTTTCACCCCTTTCTACCCTCACTTCTATCTTCTCAACTGTGTTCGCTAACTGAGTTACCTCTAGTTGTATGTTTTCTATAGCCTTTCTGTTTTCATTTTTTATTACTTCAATTTTCTCCCCTTGCTCTAATTTAACTTGCTCTATTTTCTCCAGTAGTTCCTCCTGGTGATTCAACCTTTCATTTGCAACCTTCATTTGGTATGAGGTTTGTTCACATTTTTCATTCACTTCTTCAATCCTATCCTTTGGCTAAAATTCTTACTTAGTCGTTCGCCCAACTCTTCTATCCTATTATTTCTTTCATCTCTTTCCCTCATTTCCATAATCAACCGTTGCTGGCCTTCCATTATTTTTGTGAACATATCCATTATAATGCAGCTTTCTATTTTATTTTTATTGTCAATCTTCGTCTTCATTCCATTTCTAATTTCTATATCTCCTTCACTACCTTTTTCTCCAGACGGTTCCATTTGTTCTTCGGAGGTTTTTTCTATTTCGCCCACTAGGGTGTCCATTTCTGTTTTGATCTCGTGTGCATAAAATCTATCTGACACGCACACTAACTAATCCCTTATATTTTATTCTATGGCTTTATTATTTTAACTCTTTCCGTATAGGATTATCTTACTTTACTAACTTTATATTTCACTGACACTAGGTACGTTTGTTCGACTCCCCCGTCCCACTCACTAATCAACACTCACCCACGCCTGCCTTCAAGACCCCTCACAACTGTCTCCAATTTACAACCTAACTTCCCAAATTATATCACGTTCTCTTTCTCTCCTTTTACCCTCTATTATTTTATTTGATTTTTTGCTTTTGTCTACCACCAAACTATTTTTGATTTGTTTATTAATTATTGCATCAACTATTAATTTTGTTATATTCAAATTCAAATGGGCTGAACTTGTAAATGTGAAAATATCCCGGACTGGCCCCTAATTATAACGGAAATGGTTATTTGGATTGCTGCTTTTTTTGTCTGGAGGCTTCTTATGGCTTTTACCATAGATATCGTCCGTTTATTTTCCTTAAGCTTAGTTTTTATCTGGAGGCTTCTTATCCCTCCTTATCAGCCTTAGCGATCGAGCATTATATGTCCCCTTTTCCTCCATTCCTTGTGCTACTACGAAAGCATTATTCCCATACCTTCGTCTGATTACGTAAGGGCCATCATAGATAGGTTGAAATTTTTTATACATATGTTTCTCGGGATGGCTAATAGGCTGCACCCTTACCATGACCTCGTCTCCTATCTTAAATATGATTTTTACTGCTCCCTGTCTCCGACATCTTAATTTTCCCATTTTTTTTAACCGGCTGAGAGCTTGCTCTGCATCCTTCCTTCTATTTACATCTTGTTCCCACCGGTAGTCTGGTCTCAAAGGGGCACGGGATGTTTCTCCCATAATGCAAATGAACAGGTTCGAACCCTGTGGATTCGTTTTTTGACCAGTTTATCATATTTACTATTCGTGGGATTTCCTTTACCCATCTTCAATGGTCGTCTTGGATGTAGACACGAAATAATCGCCCCAATTCCCTCATAATTTGTTCACATGGATTAGACTGAGGGTTACGGATTGATGTCAGTATGTGTTTTATCCCATGTCTGTGAATCCAATTCTTCCATTCGTTTGATATGAATGGCGTTCCGTGATCCGCTAGAATTTTCTCAGGAATTCCCACAGCTCTGAAGTGCTGTTGCTCTAAAGCCCTAATGGTTTGTTTTGCATTAGCCTGAGTTACTGGATACGCCGCCACTAGCTTCGAGAATATGTCATATGTGACAAACAGATATTTCATTTTATTAAACGGTGGTAATGGCCCGTAAAAGTCAATTGCTATTAAAGTATTGGGTTGCTGGGCATAGATTGGTTGTAATGGTCCTATCCCCGACATGTTAGGCGGCTTCGTTTTTCCGCACACAGCACATGTGCCAATGACGTTTGTAATGTCAGCATACATTTGCGGCCAGTAGAACCAATGGCTGAGCCATCCTTCCATCTTCTTCGCCCCATAATGGTCGTATGTATTATGTATGTGTTCAATCACTCGTTTCCTCATGGTGACCGGTAAAAAGGGATGATCTCCCACTGGACGGTAAAAAGCTCTCGAAAGAAATACCCCTGGAAACAACTACAAGGAAAACCTAGGTAAAAGCATGCATGCATTTTAATTGTTAATGTCGTAAATAAGTAAACAAGGAACAATTTTGATAAATTTGGAACTCTATCCAATAGGACTTCAAAATAACTTTTATATTTGATCTTTTTTTCTATGTTTTATTATAGCCATGTATTTATATAAGTGTGTGTTTTTTTATTATTGTTATCATGTATTTTTTTATATAAAAGTGAGTATTATTAAACATATTTATTCTTAAAATTGTGTATACTTGCTTTATTCTCCTATCACCAAGCTACGACAGGGAGGAAACTGTAATTATTGATTAAAGGGTAATGCTGATTTTTTAAATGTGCTGCTTGTTCGTGCGAATGTCCCAATTATATAAAAATAAATAGCAAGTGCTGGACATTCGTTAAATTTCTTTGAAATGGTTTGTGTTGTTCAGCAGCAGAGAGTTCTTGATCGGGAAAAATAACGCCAAGATAATATGTACGTATTGCCTTGGGGTTCGGTCAAGGGTATAGATATGAAGTTAAATTTGTATCTGTATTAGCTCTCTGCTTGCATTGTAACGGCGTTGGTTAAATAAATAAATAAACAATATCCATTACAGTTGGAGGCTAAGCCGGGATATTTCGGTTAACAAAACTGATAGTAAACAAATAAGAAATAAGAATGAGCAAATGCTGTAAAAAGAAATGTATAATAAATAAATAAATGAAAGGAAGAATCAAAGTTGTGAAAAAATAAAGTCTAATAAATAAGTCTAAAATATAATTGAAAGTATTAAAGATTTAAATCAAATCAAGCAACCATCCAAATAACCTTTCCCGTTATAATATATATATATATAATTGAAATGGAAGTAACTATACCTGCAATGTGTTATCTAATATCAATAAACATGAAAAAATAGGATGATTCACTATTTTATCTTTAAGCTCTGTTGGTGTTTAAGGTTAATTCAATGACGAGAATGAATTATATTATTTTAATTTATAAACAGAATAATTTGAAATCACTATTCAAATATTTAAAGGATCAAAGTAGAATCCTAGTTTTAACAACTTTTAAACATCAAAGGATATGTCATTTATAAATATAATATTAAACAATTATAACTTCACAATTATGTATTTATGGAGTTATAATTCAATTTCCATTATTCACTTTCTTGATCCATATATATATCAGCATGTGTTTATTTGAATATTTTCATGAATAAAAATGCTTGTATACTATATAATCATTGGCTACCCTCTATACTATTTGGTTTACATGTATACATAAATATTTTTAAGAGATATCATCTCCCATATTTCTCCAGTGTATTTTGTACCAGAAACTTTCTTTTTATCTAAATGCATGTCAGTAATCTCATGGGAATAGTATAATAAAAAAATGACTTTGTGATGTAATGATATTATTACAAAGAAATCAAGTCATATGTCACATAACCTAGCACCTCACTGAGGAAGCCAGTAGCAGAAACTGGTCTGGTGTTGGGGATATTCTGCAAAGCTTGTTAAGAGCTTATTTGCGAGCTCTTTATATAACATTATGTAACATATAATGATATTTTCATCAAATTATGTTTATGTGGTTTTATAAAGCTTTATTTTGATTTATAATCTATTTATTGAAGACCATGAAAATATTTTTTTATTCTCTAATCATTTTTTTAATATAATATTTTATTATTCAGTTTATGTTTTTCCGTAATGCTATAGGCTATTGGGTTTTTAAAAAAATCTCAAGAGCCATTCTTAATAGTCTTTGATTATTGGTTAGTTTTTATTAGCATATTCATTTTATTCATATTAATATTGTTTTGATATTTTAAAATGTGAGTATAAGATATTTTAGATTTAAATTTAAGTGCAAGAATGTGTTCTTTTACTACTGATATTTCTATCCAATGTATGAGTAATTGCAAAGGTTATAATTAAAAAGGGATCATTGGTAAAAATAAGTTTCCTTCATAAAAATTTACATAGCTATTGTAGTTTTATATTAGGCCATCTCCAAAGATGAGTAAGTGAATAAAGGATAAAGAAAGTGGGCTAATTAATTAAGATCATTCATTTTATTTAGCTGTTTACACAAGCTTAGACATATTTTGTTAAATCTATCCAAATAATTATTTTTTACTAAAATGTTAAGTTTTTATAATAGTAATAAATAAATAAAATAAATTAAGATATTCTTATACAAATACAATGAGCTGCAAATAGGCTATTATTCTTTTCATGAGCTTTCATATAAATGATATTTTATTTTAAAGGTGAAAATCTTATAAATCAGTCATGCTATTATTATTATTTTTTATATATAATTTATATTTTAAATTTATTCATCATAAAATAATAATTTCAAATATTTATAATTTTGCTTATGTAATGATAAAAATTGAAATTTATATATATATATTTGGAAAAGGTTCATTGACATTGAAAAATTCTCTAAACATAAAATAATGTAATCCATAATTGTTTTTGATCTTTTCAATAAAAGTTAAATTTAAATTATGAGCTAATGAGATCTTACATCATGAAAAGCATAGTTTTCACATTACTAAGAGGTGTAAATAACAAACAGTATACTATAAGAATTTATATTTTATTCATGTGACATTTTTCAAAATTGTATATATATTTTTAGAAATTATTTTGCTAATTATACTTAAGCAAAAAAAAAAAACCTTGTTAAAGCAATGAACTGACAGAATTTAAATAATAATAATTTATACAGTTTTTTAATCTGTTGAAAATTGTGTATAAAATAATTTTTACATTCATATCATGAATTTAAATATTAATGTTTATATGTATATTTTAAAATTAGTTTTATTTTTAAAGGTATGACAGCAGAAAAGAATTTGCTGTTATTTAAAGTAGAGTGATTTCTTTTTGAAATCTTAAAGGAATCAAGCATGGCAAATTTTTAATATCTATTTTATATATTCTTGTACTTGAAGCTATTATTACTATGTGATTATTCTTATGGCAAAAGAACATGGATGGTAATAATTAAAAGAATAAAAAATTATTCATGGAGAAGTCTTAACATACTAACTAATATGCACCGGACAGCATTGGTGAATTTATTGGAGACCAAGAAACATCATGATTTTCTTCTCAATTGCATGATACTTCTAAACTGAAACAGCAATTAAAATTTTCTTGAAGATTTCTGTGATGAGTGTATCTATGAATGATAAGCAAAAACTAAATGATGGATGTTATTCTCAGAAGATGATAAAGTCATTTGTCAAGTCAGCTGTTTATAATCGAAAGCGATAGTGCTAAGAATCTGTTGACTGCAGACCAGATTGTCATTTGATGAAGACTTTTTATTTAGCTCTCTGAAACTGCAGTTCACTTTTGAATAAAGGAAGTTTGCATGGATTAAAAAAAGAAGCGCCTAATATTAAATGGGAAATTGTTGGATTTGTGAAGTTAGAAAAAAAAGTGAAGAGACAATTGATTTGAAAATTGTATATGTGAAAATAAAAATGAAAGAGGATTCATCATAAATAAAAAATCGGAGAATAACATTATGAGATTAAAATGGCAAGATTAATTATTCACCTTAATATAAAATATCAAATATATATAATTCAAGTGTATGCTCCAACTCTTTGTGATAAAGAAGTAAATAATTTTTATATAGATATATAAAATACTTTTGATTATCAAAATTACCACAGGAAATTTTATTGTTAGATTTGAAAAAAGATTGAAAGATGAAAATGCTGTGTCTATATTTGGTTATAGTGATGGAAATAAGAAAATCAGAAATTGCAGAAAAAGAATTTGATGAATTTTATCATTGCGACAAATGCTAAATGGAAATGAACATATAAGCATCAAAATGAAAGTATGATAAAATTAGATTATATTTTGACTAACAGAAAGTATGCATTTTTATATTAACTCAGGAAATGATTATTGATTAGTGAGGTATGCATTAACAATGTCTAAAACGTTTCAGTGAATTTAAATTAGAATTTGTAAATTATTTTAAAATATTTACAGTTTGAAGATCATTCAACTGGAATAAACTTAATAAGAAAATAACTGACACTGTAGTATCAATTACTACATAAATAGCTGATATAAAAATAAAAACAAAATCAATAATTCACCAATATATTTAACTATGAATATGAAAATAACTGAAATGATCAATTAAGAAGAATTGAATGTTTGAAATTCTGTAAAATGATACAAAAAATTCTTAATGATATGAGAAAATATAATCATTATTTGGTAAGAAAAGTTATAAAAGAGAATAAAAATCTCAAAAGTATAAAGTAATATTTTGATATTAGAAGAGAAATTGTTTCAGCAACTATTACTAAAAAGAGGCATGACAGCATGACATGTATGAAAAAATTCTACAAAGAATTGGATAATAAAAAACAAGAAAACAAAATAATCCTTAATCTGTAAAAAAAGAGAAAACTCCAGGACTGATGGAATTATTATTGATATTCTTAAAAGAAGTAGATGAAAAAATTAGAATACTTGTTGGTAAAATTATATATCATTTAAATAATATCAGATGATTGGAAGAATGCCCATATAATAGTGATGTTGACATCTGTAAAGAAGATATTAATAATTGCAAGCCTTTAAGTTCTATACAAGATCTTTACCATTTATAATTTGTTTATAGTGAATTTTGGACTGGAAATTAGCCAAAAGAAAAGTTTGATTTAAAAGTAATCTTAGCTCAGTAAATCACATCAAAGTATTGAAGGAAGTTATAGACAAGATCAATAAATATTTGTTGCCACTATGCTTTGGATTTGCAGATTATGTAATTCCATAAGCATTGATAAGAATAAACAGTAATGATTCTATACCTCTAAAATTATTTCCAGAAGTTTTATAAGAAATATTATGTAGATTAACATGGAAACTAAGCTAATAAAAATATATGGGTCTTATTTAAGTCATTGAGATTTTGCAAATGATGTGGTTTGTTTTTACAAATGATGCTTCAGAGGTTCAGAAAATGATCCAAGAATTAACAGATAAAAAAAAAGTAGGATTAAATATAAATGTTTATTGGAAAGATCCTAAAATAATGTTCAATGGATTTTTTCAGAAGAAAATAAAAGTTGATAATCATGAGTTAGATGGTAACAACTATAAATATCTTGGGCAAACTATTAACACAGGTAGAAACAATAGATGAAATTAATCATAGAATTAAATTTGGCTAGTGTTGATAGAAATGAACTTAATTTAAAAAGAAAATATGTTCATATCTTTGAAAAGGAAGATTTCTAATAGATGAGCTTTATTAGTTTTTATATGTGGATCTGATACTTGGTTACTTAGTAGAAGACCAATATGGACTTAAGATTACTTCTCAAAATATGGAGAGATGTATGTTGTAAATAACAAGAAGGGAGAGCAAAAGCATAATATGTGGATAAGAGAGCAAGCAGAGATATTTTACTGATAGCATTAAAAGACTAAAATGTAACTGTAATGAGCATACTGTTTTAAGTGATGATAATATATGAACAATTGGAGTCTTAAAAATCAGTTGCCAAGAGATTGTAAAAGGGCTAGAAAGACA
The DNA here is from genome assembly GCA_028023455.1 of Epiperipatus broadwayi. Taxonomy (NCBI): domain Eukaryota; kingdom Metazoa; phylum Onychophora; class Udeonychophora; order Euonychophora; family Peripatidae; genus Epiperipatus; species Epiperipatus broadwayi. Next base: position 1,855,212 of record JAQFVV010000181.1, on the reverse strand, counting down.
TTACATATGAGAAGGATGGATGAAGTAAAAAGTTAATGGGGATGAAATGGAAAGAACTTATGGATATGAGACCAAATGGATTAATGTTGGAGAAATATTTTGGGATAGATCAGTAATAATTGAAAATGTTGGTAGTGATTTTAAACTTTTATTAAAAATGATTAGAATATTATGTAAATTACTTAGATTAAAAAAATGCAGTACAGTTAAGATATGAAAATATTGACAATTGAAAGAATATTTTTATAAAAATATAAAAATTGTTAAAAGAATTTTAATTAGGATGCTAAAATATAAACTGCAAATTTATATTAGCTGTAATATAATAAAATATATATGCAGTAGAAAATAAAAAAAAATGAAAAATATGCATAAAAACTTTAAGAAATATATATAAAGTATATGTAAAACAATTAGAATGTATACATATAATTCTAAAAGTTTATTATAAAGATAAATCTTTATAATTATTATCATTATTGAAGATCATTACTGATGTTAATCTGAATTAATCATAGGAATGCATGATAATCATAGTGTACAAAAATTTATCAAACAAAAAAATAAAATTAATTTGTCTCTTTCTGAAATAAACTATCAAAACCTTCAATATAAAATCTCTAACTCAGATATGAAATATATATATTGTAATGGAATGGGTCCTGACCTTACATGACAGTAGACGTGATAGGTCATCTGAGTGAGTGAGAAAGTATATCTAGGATTTCTAAATATATATAGTCTCCTGTCCACTCCGATTTCATTCCTGGGAGATGATGTATTAACACACAAACGTGTCAAAAATATACTTGTATAGTCAACCCCTTTTTCCATTTTGAACTTCCGTTATTCCCAGAATTCAAACTCAGGGAGAATACGCATAATATTCTATTTCAGAGTATATCAATATCACTATTTATAATGTGCGAGTATGTGACAAATTGAGAACTGAATATATAAAAAAAACACAAATGACAGTCTTTAATTTTAAAATCATATGTTTAACAAATTTATTTACAATTAACATGATTTAGGCAACAAGGTTAAAACAAAGATAAATAATTTGTTTAGATATCGGTAAATATTCTTTGATTATTATAGTTAATATCATTAATTTACTCCCTGTTTCTCTTCAAAGAATATTTATCCAATATCAATACTAACACAAAATAAATTAAAATTTATTGATATTTATATTTATACTTGCTTGCTAATTTAATTTTCATCAAAATTATAATTCCTCATCTCCAATCAGTTTATTGATGAGTTCATACCAATAATGTGGAGGTGGTACACAATCCCCCCTTCTATTATGGTGTGTCTCTATAAAGATAAGAAAGACCATTCACACTAGAGGTTATTAATCATTTATATCGAAAACAAATAAGTAACTGATAAAATGATTAGTAATACTAAACAAAATATGAATAATAGTGTCACTGTATCCCTGGTGATGATTTAGTTTATCCACAAGCAAGATCACGTGTGGACCTATATTTTATTTCAATTTATAATAAAACTAATTAATACTTTTCCCTTCTCTAACATATTACTTGTTTAGACTCCCCTTCAATCTATAATAAAGGAAAGAAATAAACGGAAAATTATACATAAAATAAATTAAAAAAAAATATGATATCAACCTAGGATCAATTAAGAGTCCTTAAGAAAAATGTCCTAAAAAGATTATAAATGTCTTTTTTGATCCATTTCATATTTCAGTTGGTAGAGTTAGAATGTTCTAGAGCACATCTGGTGATCAGCATTTCTCTGTATGGTCTGCTTTGAGATGTTGAGTTTGCAGCTTCACATCTAAATAGTAAAGTTGATGATATTCACAGCATAGATGAATAGCTGCTATGTCGAATTAAATTTAGTTTTGGTGATTACAGCTCGATGGGTGACAGCTTTCGTTCCCCAGCGTAACTTCACACTTAGCAACACGTGGTTATATGTGTTTCTATAACTGTAGTTAATAAGAGATCTGTGAATTGATAAGCAAGATATTAGTTGTAGATAATCTCATTAGAGCTGATATATTCTCCAACTTAAACTTGGAAATGCTTTTGAAATATTGAATGGTTTAAGGCTAATTTTGAGATTATCCCTTAATTGTCTGGGTTTAAATCCATATGTTTTGAATTTAGTTTCACTTAGTATCCTATGAGCTATCTTCGTTTACTGCGTTTACTTTAGAGGTGATAGATTTTCTGTTTGAACTGCCAATTCGATTTTTATTCTCAAAAATTGTGCATCCTGGTTAGCCAATGAGAGTTTTTGAGAAGGTCGTTTGTTTATATCTTTTGTTAATCACCAAAATGAGATTGTTTGATTTGGACTAGAATTTGATGTTTTCAAACAGCAGATTCATTTTCATGCATTTGATTAATTATTTAGGTCATTTGTTATAGTTCATTTATATATGATAGATTAATAATGATAAAAAAAAATATTTCTTTCTTTTAAGTATTTTTTTAAATTTTCTTGCTTGCATCTAACTCTTGTCATTCTTTACTTGTGTTGTTGCAATGTGTGTGAATTAGCAACAATTGACAAGAGATTTTTAACAGTGTTTAAATATTATAGTTTAGTTTAAAGAGCATATTTATCAAATGTTTATTAAATGTTTAATTATAAAAATAAATTCTTTAATTATGGAAACAATTAATTGCTTGTTAGCTATAGTGCTTGTGACTACTTTCATCTTTTGGTAATAAGGTTTATTTGATTTGGATTCTCATTATACATATAGTTTGCTTTCTATTAAAGATAGAGAATGTTATTGTGGGTCTTGGGTTTGAATTAGGTAAGGGTACTTTTAATGGTTTTGGAGGAGTGTAAGACCACATCTTACAATATATATATATATATTACAATCTGTATCATCTAAATAGTACTGTAATTTTTTAAGCTATCACATTTATTAAAATAATTCAAAAATTTTGTTCAACATATGATTACTGCATAAACACAATATAGTTATAAAAATTTTAAAATGAGACTTTGAAAGATGTTTGAGGTTTTAAATAATCTTTTAATTATTATTATTATTAGACATTTATTGTTTTGTGAATGTTAGGTATGTATGTATATACTCAGTACATTTATTTACAAAAATAAAATATATTTGTCAAGCATTGGTGGTCTAGTGGTTAGCATAGCTGCCTTCCAAGCAGCTGGTCCGGGTTCGCTTCCCAGTCAACGCTTTGACATATATATATAAAATAAAATATATTTAAAATAAAACATATTTTATAGAAATAACTTCAATAATGTACTCAAATATAGATGATATTTAAAATACAATTCTGATGAGTTAATTTTATTAAATTATGTTTTATGTGTAATACAGTGCTGTGATTATTATTAAACTAATATTGAAGTTATATAAATTAGAAAAAGTAATTGAGGAATGATTAGAAATTATTGCATTAAATGAAATATTAAGAATTAAAGTAGAAGAAAATCATAAGTAAAATTAGTTAAATAAAGTAAAGAAAGTAAAACAAAATGGAGTTCTGATAAATAATGTACGACACATCACACACATGTATGTATTCAAACACAAGAATGTAAACTTCATATGAATATGAAAATTTAATATGCATATATGTTAAATTGTTGAATGTTTTAGATTTTTTTTTAGGCAAAAATAAAATAAATTTTTAAGTTAAAATTTTTAAAATTACACATGCATAGGGATGTTTTAAATTTGTGAAAACTGATTGGTATATTGGATATAAATTTGATTTGCATTAAAGTTACAATGGGGAATTTGTCTTAATAGACTTGTGAAAAATTAAAAATTTCTACATTAAAAAAAAAAAAAAAGTGTAAGCTTCAATTTTTTAACATATTTGCAAACAAAAAATGCCAATTGATAAATTATTAATTCTAATTAACTTTCAGAAAAGAATTGTGAATGAAAATACTTTTACCTTTTAAAACATTGTACAGCATTTTCAATTTTGCATAAAACTTAAGTTTATAATGGATATTGTGTTTTTCTGAAGGTTTGTGATGATGGTGTTCTAGTTGTATTTTTATATTGGACTATTTCCATCATCTAATATGTGTGTTGAATGTCTCTAGAACAATTTAATTTTATTTAAATATTCCAAATACATTCAACTGTTAGTAATATCACAGCAAACAGGTTAGTATATGCACCAACTGTTAGTAATATCCTGTGATATTACTAACAGTTGCTGCATATACTAACCTGTTTGCTGTGATATTACTAACAGTTGAATATCCTGTGATATTACTAACAGTTGGTGCATATACTAACCTGTTTGCCGTGATATTACTAACAGTTGAATGTATTTGGAATATTTAAATAAAATTAAATTGTTCTAGAGACATTTAGTAATATCCTGTGATATTACTAACAGTTGGTGCATATACTAACCTGTTTGCTGTGATATTACTAACAGTTGAATGTATTTGGAATATTTAAATAAAATTAAATTGTTCTAGAGACATTCAACACACATATTAGATAATGGAAATAGTCCAATATAAAAATACAACTATAATGGATATATTTGTAAGTATGAACAAACTTTTTTTAACAAAAAAAAAGAAAGAAAAGAAAACGGATTAAGCAGTATTGGCATAATCAATGAAGGCATGAACTACTTAATACTCAAGGTATTTCATTTCACTTGAACCTTTTATACATTAGGGAGATAATAATGACCCATCTTTATGATTTTAAAGCATTGGATGATCAATTTAGAACAGTTCTTGATGTAAATCAAACTATAATCATTTGGTATTGACCAAAACTGAACAAATGATGATATATGGAATATATCGTGATATTGGCCAACTGATAGTTCAACATAGGGTACACATTTTGTGGGTCTTTTGTTTTTTTGGATATCTTTGTTTATGTGTGTCAGAAGTCTATGGAAAAATGAAGGTTTTAGTAAATTAATTTACTCCATATGTTTTTGGGTAAGCCTAAAATTGAAGTTTGTTCTGAAATGCTTGCGTAATGAGGAAGGATGGTCTGGTCTTTTGTGCTGATAGGTGATTGCATTCTAGTAAAGCTGAAATGAGGGATACAGTAATAAAAGCTTATATATATATATATATATATATATATTGTATTAAGATCGTATTGGCACATATATAAAATAATTTTGTCTAAAAAATTATTGAAATAAAAATTATTCGTTAAAAGAAATAATATGTAAAAGTTTAAGAGTTTTGGGTTTTCAAAAAAGTAAAATTAAAAAGTCAGAGTTTTTGAAATAAAAGTTACAATTAATTAGAAGGGGAGAGGGGTTTTCTTTAGAAACGTCAAACTAAAAGTTTAAGTTTAAAGAGTTTTTTTTTATTATTATTAGTTGAAATATAACTTAAAGTTTAAAAATATAAATCTCTTTTATTTAAGTAAAAGAAAAAAAGGTCATCTTAAAAACTAAATAGTAAATTGGATTAAAATATACATGTGCGTAAATGACGAAAGCTTGTTAATAAAATATATATGTGCGATTATAAACATTGAATAAATACATGCGTGTTAAAATGAAATAAAGGGAAATTATATTTAAAAACACAGCGATGGCTATTAATTAAAAATGTAAAAAACAACACGTTTGCATGGCTGCTAATTAACATCTCCAACAACAGATTAAAAACAAGAAAGGGATTTAAACAACAAATATAGCCAAGGGATATAAACACCAATTATCAGAATGACAACAGGCCTGAAGTATAAATAGTCCAGTTTTTCATTGGACAATCAGTGTTGAGATAACAGTTTAGTTCACTGGCGTTTGAGAAACAGTCATGATAACAGTTGAGTTCAATCTATCAGTTTATTATGTATCCAGAATCAAAAATGCAGTGCTAGTAATCGTCGGAATCATACAACTTTCTCCAGTCTGAATTCCAGTGAAACAGCAAAATCTGCCAGTGAAAATAATGCTTGCATAACAACTTGAAATTCGGCGTCAATATTTAACTGTCTCGAAGAATAGTGCCAATGAATAATAATAAAACTCCTCAAGAAAACGTCCCAGCCGGCTGGAAATATTCTCAATCAAAGCAGCAACCAGGAAGAAAACAAAGTTCTAAATCCACGTTCAAAATCCTAGGTAATAACATTTTTCTTATTCTCATTTCTAAAGTAGCCATCACATTAGTTAAAACCCCCAGAGTCAAGTTATATGAACTTTATAGAATACATAGACAAACTATAGTGTGTGTGTTTTAAATGTATTACTTAATACTTTTGTTATGTTCTAGTGTGTGAATTCAGAGTATGTGCGTCATATAAAAAATACCAGTATTATGTTAGTTAAAATTTATAAAAGTATTTAAAATTTAGTATAATTAGTGTTAATTAAAATAAACTGTCTTTTAAACTTAAAGCTTAATTTTGTCGGTCAATTCTTTATCTATTAATTAAAGCAACAATTTGTTATTGATTACAAGTAGCTGAGCTAGTCATGGGTATAACTTAGGCGTTGAATTAGTGGCCATTGTTTAAAGTGCCTTATTTCTGGATAAGTAACTGGTGCCCATGTTTCTACAAAACAAAAAAGTGCTTTGAACATGGTGTTGAATTCAACAGTCGAGAAGAAATCTGTTTCCTTCAAATGTGGTCAGTTAGATATATTTCATAGATATATATCTGATGGCTTGGATTCAGGTGCTCTTTGAGTACTCTCTTCTCTGCCTAAGGTGCCATGGTGGAGCAATACATAAATTGCAAGGAACTAATAATAAATACTGTGTTATATTTAGTCTTATAATTTGCTCTCATAAGATAATTTTATTTGAAGAGTAAAAATATTAATTCTTATTAAGCGCAATGTCAGCACATAATACTTATATGAAGCTAAAGCTTTAGTACATGCGCCTTGAGTGCTTAATTTTAGCAAGAGACATAAATATTGTGTTTACTCCATCAGGGATTGACTTTTGTCTTCTAATTAATTATTGGTAAATCATCCACCCGGTACAATATATATATATATATATATATATATATATATATATTGTTTTTAGAAGACAGTTTGAGGGTATTATATAATAGAGTACTATAAATGTTTTGTCAGTTATGATTTACCATTGCTTGTCATATCTTTAATATATTTTTGTAACTTTTCATATAATTAGTTGCTTACAATAAAAATATGTAAATAAACAATAGGCAAAGTTTACTGTCATCATCAATCATTATCAATCCACTGCAGAAAGAAGGTTTCTTGAAGTTCAAACCATCTCCGATCTTTAGTTTCTCTTCTCCACATCACCCCTGCACACTTTCTTATTTCATCCATGCATCTCACATGTGGTCTCTTTCTGGGTCTTTTACAATCTCTTGGAATCCAGTTTAAGATTTCAATTGTCCATCTATTATCATCTCTTCTAGCAATGTGTCCCGCCCAATTCCACTTCAGTCTTTTAATTTTTTCAATGAGGTCAATAACACCTGTTTGTTCTCTTACCCATATATTGTGTTTTTGATCTCTTCTTGTTACTCCTAACATGCATCTATCCATACTTCTTTGAGTGGTGTGAAGTCTCTGTATTGCTCTTCTATTAAGTGTCCAAATCTCAGATCCATAAGTAAGAACTGGTAAAACACATTTATTAAAAACCTTTCTTTTCAAACACATAGGCATATTTCCTTTTAGTATCAAGTTATTTCTACCAAAAGCACTCCAACCAAGTTTAATTCTATGATTAATTTCATCCATTATGTTTCCATCTGTATTAATAATCTGACCAAGATATTTGTAGCTGTTAACTTCTTCTAACTCATCATAATCAATCTTTATTTTCATATTTTGAGAAAATCCATTGAACATTACTTTAGTCTTTTTAACATTTATCTTTAGTCCTACTTTCCTACTTTCATCTGATAACTCCTGCAACATTTCCTGCAGCTCTAAAGCATTATTTGCAAAAACAACTACATCATCTGCAAAATCTAAATGACTTAAATAATCTCCATTTACTTTCACTCCTTTAGATTCCCATTTTAATCCACAAAATACTTCTTGCAGCACTGCTGTAAAAAGTTTTGGAGATATGGAGTCACCCTGTCTTACACCCTTCTCAATGTTGATTTTCCTAGTATCATTATGTAATCTAATTGTTGCTGTTGCATTTTTATAAATATTCTTTAAAATATGACAATATCCTGGATCTATACCTTGATGATCCAATGCTTTAATCACTGAAGAAATGTTTATAGAATCAAATGCCTTTTCATAATCTACAAATCCAAAGCATAATGGCAACTCATATTCATTTGTCCTTTCTATAACTTCTCTCAATACCTGGATATGATCTACTGTACTAAAACCACTTTTAAATCCAGCTTGTTCTCTTGGTTGGTGGAAATCCAATGTTCTCTGTATACGAGTTGTAATTATCTTGGTAAAAATTTTGTGTAAAACTGATAAAAGGCTGATAAGTCTGTAATTTCTAATATCTTCTTTATCACCTTTTTAAAATATTAATATTAATACTGCATTCTTCCAATCATCTGGTACATCTTTATCATTTAGACATTTGGTATATAACTTTGCTAAAAAATTTTCTATTTCTTCACCTGCTTCTTTTAATATATCAATTATAATTCCATCATTACCTGGAGCCTTTTCTTTCTTTATAAATTTAATTGCATGTCTCACTTCTTCATTTAAAATTCTGGGCAATTTGGAAGATATAATAGATATAGGAGGTACTTGTTCTTTATTACTATATAATTCTTGATAGAAGTCTTCTACCCATTTCATGATGTCATCTCTCTTTTTAGTAATAATTCCATCTTTTTTTCTTATTGCAGATATAAATTTCCTACCAATACCAAAATGTTGTTTTACACTCTTGAGACTTTTATTCTCTTCTACAGCTTTCCTTGCTAGTTCACAGTTATACTTTCTTATATCATTTTCAACTCTTTTCCACACCATTTTACAGAATTCAAGGTATTCAATCCTTTTTAATGCATCATTTTTGTATATCTTCATATTCCTTCTTTTCTTCATAAATTCTCTAGTCTCAGTAGAAATTTTATTGGTCAATTGCTGCTTTTTTCTACCAGCTATCTTTGTTGCAGTTTTTAAAAGTGCTCTTTTTATTCAAAATCTACTAATACTTGAAACTGATTTGTAAGTTCTAATTTAAATTCATTAGAATGTTTCTGAAGATTAGGAATATCAACTGTAAATATTGTTTTTCTTAATAATTTTTGTCTCTCTAGTTTTGCATTAACACGTATCTTAGATCGGAAGAGCGTCGTGTAGGGTTGATACACGACGATGATCACTTTCCTGTGTTAAATTTATTAAGAACATTACAATCTTGAAATATGTATTTTCTGTTAGTCAAAATATAATCCAATTCTGCTGTACCTTTATTTGGATGCTTCCATGTCCATTTCCTTTTAACATTTTTCTTAAAAAAAGAATTCATAATATAAAATTTTTCTTTTTCTGCAAACTCCACAAGTCATGTCCTCTCTCATTTCTATTACCATAACCAAAATTATCTACAGCACTTTCATCTTTCATTTGTTTACCAATTCTAGCATTAAAGTCTCCCATAACAATTTTAAAATGTTGTTTACTCTGATCAAAAGCCTTTTGTACATCCATATAAAAATTTTCTACTACTTCATCACTATGAGAACTTGTTGGGGCATAAACCTGAATCATCTGCATTTGGTATCTGGTATTAAGTTGTATAACTAATCTTGCCACTCTGTCCGATATACCATCAATCTCCACAATGTTGTTCTTCCACTTTTTATTTATAATGAATCCTACTCCACTTGTATTTCCAATATTTGTGCCTTTATAGTAGAGTACATGTCCACTTTTTAAATCAATTGTCTCTTCACCTTTTCTTCCTAACTTCACAAAGTCCAATAATGTCCCATTTAATATAAGACAGTTCTTCTAATTCTTGCAATCTTCCTTCACTTGAAAGTGATCTGCAGTTGTAAGTACCTAAATAAAAAGTCGTCATCAAATGGCAGCCTGGGTCCACAATCAGGGGATTCTTAGCACCCTCCGCCCAACCACTGCCTTGGTTGGTGACTTTATAACCTCCTGGGAATAAGGACCATGATTTATTTTTGTCTGTCATGATTGTATATATCTGTTGGAAAAATATTTATCATTTACACATACATTGATTCTGCATTATCAGGCAACTGAGAAGAAAGACCATGGTATTTTTTGATCTTAAACTCAGAGGTAAAAAGCCAATAAACTCACTGTGCTGGCTAATGCATGTTGGTGAGCACTCCATCCATGTTCATATACTATATGAATAATCACATAGTAATAACAGCTGCAACAACCAGAACGTATGGAGTGGACATTAGGAATTTGCCTTGCCCAGTTCCTTTAAGGCCTCCAAGAGGAATCCAAGGGTATTCAGCGAGGGAGGGGAGATTGTTGAAATAAATAATATTTTTAATAATACCACCAAGAAAAGAATTAATGTACTTCTGTAATTAAAATTGATATTCGATCTAATTACTTTTAATTAGAGAAAGAAAAAAAGTGTTATATATTAAGAAAAAAAGTCTTCATTCTAAATAAAAATGGCCAATCGGAATGTCTATATACCAGTGGTCATCAATCACCGGGCCGCGGACCGGCACAGGGCCACAGAAGTTTTCTGCAGGTCCGCGCACTAGACTGGGAAGAAAGTTTGTAATAACAAAATAATAAGATTTTAAACTTTTAATTAATATAAACAATTTTTATTTATTTTTTCATCGCATTTTTACCCGATTAAAAAAAAGAGAAACAGAACAAAAACAAAATCTAATCAATCATACATAAATTAATTTGTTTTTCTATTTATCACAGATGCTTATGGGGGGGGGGTAGAAAATGTTTTTTATTATACAAACTCCAGTTGTCTTTTGATAGCCAATCACAGCCACTTGTCCGCCCTGTTAAAGCAATAAAAGGTAACGTGACTTTTTTTGATCTCTTAAATTTTTTCTACTCTTTTTTAATATTTCATTTTTTTTTCATATGTCATAGCATCGGTAACGAACCCACACCTGTCTGTAACCAACTACTTGCTTGCAAGGCAGGTGCGATGACCTCTCGGCTTTTTTGGCTATACGGCGATATTTTTTTGGATTTAACTTTATTTTTGAAATCAATTTTTATTACCTTTTTTTAAAAATAAAAACCAAATAATAAGTTCTGTCTCTAACTTTTACAAAGTATTTCTCAATACACCACCAGCACCCCAAAATAAAGTAAGATCAAAACTTTTGACTTTTTCAAGTTTCAGTTTTTTTTTTCTTTAAAAATATGGCCACTTTTTTTTTTTTTAGCCTATAAGGCGATATCTTTTTTGCCTTTCTTTGTATACAACCACTGATATACTAAAAGTTATTTTTAAAACCAATTTTTATTACCTTTTTTAAAAATAAAAACAAAACAAAAATAACTGTTGATTCAGTGAAGACAAAGTATTTTTCAACCCACTCCCCCAAAAAAAATTAAAATAAGATCTTTTTTGGATTACCTTTTTTTAAAAATAAAAATCAAAAAATCCTGTCTCTAACTTTTACAAAGTATTTTTGAATACACCCGCACCACCCCAAAATAAAGTAAGATCAAAACTTTTGACTTATTCAAGTTTCGTTTTCTTTTTTTTGTTTAAAAATATGCCCACTTTTTTTTGGCCTATAAGGCGATATTTTTTTTTTGGCTTTATTTGTATATCGCTAAAATATTAAAACTTTTATTTTTAAAACCAATTTCTGTTACCTTTTTTTAAAAATAAAAACAAACAAAAAATAACTTTGGTGTCTATCTTTTGTCTCAGTGATGACAAGATATTTCTCAACCCCTCCCCCCCCCAAAAAAAAATAAATAAATAAATAAATAAAATGAGATCAAAACTTTTGACTGTTTTAACAATGAAATAATAAACATAAAGTGCAAGCACATTAATGAGAATGATTGTTATTGTACTGTTTTCTGTAGCAGTATGACTGCGCAACTCGAGAAAGAGTGTTCAACATGTGAAGGTAAGCCACACCATTACAATACACAATAACTAGTATGCTGTTTTGGTCAGTTATAACAATTATGCTTATCTAACAAAGCTAAGCAGGTTACATCTTTAAGAAAATTTATCTGTAAACTCCTGTCGGGCCGCGAAATCTTATTCCTATTTTTGCCAGTCTGCAGGTGTGAAAAGGTTAAAGACCACTGATATATACAATAAAACTAATTGTGAGGAATGTAACTTTAAATTTATACATAAAAAAGGAAATATATAACTAAATTATTTCTCAAACATAATTTTACCTTTCTTTTTCGTGAGATACGCAGTTTGTTCCGGTGTGAAGAGTTTTTATTACACAACTCGAAATGTGTGCTAAATTAAAACAGAAAGATCACTATGTTGACTTTATAAAAAGTTTAAAATAGAGTAATTGAAAATAACAAAGTGTGAGGGATTAAATTCCCAGAAGAAAGACGAAAAAGGTGTGAGCAGTACATATGCAGGGATAAAAGAGGGGTCTAAAATGTGACTTAGAAAACATTATTATTATTTTTCTACAAGAAGAACAGCAGTGTTGTAAATAGAGGAGAAATTAAGAGATGTGCGACCACGTGGAAACTTACCTTTGCAGTAGTAAAAGTTCAAAAGTGTGGCTAAGAAACAGCTATATTCACTGGTGCCATCTTCTGATCCTGCTTCCAAAATGTTGCCTTGATGTCCTTTGCTGTGCCTATATCACATCGTAGATCCATATTAAAATCTTCTAATCCATGGCTGTGGTAAAAGTCTCAAAATTATTTTGATTAAAAAAAAAAGAACTTCTACTTTTTCCTATTCATAATCAAACATAAATAAAATCGTCATAAATTCAATAAGAGCTTTTATACAGAGAATTTTCTTATTAAAACTAAATTATATTTACTGTCCTAATTATCATAATGTGTGTATAATATAATGTTTTCCGTCTTACTAGGCCTCTATACGCATTATAAAATGCGCGAGTTGATCAAGTTATGTCAAAAAGAAGAAAGTTGTATTTCTATTTCTAAAAACATAACTATGTTTCCTGATCAACTCGGCCTAGTAATTGTTACAAATTGTGCTATTGACGAAATCAGCTTTTAATTTATTTGATCTGGACGCCAGGATTCATAAGAATCTGCTAAAATCTGTTGCCAGCACGTCTCCCAAATTAAAAAGAAAAAATGCTTTTAAAGAATCGGTATTAGATTTTACCGTAACGAAAATTATTTTTTAAATATATTATTTTTTCTGGAAGTTATTAATAACATATTGGCAAAGGTAAATTACGTTTTTAAATCTTACTAAACTAATAATAAATTTAATAATAAACACTAATAAATATTATTAATAACGTACAAATGAAAATTGCTATTAGAAATATTTTTATTCTAACAGATTAAAATCTGTTTAAAGGAAATTATTAATTAAATAAATTGGAGAGAACACACACTAATCCAGACGTGAAACATTAATAAAAAAAAATAACAGTTAAATGATTAATTAAAAAGTTCTGGGGTAAACAAGAGTCTCTTGAGCAATAACATGAAAGTCTATATCGGGATCCTATTTTAAGTTTTTTTTTTTTAGAAAGATTTGTCGACAATTTAGTCACAATCGGGAATAATAAAGTCATAGCTTACCGGTAAGTTTAGCGAAAAAGTTGTAGCTTACCATGCATAGTTTTTTTTGTTAGAATGAGCTCGGCCATTGGTTATTAGTTTGATCTTGTGGTCTATTCTCCTAGTCGGTCACGAAGGCTTTTCTGATGTCCATCTTCAGGCACGATGTCCGCAGAAGCTCCGGTTCACTCCGACATGCAGAATTATTTCCATGTAGGACGATCCTGGATATATATTCTTTTTATTATCCAGGACCAACTATAAAGAAACTGACGAAACAAGACGTTGACCAAACTGAACCCCTCCTTTTTATACTAGAGGTCCAGTTTTCAGACTTCTGCGCATATCTTTTGTTTGTCAAAATATACATTGATAATATTGTAATTCCTTATAAAATTTAAGTTACAAAGTTCTCTTTTTTTAGCAAATCCTTCGGCCATCTTTAATTAGCTAAAGTATTTTTCTTTTAGCTTATCTTTTTACTTTTGGAATTCTTTTGTTCTCTCCAATTCTACTTTTATTTCTAATTACATAAAAAAAATACGAAAGAACAATTTAACTTTCAGTTTATGTTTTTTTTTTTTTTTTAAAAAAAATAAATTATACTAAAAAAAAAATCTAAATTTACTTTTATTATTTTTTTAGCTTTTACCAAATGCCAATATATTTGTACCATATATAAATAAACGGTACATACCACCGGGGCCAGGAGATGAGAATAAAATAGGGGTTTAAACTAATTTTATTCTTAAGCTTTAAGTCCATATTCGTGTTTTTTTTTTTTTTGTATTAGCATGCTGATATATTTCGTAGATTCATTCACAAGCGATGTTCGGCTTTAACGCCCACTTTTAGGTCTAACATGGCGGGAATGCAAAATATTTCCACATTCATCTGTGTCCTTTCCGCTTAAGTGTAATAGTAATGATAAGAAGCCCAAGTTATAAGCACAAATGAGCGTTGCTCATCGTTTTGAGTCTTACAGGCTCGTGGTAACCTGGTCCGTCCTTCCCATTTATCAGGATCTCTGCTAGGAATAGACTGATGAGCATTTAAAGACGGTCTTATGTTATATACTGCGTACTAGAACTCGGGGCTATCCTTTTCCCCCTATTCAGTAACCGCCTACCCGGTCAAATACTTGTGACTTACGTCTACATCAGCCACGATCGTGTTTTTTTTTTTAGACATATCAAAAAAATATACATATATTTTTTCTTTCTGAAAGTCATATTAAAAAAATATTTTTTTTTATATTTTAATAATCAGGGTTTAATTAGTTAGTTAGTTTCTATAATTTTTTTTAAAAAAAAAACTACTATTTATTTTTCGGCTATGAGTTTTTTTTGGGTCATCGTTGTAACGTTCTTTATCATTACAACTTATCTCAGGTTGTGGTTTTTTTGTAACGAAGCCCGAGTTGGGTAGCCATTATAACGTTTTCCATCTTACTAGGCCTCTATTCGCATTATAAAATGCGCGAGTTGATCAAGTTATGTCAAAAAGAAGAAAGTTGTATTTCTATTTCTAAAACCATAACTATGTTTCCTGATCAACTTGGCCTAGTAATTGTTACAAATTGTGCTATTGACGAAATCAGCTTTTAATTTATTTGATCTGGGCGCCAGGATTCATAAGAATCCGCTAAAATCTGTCGCCAGCACGTCTCGCAAATTAAAAAGAAAAAATGCTTTTAAAGAATCGGTATTAGATTTTACCGTAACGAAAATTATTTTTTAAATATATTATTTTTTCTGGAAGTTATTCATAACATATTGGCAAAGGTAAATTACGTTTTTAAATCTTACTAAACTAATAATAAATTTAATAATAAACACTAATAAATATTATTAATAACATACAAATGAAAATTGCTATTAGAAATATTTTTATTCTAACAGATTAAAATCTGTTTAAAGGAAATTATTAATTAAATAAATTGGAGAGAACACACACTAATCCAGACGTGAAACATTAATAAAAAAAAATAA
Source organism: Epiperipatus broadwayi (assembly GCA_028023455.1). Classification (NCBI taxonomy): domain Eukaryota; kingdom Metazoa; phylum Onychophora; class Udeonychophora; order Euonychophora; family Peripatidae; genus Epiperipatus; species Epiperipatus broadwayi. The sequence goes on along the minus strand of JAQFVV010000181.1, from coordinate 1,839,557 downwards.
CAGTTAAATGATTAATTAAAAAGTTCTGGGGTAAACAAGAGTCTCTTGAGCAATAACATGAAAGTCTATATCGGGATCCTATTTTAAGTTTATTTTTTTTAGAAAGATTTGTCGACAATTTAGTCACAATCGGGAATAATAAAGTCATAGCTTACCGGTAAGTTTAGCGAAAAAGTTGTAGCTTACCATGCATAGTTTTTTTTGTTAGAATGAGCTCGGCCATTGGTTATTAGTTTGATCTTGTGGTCTATTCTCCTAGTCGGTCACGAAGGTTTTTCTGATGTCCATCTTCAGGCACGATGTCCATAGAAGCTCCAGTTCTCTCCGACATGCAGAATTATTTCCATGTAGAGTGATCCTGGATATATATATTTTTTATTATCCAGGACCAACTATAGAGAAACCGATGAAACAAGACATTGACCAAACTGAATCCCTCCTTTTTATACTAGAGGTCCAGTTTTCAGACTTCTGCACATATCTTTTGTTTGTCAAAATATACGTTGATAATATTGTAATTCCTTATAAAATTTACGTTACAAAGTTCTCTTTTTTTAGCAAATCCTTCAGCCATCTTTAATTAGCTAAAATATTTTTCTTTTAGCTTATCTTTTTACTTTTGGAATTCTTTTGTTCTCTCCGATTCTACTTTTATTTCTAATTACATAAAAAAAATACGAAAGAACAATTTAACTTTCACTGTACGTTTTTTTTTTTTTTAAAAAAAAAAAAATTATACTCAAAAAAAAAATCTAAATTTACTTTTATTATTTTTTTAGCTTTTACCAAATGCCAACATATTTGTACCATATAAATAAACGGTACAATATGAACTTTATTTGTATCCTCATTTAATATTTATATGTCTTATGTAAAACATGCTTTTAAAATTATATTCATTAATTAACCATTGGGTGTTGCATATATATGTTAGTAAGATTTTAAAATTAAGTATAAAGGAATAGTTTGTATTTTTGCAATTTGAGTTGTTTGTAAATTAAATTTTATTTTTAAAATATAAATCAGCAATCTCTGTATTTTTCATTACCTCATTGAATGAATGTCTATACACACAATTAGATTAGAATCTAATTAAAAATAAGAAACATTTTATAAGTAAATGTGAGTTAGGAACTTCAGATGGTGTGTTCAATGAACCATTACTGATGCTGGTGTTTATAAAAAGAAATAAAAGTTGTCAGAAGTTTGTAGAATAATTATTTCTAATTCAAATTAAAGGCAAAATATTAGCACTTGGGATTTGGATGACCAAGAAACACAATTGTGTCCTTTGTAGTGAATTATGTTATTAGTTGCTAGAAGATATGATTTGATCATGCCAATATTGAACCACAAATATGTTAAAATCACTTTAGTCATCAGGTTTTCTATATGTACGTTCATATATACATACAGGTAATATATAAAAAAAGCAAAGGCCCGGTATTAATGGTGACCCAAAGTGATGCTGTAAAAAATACCCCATAAACTGAAAAGAAAAAAACGTATAGATCAGCATGAGCAGAAAGAAACTCATAGTTTGTAGGTAGATAATTGTTTATAAATAAAAAAAAAAAGATATTTTTTTTTGAATAATATTTTTTTCAATCAATTTTTTCTCTCGAAACTTTCTACCTGTACAGAAATAAGTAAATGGGGATCTGGAAAAAGAAGATAGAGAGGGGTAGATATGGACAGATAAATGGTGCAATCAAATGATCAAAGAGCAAATGAAGCAGTAGGGGGAAGGGGGGGAGGTCAGAAAATGTATTATTAAGTATTAAGCATTAAATTTGTTTTAAAATAAAACGATGTATTCATTAATAGAAGTTGAAAAAAAAAAGAAATATATATATGAAGTAAATATAATAAAATAATTATAGATTATATAACAGAAGTCAGCAAGATGTGAACAAAGGAGGATGTGGTTCCTTTAGATTCTGAAACAATTAGGAAAACCCTGAGGGAATTTAGGGAAGAAATACTAGATAAAATGAATGGAATAATGGAGGAAAATAGGGAAGCCATTAGAGGTATAAAAAAGGTTAAGAGGATTGTGAAGAAAGAAAAGAAAAAAGGGTGAAAAAAGTGGCTCAAAGGTTCGTTTGTTAAAGGGTCAGTTAGCCTTGATAATGAAATTGAGAAAGTTAAAGAAAGTGACATTAATGAACAAGAGAAATTAGGAAGTGTACTAATTAATAAAGCAGATGAAGTGTATCTAGATAGTATAGAAGAAAATAGGTGCATAATAAATGAGTGTAGCAGGGTCATCAAGACATTAATTGATGATGAAAATGATAATGATGTTTATGTTGTATATGAATATTTAAGTGGAAAAAAAACAGCACGGAAACCTATGAATGGAACATCATTAAAAAAAATAGTGATAAGGAAGAATGGAGGGAATCCTTTACAAGTGCAAGTGCAAACCTAGTAGTTATAGAAAATTATAGTAATGATAGGAAAGTTATGAAAATGATTTACTTACAAAATAAATTTGCTACAGGAAGTTTAAAAATAAAAAAATACATCGTAAAATGAAAAATAATTCATACTGTAAGGGCTCAAGGGGAAAAATAAATTTCGAATTAGAACTAAATATGATATAAAAGATCAATTCCAAGGGGCAAGGAATCAGATATTTCTCAGGTCACCCCAAATAAACTTTCCATTGGGGAGTAAATATCTGGAAAGGGGTAAAAATTAAAATTTAAGTGGTAAAGGATGGTCTATTCTCTAATGACCATTGATCTGTCAAATGAAAAAAAAATTTTTTTTTCTGTTACAATTATAGTGAACATATTGCTAAAAAAAAAAAGGAAAAACCCCAGAATGATTACTGTACCAAAATTAAATACCTCAATTTGGACAAATTTATTAGAAGAGATTTTTTTAGTTGATAATGTAAAGTGTTGTAGTGTATTCTCAGTATTATAGGGCAGTTCGTTTATGATATATCTGGGGTTATATATGTCTCACCATTGCACATACCCAAATTTGAAAATTTGAACTTCCTAAATATGGGCCCCTAAATCTCAAAGTAGCAGGTCTCTTATAAAATATGTATGGTAATTACCATGGACAGAGTTGTGCCACGTACCACAGGCCTATAAGATTCAAAGGTTAAATGAGCAAGGCTGTATAATATAATACTTTCTGGGTTGTAAGATGCATACTAGTACTTAATTTGAGATTGAATTCCCAGTGTTGATGTGTAAGATACTTTTGAATATTAACTTCTTGTAGCCATTCCAGGTTTAGAAACAGCACTCATAGATTTGTAGTATATTGTGATGAAAATTACCATGAATAAGGCTAGATAGTTTTAAGGGAAAATATCACCAGACTAGTTTAACGATTTCCCAGTTTGTAAGATTGTAGAGCTATGGCGAGCATGATTAGAATAAAATATAAAGTAATTTGTTAGTAAAACTTTACCGTAACTTGTTTAAGAATAAAATCGACCAGGTTATTCCAATTTTGATTCTTCTTCCCATTGGAGTATTCTATCATTAACATGGTATAACATGTGTTAATAATATTCAGTGAGAGAGAGGAGATTGCTGAAATAAATAACAATATTTATAATAAACAAAGCAAAACTCTCCATACAATTATGTGCTAGTATAAGATAGTGATCATGTGATGCTTAATGGTTTAATATTTATAATAATTGTATTTTAGCTATTAGTAATGAAATCTATTTGTATTTTAGCTATTAGTAATGAAATCTATATGTGACCACCCAGAAAATAAAAAAATGTACTTATGTAATTAAAATAGATATTCGATCTAATTACTTTTAATTAGAGAAAGAAGGAAAGTATTATATCTTAAGAAAAAAATCTTCGCTCTAATTAAAGATGGCCGTTGGAATGTCTATACACAATAAAAGTAATTCTGAGGAATATAACTTTAAATCTTATATATATAAAAAAGAAAATATATAACTAATAACTAAATTGTTCCTCAAATATAATTAAAAATTTTTTTTTTTGTAAAGTATCCAATTCATTCAGCTGTGAAGAGTTTTTATTATACAGCTTGAGATGTATACTAAATTGAAAACAGAAAAATTAATACATTGAATTTGTAAATTATTTTAAAAGGTGTTGTAAATAGAGAAATTAAGAGATGTGTGATCATGTGGAAACTTAGATCTTTGCAGTAGTATAAGCCCAAATGCATTGCTAAGAACAAGTTATGTTTACCGGTGCCACCTTCTGATCCTGCTGCCAAAATGTCTTGATATCTGCTGCCATGCTTTTATCACACTATAGACCTTTACCCACACAATAAGGAATTATGCCGTGGCAGACCTCATGGAAAAGGTATTAAAATCTTCAAATCCATGGCCATGTACCAAGATCTCAGAAGTATTTTTGATTAAAGACAAACTTTATCCTATTCATAATCAAATACACTAAACTCTTCATAAATTGAATAAGAGCATTTATGCAAAGAACTTTCTTATTAAGCTAAATTATATTTGTAGTCCTAGTTATTATAATGTGTGTATAATACACAAACTTTATTTGTATCCTCATTTAATATTTATATGTCTTATGTAAAGCATGCTTTTAAAATTATATTCATTAACAATTGGGTGTCACATGTATATGTAAGATTTAAAATTAGTGTATAAATGAATAGTTTGTATTTTTGCAATTTGTGTTGCTTGTTAATTAAATTTTATTTTAAAAAAAATCAGCAATCTGTAATTTTCATTACCTCTTTGAATGAATGTCAATACACACAATTAGCCTAGAATCTAATTAAAAATAAGAACATTTTATAAATAAATGTGAATTAGGAACTTCAGACAGTGTGTTCAGTGAAACATGACTGGTGTTGTGCCTATAAAAAGAAATAAAAGCTGTCAGTAGTTTATAGAATAATTATTGTTCATTCAAATAAAAGGCCAAATATTAGTACTCATGGTTTGCATGGTCAGGAAATATAATTGTGGCTTTTAAATAACAGAATATATTATTAGTTGCTAGAGGATATGATTTGGTCATGCCAATATTGAAACATAAATATATATGTTAAACCCTTTAATCACCAGTTATTCTATACCTATGTATGTACGTATATACATACAAATAAAATATATAGAAAAAGCAAAGACCCAGTACAATATATAAGCTTGAAGATTATTGATCATTTTATATATATCTTAAAAAGATTTTTTTTTTTTTTTTACAAAAACGTGAATATCTTAACATTCACTCACATGTACATATTGTATTTAAACCATTAAACTCATATAATGCAAGTAGAGATAATCATAAACTCCTTTGTAATACAATGCCCTACAATTCACTTATTGTTTAACTTAAAGTATAATCGTATGGTCTGAAAGTTTATGCTCATGAATGATTGCAATGTGAATTTTGAAATGAGGAAGGATGATAAAAATTTTTTTAAAAAAAATGTGTATATATATTTTAAACTATGATGATGAAAATATGTATGAGCAACGATCTTAACTAAGTGATTAAGGCAGATTTTGTCAGAAATGCATCTTGCTTTTCACATATGTCTTGATCCATATGATTTAAGAGAGTTTTCTAAATAAAATTATAAACGGGAAATTTTCACATATTAAAATATTTTCACATATATACTGTTTATGTGAATACTTTGAAGATTTAGATTAAAAAATAATAATAATGAGATACTTGTTATTCTTTCTTTTTAAGTAGTTGCTTAATCTTGATACATTAATTTCATTTTTTTTTCTAAATAATAAATTTGTGCTGTGTAAATTATTTTAACTAATGTTACTATCATTTCTAATATTTGTTTATTTCACAGTTTTCTGTAAATTTCAGTAGTACTATAATAAACATTCAGAGAAATTAAAAAGGGATGAATGTTTAAATTCTGTTCTAGTTAATGGATCTAATTTCAAAATAATTATTGATAAAAAATTTGTGTTAAATTGGCAGTAATATTTATGTTCAATTATATATGGTTTCCAGATTGTAATACTCAAAAGTTTGTGATGCTAATGTATTTGCTAATATTCACTTTAGTTGTGCCTTGACAAAGATACACTGCATCAAAAACCTGGATTAGCAAAGTAATAAATGTTGTATTATACCAAAATTTATTACTGTAATAGTTGTTACTTATCTACATACCCATGTAGAATTTATTTTATTACATATTATCTGTGGGATATATATATATATATATATATATATATATATATATATATATTGTAACGGTATGATTGCAATCAAGGAGTACATAGGATGCCCTAAGAACAGACTCTACTGAACACAAAATTGAAATTACATTTATATTATGTGCATTAAGTTTATCAGTTTTCTGTTAAATTGATTCCTCACCTCATATAATTCACACCAGTTATGAGTCTAGCTCTATGCATATATGGAGAAAACTTTATAAATCAATATTCTAATCCTTATTTAATTTAAATGAATAAAATGTAAAATTACCTAAATTATATGCTTACAAACCATTGTCTATCCAGATACCTTATTTAACAAAAGGAATAGAGATAATTACTTTAATTAATAATAACAAAATTTATTTACATTCAGTTGTAATATACTTCATAAATAATTCTGGATGGATATTAGGTGATAAATATAAAGTGTTGTGTCTATGTAATGCATTAAACTATTTATGGTGTTGGACAAATAACAAATTTGGAATTGAAGGAAAACCTACAATTCTCATTTATTCGATATAAGAAATTCATATAATTTATGTCTTACTCAAGTTGGAAGTATGAGAAACCTAAATAAGTTGATTAGAATGTAAAATTACTATCTAATGATAACTCAACTAAGTATCAAATCTTTTCCTTCGATTCATATATATATCTAAAAGAAAACATTCATTCTTAGTATTGGAAATTCGGGATGATGAAATCATAAAACTCATCATCTATGCTTGCTTAAGTATTTTAAAAGATCCAATATATTTTACTTTTTCCTGGGTAATTGAAAGATTTAAGGTCTAATAGTTATTGACAGTTATTCCTTAGTAAATTGTTAGATGGTTTTATTATCTGTAGTTTTATTAATCCTTACTGATTGACTTTTCTTAATCCAACATCCTATAGGTCTGGGCCTTCGTAATAGTTATAAATGCACAAAGTATTTTATTATTTAATATCTTCTCCAGAAAGATATTCCATTGCAGTATAAGATAATCCTAAAGCATCACTATCTGTATGGGTATCAAATAAATTTATTTAAATTTTACTACTATATATATTGTATCTGTATATATATTGTATCTGCCCAGATTAGTACTGTATGTCACAGTATATAAAAAAAAATAAATAAGGAAGTTTGTTGAACTTGTTTAATTTCATTTCACTTAATCCATGGATAATGGGGATCTTGAAATATAAATGTTAACTAGATAACTATGGCAATGTAATATTTTAAAGTAATATCATTATTTACTATTAATATTAGCATCAAATTATAAATTGGTTGTGATCAATTTTAGGGGAAAATATAAATAAATGATTAGCTAAATAAATATGGGAAAATAATTAAGTGAATCATAAAAAAATCACTTGAATAAAATCATTATTACTAATTATTACATATTTCAATTTTGTTATTACATTCACCAACAACTTACTTATTACAAAATTAAATGTTTCATATTTCATATGTGTTTGTTTATTAATTAGTTTATTGGAATATATTATTAAAAATACATGTAAAATATATTGTAATGGTATTGTAACAGTCAGATTTGTACACTCATGCAACAAAATTCAGAGCCCAAGCAAAATATACCAAAGCTGACCGGAGTGAGGTGGTTGAGACCTCTAATCCGACCAAACTCCAACTCGTCTGCCAGTACTCCAAATTTAACACCTTATGAGTGACATTCCTGGGGCTACACTCAGTTCTCACTTAACCGCGAGCCGACATAGAACAGGTAGAAACACGAGACTTAAGGTCATTACTAACCTAACTAAATAAGTGATATATAACACTTAACACTCTAGTAATCTTAACTACCAGACAGACACATATAGCATATAAACTCATTAAGAAATTGGAGTAATGAACTGTGACATTTAATAATATACTGTGGATTGGATAAAATACTATGGATTGGATAAGATACTGTGGTTTGGCTTGATCTAGAGTCTGAGCAAGAAAGATATACAACAGTTTATATTTAAAAAGATTTATTAAAACAATAACAAATGATCTAACATAAAATATCATAATGGCAGGGATTGTATAATCTTCGCAAGGTATTCAATACAAGCAAGCATGTTACAATAGTTGGGACTGTTATCAAGAACATCTGTTTCCTTTTAAACATATTACAATACATGTGTGTGTGAGTTATAGAGGTCATGCCTAATTATTTAATATGCTCATCTTATGAATTTGACTTGCTTAAGTTAGGAGTTGATACTTTAGTAGAGATGATGATGAGTACAGCCAGTTTTAATGGCTGTTATATATACTAATTAAATGAGCAACTAAATAAACTCAGTATCATGCAGATTCAACCTGATAACCCAGATTCAAACTCCAGTCTAAAGCTGAATGATTAATTACTATGGGAAAAAGAACTGGTTACCATTAGGTCCACATATATGTGCTGTGGCGCTATATAAAATATTAAAGAAATAAACTTGCAGTGCGAGTGAGTGGTTATTCAAGAGCTTCAGCATCAAATGCTCGGTTTGCTCTGAGACCGACGGTTTGCTGCTATTGATATATGAACATAAAATTCAGGAAGTCGGATTGGCTTTAGGAAAAATCTGGGTCCGCATGCTCCAGTTCTAATGAAGATAGCCATAACCCGAACTAAATAAAGGGGCGGTTTGTTACCGTGAACCCTTGTCAGAGGCAGCAAAACGTAACACATGTAAGTGTACTATATAAAAACACACCCGCAATGCACGCAATATATATATAAAGCAATAAGTATGCATATAATTAATTGCGCCTAAAACAGATAGCTTTTATCTGTCAAGCTAATTCAAAACAGTTCTTAAAATTAGCATTATAAGTATGCTAATAAAATGGGCTTAAACTACATAAAAATAATCTAGTTAAGATCCTGAATCTGCATATAAATATTCTTAATTAAGGAGGGAAAGTATATTCGATGGGACTTAATACAAACATTAGCAAATATACTTTATCATCTCTAGACAATATATATATCCCCTTCCAACTAATAGATATCAAAGGTTATAATATAAGATCGGTTAAGCAAACCTTAAAAAATACGATTTTACAATATATATATATAACTATGATAATAACGAGTGGTTAGCGCATTCGTTTATTACCAATATTATAATTTCGAAACAATGATTTAATAAAATAAACAATGCTTTTAAAATGTCTAAGTGAAGATTACAATTATCTCCTTTATAAATTACTTACTTAGTTTCATTGTTTTGAAATCTGAGCATATTATCACATATTAAACATAACAAAATGCATTTAAACAAAATATTAAAATTACTGAAATTAGGCAAGACCGTTAGTTTGTAGGAATTGAAGAGAATAAATTTCGGACATTTAATGAGTATAAAAAAAATATGAAATCTTTTAATTTATAAAAGATTTCAGCAGTTTATAAAATTAAAGTAAGTGATTTTTTTTTTCTTTTACATTATATATAAAGTTACACAGATTGATAGTTTCTTTTTATAAGAGGGTAAAAATTAAAGAGTTTTTATAATTTAGATAGAATGTTCTTTTTAAAGTGTTATAAGAATTTATAGATTAAAGTTCATACTGCAGTTTTTAAAATTATTACCATCTCTCTGCCTCCTTGGTTGGACTTGAAGCGTATATCAATGATAGTGGCTGGAATAGGGCGTCTGACAGCATCATAATCTTCAGTGGCCTTTCAGATAGGTTAAATTTCTTCATATTCTCCATGCAGGTTGCTGGAAAGTCTATTCAAAGGTATGTTTAGAGGAACTGAGAGTAGCCATCTGGCTAAGGAGCCAGTAAATATATTATTTTACTCGATCATTTTGGATTCTGGTCTCCACAATAATTTACAGGAAAGCAAGCCAAAGAATAAAAAAAATAAAAAAAAATCTGCAATATTTATATTCCCTAGATCAAAAGCCAGCGACTATCTATTTTAAAACACAATTCAAACTTCCTCTAAGTTTTACAGCAGTCGGCCTCTTTTGATTTTGATCTCTTTTTATCTTGTTGCCCAAACTTTTACTGGCTTGATCTGGGAAAAGAAATTCATTACAATCGTAATGAATTTGTAATGAGCTCTAGAACAATGTCAATAACCTAGGGACCATCTGATCCCACCTGCGAATTATTCTAAATTGTTTTATTACCAATCTGTGAATTTCGCATGTAATTGATAATTCCATTATTCTAAACGTTTTATTACCAATCTGTGAATTTCGCATGTGATTTATAATTCATTTAAACCAAACTGGTTAAAGAATATTTAGCTACATTTTCTAAACAAAATAACCCTTATACAATATATTATTTATATAAATGCTGCAATATATCTATACAAAAATTAATATCACTATCATTTATAGGTGCTTGTATGTGTGACAATAAACATACAACTGTTTGAATGCATATAAAACTGTGATTACATATATAACTGTAAATGAATGAATCGCTGTGTGGATATATATATATACAACTGTGTAAACATATATATACAGCTGTGTAAAGGCATATACCACTGTGTGGATACATATACAATTGCACTAAAGAATGTTTAAAACCAGCATAGATGTGTCTATGGAGACATAAAGGTGAAACAGATAGGAGGACAGGAATATCTGTTTCAGTATATAAAATGCCGTTACATTATTTTAAAATGAAAATAAAAAGATCGTAAATAAAAATTGATTTATTAAAAGAAAAAAAATTTAAAAACTGAAAATTAAAAGTTTTTTAATATATATATATATCGCACAGATGGGAAACTTTAAAAACTATTTTAAAAATAAAAGCATTTGAAAGTATTTTTTTGTAAAAAAAAAAAAAAGTAAAGATGTAAAGATTTAATATTTTTGAAAATAGAAATAGTGTTGATTTCTATAATCTTAGAAAATGGAAATGATTGTTTTATTAATTAAATGATTGTTCTAAAGCACACTAGCCCTTGGGGCACTCGAATAATTAAATGGTCAGATAAGAGAATAAAAAGAAATTAAATGACCAATGCAAGCACGAAATGACAGCACGGACCGTAAATGAAACATGAGAGGATAGGTGACATCTTGCTCGTTGAATCTGAAGATTTGATGGTAAGAGGCTAATAAAAATATAAAAGCCAAATAATTATTATAATTAGGATCTTAGAGAGAGATGACTATTAATATAGTGTTAAAACTAGCTGTATTGCAGATTTCACGATGTAGAAATCTGAAATAAATTTAAATTCTGGACAACCAGCTGAGGCCACTGGATGACAGTTCCTGACCAAATGCATGGCAAGTAGCGGTTTCATTTCAAAGAAGGACAAACAATCTATGAAAGTGATCATGAAGATGGACCTCTAAATCTGCTCAATCTGTAAAGTATGAACTCTTGTGTCTATCTAATAAGAACTTTTCTAAAATTGCAATTAATAGCTGAAAATAAGAACAATTATCTGACCTAAAAATTTCAAAATCAATTATTAATATTTTTTTTTTATGCATATGTTTAAGCAATCATTTCCATTTCTCTCTTTTTTTTGTGTTAAGTGTTAATTAAAAATGTATCAAAAATTAAAGTTGGGTGTAGATAGCTGCATGGATAAAAATTAAAAACTATGTTTAAATTCGTTTATTTTAAACGGTTAATTTCAGGCTATTTGTTTCGTAGTTAGTAGTTAGGACTATGCTTGTGGAGGGATATATGGGTGTTTATATCAATGCAATGTGAAGCGTGTTTAGAATACAGGGCAACATGCCCAACTGAATGCATGACCCCAAAGAGGCAGTCATATCGTTGAAATGGTCGCAGACATATTTCCTGCGCCATTAACCCCTTCTAACTCTATGGACAGGGATTTATAAGTCGGCAGAAAGACCGCTCTCCCCCATAGTAGCACTCTTTAATTAATTTATATACATGATTCCTTCATCAGACAGATGCCCATTAACTGTACTGGATGAGGATCATGTCCTTCAAATAATATCATGCTGTCAGATGCACATTCCTGTCAGTGTGATTTTATGCTAGCATCTTCATATTACATTGGTTGCGACTATATATTGGAAGTGGGCATTGGTTTGGCTACGAACTTTTAGTCTGAGATTGAATGAGTGTTTTGATAAGTTTTTTTTAAGTGAGAAATCTATGTAGCTTACCTATACTCAATATGCTAAAGTAAATATTAAAATGTCCATCTGTGCTGTCTATTTAAAATAGTAATTTAAATTTAAAAATGTTAAAATCTAAATATAAATTTTATTCCTCAATTTTAAATATAAATATTATATATGTTCGTTAATAAATTTTTTTGTGTGTTATTACTGGCAGTGGCTTATTTTATTAAATATTAATATATTTTAATTTATATTAAGTTTCTGTGTCTCCATGAGCTAGTGGCAAGGGCAAATGGTCAATAAAATAAAAGTTGGATTTTTAACAGCACGTATCTGCCTACTCTATAAATTTTATAGGTTCAAATGGCCTAGTGGCGCCCTGTACGGCAGATACGGTAAGACTTTTGATCACCCAACTCCTGACCGTTATAATATATGTATATATATTCATTAAAAGGTATTGAAAATATAATATGAATTTTTTATTTTTGGTTAAAAATGAAAATTAATATTGAAATTGTAAAACAAAAAATTTACTGTATCCAATATTTTTAAAGTCTTCATTTTATTGGAGGCATATTTTATTAGACTGGATTGAGTGTTCTTTGAGTTCAATTGAAGTTATCTTGGTAACATTAACATCAGCAGAGATATAACTGAAACGCTGTAACTAGAATTCTTATAATTTTATCGTTGCTTAGAACGAACGCTTTTCTATTCATCTTTAAAAATTTATCAAATTTATTTTCTAAAGTGATTAATTTCTAAAACCATGGGAGGATAAGAGATAATTGTCTTCCCATTCAACTGAGGCAGTTCGTGGATGAAATTCTAGGGGAAATGGCAAAATTTAAAAAAAAAAAAATCAAAATGCATGGTATTGCAAGTAAGCTATAAAAATATTCCTTTGTCATAATCTAGGATTTCGTTTCTTTATTTATAATGAATACAAACCCCATGATGTGTATATGGGTGTCATATTTCTGATCAATGAATTTACAGGATCGATTAATTCAACTTCTATGTAGTATTAAGCAATCAAAATTTCACTTTCTTAACTTGGGGGGAAAAAAAAACCTGCTAGCATTTATTATTCATTTGGATGTAACTGAATTTTGTCATTGAAAGAATTCTCTTTATATATTATTACCAATGAAAAAAGAAAATAAAGCCATTGAAGTGTAGTTACATCATCCAAGTATGTTATTTTAAAAAGTTGGATATATTTGTATACTTGAAAGGAAAATACCGGGATTTAAAAACAAAAGTAATTGAATCCAAATCCTTGTTTGTTATTATTCATGCAGATCTTCTCTACTTTAAGAACTATTTCTATACATTGGGATTAGAAACAAAGAAACAGGATTATGATTTTCACTTAGGTGATATATTATCTGTGTATATTTTTCGTTTAAAAAAAGTGTACATTTTGTTCATATTTTATTTTAAAACATAGGACTAAATTGTATATATGGGTTATTATATGACTCATGCAATAAAAGGTCGGAGAGATTCATTTTTGTTATGATTATTTAAATTCTTATCTGACGATAAAGGTTAATTTATGACTCAATGTTTTCAAATGTTTAAGTTTTTTATATTCAAGATTTGACTTGGGGATATTCATATAGAGAAGGGTTTAAATACAATAGATTTTTATGTTGGTTTAATTATTTTGAATTTATCTCAGTGTGAATAAATGAAAATCTATTTTTACTTGATCACATTTTTTTTTCATTGTATATCCTATTTAAAGTCTAGACATTTGGAACCTCTCCTTCAGTTTATATCTATAATATTATTGTCATACAACACATTTTTGAGTTTCATACATATATTTATTGTTTGTTATTGATTTTTATAGAATGACAGAGTTTCAAATTAATTAGATATATTCAAGAGAAATCACATTTGTATTTTTTTTTCTTAACTGGTTACAATTTTGTGTATTTTTATTGTTGATTTTATTGCTATCCTTACTAATCCTGGTTATGAATCAATAAATTTAAAACTGATTAAAACTCAATAAATTTGTCTAATTATTTTTTTAAGTGTGCAAGGCAATTTTTGATACTTAAATCTTGATGTAAAATCAAACCAATATTGAAATATGGTTATACACACATAATTTTTTTTTATATGATTGTTATTATTAAATACGATTAGATATAAATTTTATATTGTCATTACATTGAAATATTTGTTTGTTTATTTAAAATTAATATTGGTAGCATAAATAATTTCATCAGTTCATGGTTAATCATTAAAGAGCTTATCTTATCTGGTTATAAAGACCATGATAGATTTTATTCTATCATTAGTCAATGATTTGTCTTAATTGCTTAAACTTCTCTGAGATGGATTGTAAATTTTATTAACTATTATAAGTTAATATCTATCTTTGGCTTGGACAACTGCCAATAATTGTCTTATATAGTTTAATTGTAATAAAATCCATTTTAATAGTTGATTGACAGGAAATTTCAGTAGATGAATAATATCAGTGATTGTAATTCGTAAATATCCGATAGAAACCTACGGTATATTTGATATTGGGTATTATAAAATGCAAGATTATCTAATAGATTTGTTGATAATGAGTTCTAGTAGAGTGTTTCATTTTAATACATAACTTAAGCAGTAATTGCATATTGATATAGTGTAAAGTATGGATAAAATATTATTTTTAGCATTTTATTAAATTAGATATAAAACTGAGTAAGGGTTTATTTTATTTAAATATTATAAATATTGTAGGTTCATAAAACATTCTCAAAATGTTATTATAATTATTTAGGAACTAGTTTATTTAAATAGAATATCATTAATTGTTAATGTAAATTCACATTACTATAAGTAATATTAGATTAATAAGGTATATCAGGACTTAGCTATTTATGGATGGATTTGGTTTCATTCAATTATAAATTAAATAGATATCTTAGACATATGTCATCATTTAAGATAATAATATATGATTTCTCTGCTTATCGTAGTTGATTTTAGGATAGTGAATAGATTTGGTGATATCTGAGGTGGTGATCTTGTTTGCTTTCTTTTGTTTTAAATGCTATCAGAATAAATTAGATTTTAATGACTATTGTCATTAGTATTTTATTGTAGTGTGGTGGGCAATCTAAATAATTGTATATTGGAAATATTGTTATTGCCTAGTGTGACCAATGACTGAGCTAGATGATTTTATGCAGGTAGTAACAGAGTTACTATTTATTGATATATGTTTTGCTCTGTTATAAATAATATTTAAACCATAAGGGCATTTCTTCATTATCTGTTATCTCCATATTGTGTCATTAATAAGTGATTGTCTAAAAATCATTAGGGCAATTTCTTTTATTTTATGACAAATGCTGACAAAACCAAGATAGAGAGATAGTGGGGTAGAAGATTCATTATTATTGTTACAAAATAACCACCCAATGCTGGCCAATAGTGGCAATCGGTACACAATGGCACATCAATTTTGGGGCTGTTATAAAATGGCTCTCCACATTTAGGTTAGATTTATATTATGAATGATGTTCAATTCTGAGACATACTAAAGTTTTTATATTCTCATCCCATATTTCAATCAATATTCCATTACAAAATGGTGACCAATCATTGGGCTATAATTTATTCAGATTATATTGATCATTTCTCAGTGTCATCATTTTTATTATGTTAATACATATAATCCCATTGTGTACATTCATTGACTCTAGTGCTAAATGTTTAAGCAGTCATTATTTGATGATTAATTTTCTCTTTGACATAAATTATTTCCTATTTGTTTCTGGCTGATCTTATTGTTATTTCCAGAGTAATTTCATCATCATTCCATATACGGGGTTTTAGCATTCGATTTTAAAAAAACGTACACACTTATATAAAATGCTGCTTAGATTTGACTGTATGTACTTGAAAATTTCATTATAGAGGAATGGATTTCTTTTAAGCACTAAGGTAATGTATTCCAGGTATTGTATTCCAGGTATTATTAGGCCATGATTTACATTTAGACTTACCATTGGAGGTAGACATGAGTTATTCTTTCAGCACTTCATCTCTAAACTTGTCTTATATTTGTACATTTTAAATGGATACATCTTTTAGCATTCGCTGTTATATAAACAATTTTATTTTAGTGAAATTTCCTTTTTTCAGTGAATTTAATTGTTTTTCAAGCGGTTTCATTGCCACATGATATCTCTAAGCTCATAGTCTTTTGTTTAATTTTCTAGTGGTATTTATTGTTGAAAGGGAGAATTTAATAAATGATCGCTCTTATGTTAAAAAAAAAAATCTTTTAACATATTATTTATAGGCACACATACACACATAGTTACATTTATACATCTGGATGTACAATATCTGTTTGTTATTTTCATTGTGCATGTATATGTATAGAGAATGTCTTAGATGATGAACTTTAAAATTACTGCTTTTATTTTAGAGTTTAAAATGTTGTTTTGGCTTCTGTTATGAAAGGATAATTTCTGCTGGTGGTTTAAATGGTTTTTTAAAATGACCTTATTAAATAAATATTACATTTTTTTTTTTATAGAAGGTATAGATTACTTTAGATCCTTACTATTTCTTATTAATTTTATAGCTATCAAAATGTGCTGTTATTGTATAGAAGAATGGAGGTTCAATCACTTGTGGAGATTGGAGAGACATTGATTAGGTATTTCACTAACCAGGAATCTTATGTAAATGATAAAAAAAAAATATATATATATGGTATTAGACTATAATAAGTGACATATACCTAATGGCGCAATATATATATAATTCTTGCAAATTCAATGGCAGTAATAGCAGTTTTCATTGCTTTCACAATAAATCAGATATTTTTACATTTACAAGTAAAAAAAATAATGAAATGGTTTTATTTCTCAGGAATTCATAAGAAGTGCAAGCATTAGAAATAACAGAACTGGAATTGATCTGAGACTTCCTTCAATCTGACAATGTATCATTGTGCTACCCAAGAGCTTGGCAATAGTGTTTGGCACCAGTGTGAAAAACTTAAGTTGTCGTTCCTATACCCCCACTCCTCAATCACTATATAAAAATGTATCAGTGATTAAAAATGAAATACAAAATATATTAATTATAAGTTTATTGAACAAAAAGCAAAAATTACAAAAAAATATATATTATAAAATAATACAAGAGGGGTACAAAAACAACAAAAATAATTTAGGAAAAAATTAAGTAATTTATATTGTTTGAAAATAAATCCTTACTCCACTTTATATAGTTTTACATTAATTAACATATAAATTCACAGTTTTATATAAAAAAAATATTGGTTGTTTTTTTGGTACAAAATTAAACTAGCTATATTTTATTTGGAAAGAAAATCACTTTGCCATTTGTACTTTGCATAGAGGGTAGAATAGATTGAACCTTGTCCATTAAAGTTTGTAGATTTGTTATCTTAATATAAACTGAACACTGATTGTATGTGTATTGGTTGTATGAGATAGAGCAGATAGCTTAAGGGAGCTTGAAAGTATGTGTTCAAATCCCCTATATTATATCTAAACTCCCAAGTTTTTTAAATCATATTTGTACTGAAGTATAAATATAAATAAGGAACAGATAAACTTACAAATATGTTAAACATTATTGGGTGAAGAAATAGACAAATAAATATTTAAACAGAAAGAAAAATCACATAGTGAAGTGAACTTTTTAAATTTTTATTAATGAAAATTTTTAGAATAATATCATATATATATATCAAGTTGATTGAAAATATATGATTGTATTAACATAATGACAAGATTGGAAAGTCTTTTATAGCATAAGTAGTTTTTAATAATTTTAATTTTGGAAAAGAACCATTTGCAGATATTACAGATCCTGTTAATGACAAAAAAAAAAAAATCCAAAGAGCAATTCTGAAGTTTGAATAAACTAAGATTATGCCATTTGAATAAATATTTTGAAGTAGTTGATATATGCCATTTTTTAAAGTTATAAATAAATGGTTGATAATGTTAAATTTCTTTGTATAAATCATCTGAATTAATGTTTGAATGACTCTTGTGTTAATTTTTATTGTAACTTTTTACTACAAGGTAATAAATATTCTTTATTTTGTCAAGTATTTAACAAATACAAAAAGTGAAATGAATTCATATATATTTTTAATAAAGTAAATCTTTCCTACAAAAATTCTAATGTTTGATCTATTATGCAGGGATAATTTTTTATTTTAAATGAAATTTCAAGATGTACTATATTTTTATTTTCATAATCAAATTGAGAAAATTCACAATTATAATAAATTTTCTTACTAAAATTGTAAATTAGATATTCATATTTTTTATAATATACATTAAAAAAACAGTGCAAAACACAATTTTTACAATGAATATTTCATATATAAATTTATTAAATAAAAATTATTATTAAAAGAAAATATAGAATTATTAAAAAAATATACCATATATATTAATTTCTTTAGCAAATATATTTAAACATGTGAAAATTTAATTTTTTCATGATAATTTAATAAAATTAAAAAATAAATATATTAAGTTTAATGTAGAAGAAATGAATGAATAAACTTACCTTAGATCTTAGCTCAAATTCATACGTCCTGTTCTTGCTATTATGTTATTATTAACATACCATACTTTTCTGTCCTATGTTACAATTGATATCTTTTTGATTAGTAATACAATTCAGTAATTACACTGTAATAACAGAATATAGAATAAAGTTAAAAAACTGCAACAGATTTTCTTATATATGTTTAGAGCAAATGCAAGTTTGAACAAGATTCAAATGCACATCATTCTATATCAGTAAACTCACACAAGTTAAAGGTTTTACTTGTTACACTAAACTGTTTGTTAGAAGTAAGATCAGAATGAAATAAAATCTTAATGAATAATAACAAATAAGTGATTATAAATAATTTGTTTAAGACAAATCTAAAAAATATAAGTAATACTTAAACAATAATGTGTTTATTTTGATGTAATTAATGAGTAATATTTTTTTTAAGTATTTCCCCTCATCTGGAATCTTCAGCACCTTTACTATACTGGTGCCTGTGTATATCACACAAATTGCACACTATTAGTTCACCTCTGTGCTACCCCACAAAGGAATAATAATTTTGACTTCTTCAGTGCAAAATGAATTTTTAGAGATTTATGATTTTTTAATAATTATGTTAAATCAAAAGTCAAATTAATAATTGACTTCACCTACTAAATATTGATCTATGATGATTAACAATAACAAATTCTATTTCATTGATCAAATATTATCAATATAGTATATAAAATGGGAGAATCATTAAAGAAAGTATTACTGCAATCCAAGTGAATTACTGAAAAGTCAATCATTTGAAGTTGTGATTTCCTGTGAGAACACTGTTATATGTTTAACCTGATTACTTCAAAGTGGACATAAGATTGTAATTTTAGTTTCAGAGTTTGGTATTCTACCACTGAAACTAAAATATTGCTTAATTTGGATTATGTGGATAGGATAACATTGGAGAAAAAAAAATTGAAAAATTAATTGCCAACAATTTATTTTCATCTGTAGAAAATGAATTATAGGTATATTATTTTAAGAGGATAAATAAATTGGTTAGAGAAAAAGAATTAGAATGAAAAATGACATATAAGAATAAAAAATATGTAAAATATGAAAGCATATACAATAACATTAAAGAGATTTTATTGTTATTTGATGTCAGAGCAGGAACTTTATATATTAAAGAAAGACAAAAACGGAATAATAATTTGAATTGTAGATGTAATTTATGTTAAGAATGAAGAGATATTTGAACATTTACATTTGAAGTGTAGAATATGAAAGAGAATGAAAATAAATTGTTTGAAAATTGGCAAAAAATTAAAGGTAATAGTAATAATAGAGGTAGATATTTTATGACATTTTGTCTTCATAATGAAATTGTGGAATATGAGGACAAGCTAATGGAACTAGCAAAGCAATTTTTACTAAAATGGGATGGAGTGGAGGGTGTAAACCAAGAGATGGAAAAATGCCTTGGGTAATAATGAGTAAGAAGTGGATGAGTTTATTTAACAATTTAATAGTTTTGGAGAATTTCCAGATATTTACATCCCATAAAATTACATAATCTGCAGGATACTAGTACTTAATTTTATTTTATAATTATTAAAATTCCTCAAATTTTTTTTTTCTTTGAAAATTAACTTGTATTAGACAGTCACGTGACTTGAAGTTCCAGCATAAATTTTACAAAGTTATATATTATGTGAAAGCTCATTAAATTAAGTTATATGGGATAAAAAAACAAAAACAAATGCACACACATATATATCAGGAGATTAATATTTTTAAATATGCTTTAAACAGTGTAGAAAGAAATATAATTTTGCTTAAACAGTTAAAAATGCTTCAAGGTTACTTTAAAATTTCTGTATGCTGTATAATTTTACTTCTTCCATTAAATATTTCTTTTATTAACAGAATTAAGTCAAGTACACTACATTTTTGACATCACTTGTTAAAAGAATTCCCAAAGCAACCAATGATGTTTTGCCTGAAGCTTGTAATTAGAAAGGAGGAATATATACATATATTTTTTTGCCTAATGAAAAGTGAGTCATTTTGACTCTGTTATAAAACTTTCTCAAGTTTTAAAATTTCTTATTATTAATTATATTACAGAAGTGGATTTCTGACTATTATTTTTGTAAACTAAAGCCTTTTTTTTTTAATTGGAAGAAAACGTTACACCAAAAGAACAAATTTCTGAAGTATAGGTAACTTGTTTTATAATTCTAAATAGTTTTCAAATTGTATATGTGCATTTATATTAAACTATGTAAATATATATCCACACACATGTGCTGTGCATACATTTTATACGCAGTATGTGGCTCTATGATATATGGATTCTGCCATTACATTGTCATTTATTAAGCAGTTTGATCTAGTCTGAGCAGGTTCTACTAATGGCATGAATTTTATATGCATCATTCATATGATTAAATAACTTAGATAGACATAATTATTTAAAGAAAAGATAACATAGTTATGGATAATAAATGACATCTGTCTTTTGGTAATTAAGTAATTATGATAATGAAGTTACAGATAATTCCTTTTTCTAAAGTCAGAAAAATAAAAACGCTTTCTTTTACACTCAGTATTATACAGAAGATTTATATATATCCATTGAATCCATTCATTATTATCTTTATCTTCAAAATCATTATCATTTTAATCTATTATTGATGTGTTGCAGAATAAAAGTCTCAAAGTTTAATCCAATTTCTCCAATCTATAGTTTCTCTTCTTTATTTCATTCTAGCAAACTTTCTTATTTATGCATCTTAATTATGATCTCTTTTTAGATCTTTGACATTCTCTTGGGGTTCTTAATCTATTGTGATTGATGTCTTCTTGCAAATATTTCTGGACTACTTTCATTTTAGTCTCTTAATTCTTTGAGTGATGCTAGTGATATCTGTTTATTCTCTCATCTATGTGTTTTCTTTTGATTTTATTTTCTTACATCCATTTCTCCAGATTTTGCTGTGTGATATGAATTGCGTATTATTTTTTATTTAGTGTCCAATTTTTTAATCCATATTTATTACAAATCTTCCTTATTAAATGCATAGGCATATTTTCTTTTAATATAAAATTATTTTTACTAAAACCATTCCATTCAAGTTTAATTCTGTGATTAATTTAATCCATTATATATGTCCATTTGTATTAATAATTAGATAGTCAGTGATTATTAATTTCATCTAATTTATTACTAGCTATCTTTATTTTTTCCTTTTGTGAAAATCTATTGAAATTTAGTATTTTTAACAATTCTCTGTAGTCTTATTTTGTAGTTGTTAACTTCAAATTCTTTATTTTCTTCTAGGAAATTTTAAGGCTTTTTTATTTTTTATATTACCATAATAATTTAGTTTTAATCATTATCTGTGATCACTGCTTGGCATTACAATCACTAATGAATCAATTTAGAAATGGATTTAAGACAGGAGTTGCAGCTTTACAAAGATTATGTGTTTAAGCAGCTCTATTTTGGAATCTCCTACCTACCATGGAAGTTGAAGGACCTAGAAAGAGTGATCTAAAAATGGCTTAAGTCACTCACAGTTTGGGTAAATTGTTGTTCTTAGCAGATTACTCATTACTGTGATAGAAATAATATCAGCAGTAGTGGTAAAGCAGAAGGCAGTGTTAGTATTAAAGATAAGTATTATAATTTTTTTTTCTCAATATAATTATGTGGAGGATGTGAAATTTACTTGCTACAAATTCTTCAAGACCTGAATGGAGAACTACACTGGTGGTTAAAAAGGTATCAAGATTTAAAATCAATATCTGTTTGAACTGAAACTCATTTTCTAGAGAAATAGAACAGTTTTTGTGGAAGGACAGATATGTTGGTGAAAGGAGAATGTATAGTGTTGAATTTGCTGTAAAGTTTGCCTTATTATCTTTTGTTTTTGAAATTCCTTGTTGTATCAATGAAAAGCTAATGGTGTTAAAACTTTCTTGTATAATGGTATTAGTGTTCATTTTAGTATTACCTATGCTACAAATTTAGATTCACAGAAATAAATCTTTTATCATTTGATAGATTGTATTATTACAGCAATGCCATTAAAAGATTAATTTTTTCTTCTTGAAGACTTTAATATACATGTTGGTACAAATAGTAGACTTGGGACAAAAGTTGTTGGAAATAATGGCATTGTTGCTATTAATTCAAATGGTCTGTTATTGAATTTTATGCAACATATGGTCTCCACCACTGTTTAAGAAGAAAAACCACTATAAAGGAATGAGGATATAGCATGGACTACATTATAGTTGGCAGTTCAAATACAAGAGCAGTTCATATTAAGTTAGTATTTACAAGGTTAGTTTGTTGGATAGATTATAGATTAGTATATTTCAAGATTAAAATGAATGATGCACTAAAAACTAGATAATTGATTTTCGTTTTTTAAAACTATCTGCTATACATATTAAATTTTAACAGCTATTAAACAATAAAATTTCTAATTTGGTTTTTCAGGACTTCCATATTACTGAAACATGGAATTCTCTTAAGGAGTGTGTTATTAATTCAAATAAATCTATTATTGGATTCATTTAAAAAAAATTGTGACTTTTTTTGACAATGATTTTATTATTAGTAATTTAATTAAAAGGAAACACAACATTTTTTACTCGGAAGAATAATAGATTAAATGTGGAAATTCATAATGAATACAAAGATCTGAAGGCAGAAGTTTACTAATTGTCAAGAAGGCTTCAAAAGGAATAGACATTTGATGGTCATTCTAGCTTTTTTTGATGCATTAAAAGCAACAAATGAACTTGAGAAATAGTATCACAATCTTTTAAATTATAACAATAATAGTTTGAACAGGTAAAAACAGTATTTTGATCATCTTTTGAATAATGATACAAAAATTGAAATAACTTTTAATGATATATACATTCTATTTACTCATTTACATTTGGACAAAGATATCCAATTTAATGAAGTCAAAACATGGAAAGGCTGTAGATCCTAATGAAAATACCTGGAAAAGTTTTAAAATTAGTGTGACATATTGCCTTCAAAAATATTGGATTTTTTTTACAAATATATGGATACATGACGTTTCTGTCTGATCTTAAATATTGTACTAGTAACTCAGATAAAAAATAAATTAATGTAGCCACACTATGAGAAGCCCTTTTATTGTACCGGTAACCTTGAAGAACCACCTTTAAATATGTTAAACAAGTGCAAATTTCGTAGTCACATCTAAAGTAGCTAATAATGGTGATGATTGGACCTAAAGCAGGTTATATTTCCCAACCAACTCCCAAAAATCAACACTAGTATTTTGAAATAGTTTTTCTTTTCACTCTGCAATAATTTAATTTAAATAAAAAACATAATACATTTTATTTTTTTATTAGGGCACCATGCTAAATGAATCAATTTTAAAAATGAGGATCCCCTAATTTACAAAACGTTCTTGCATTTTGTCCAATGATTAAACAGTCTCTTTAATTAAAATATATTTTTCTTTTAATTAACAAGTGCTAAAATGATCATTTGGAAATGAAAATTACTAAATAAAAAAGCACTGACAACTTGAATTAATACCAATAATAATTTATTTCACAATTATAATTAACTTTTTTAATCCTTCCATTACTGATCAGAATGACATAAAAATCGTAATGTTCTCCCAGTTAAATGGTTTCCTTTTAAGTGATTGTTTTTAAAAATAAAATAAAGTCACACATTTTCCATAGGCATTTTAATTAATTCTGGATTAGGAATTGACTTTCGGGTTCAGGAAGCTCTAGAAGAAATCTACATAGTTTATGGTGACTTAATACACCTTAGTGCCTAACAATGCATATTCTCTGGCTGTATCAACAAATGATTTTTGGGTTTCATGTTTCTGACAAGGACGATTTTTGCTTCACAAAATATAGTAACCATGAAATATTTTTTTAGCCACATTAAAAGTTCACGAAAGCTAAAAAGTTTATACTGCCAAATTCTCCATCCAAATCAAATTAAAACAATGAATGAATGAATAATATTCACCCCAGAAATGTGTCCCCTTTATATTTTATCTCATCAAAATTCTTTATATATATATATATTAATTACAACTTGATTACTGTATGTAGATTCATTTGCTATCAATAAATCTGATGAAATTAAATTTTCTTCAAACCACACACACACAAAAAATTCATTTTCTTTTTCTTAATTTAACTTTTTACATGGATTGAACTTTTTTTTATTAAAATTCATTTGATATGTTTATTTATCCAAGTAAAATGATTTCATATATTTTACCTCTGTAAACACATACATACATAAAGTTTTTAATAATAATATTTTAAATCTAAAATAAGTTAAAATATTTTTTAACAATTGAGTACATTATTATTATCCTGGGTGATCATTAAGATTGCAGCAATTATGAAATTATGATGAAACAACATCATCTATTATGGCAAAGTTATTTTCAAGAAATTCCAATCATAGATACATTGTTACTGGAGACTGAGGATGAATTTAGAAAATGAGGAAACACTATAGACTTGTGTGCCATGCAGATGGAAGAAAAGTATTGTGAACAAAATAGTGATTTATATAGTGCTTTTATTGATTTACTGAGGGCATTCGATTTAGTTAATCAAACAGGTTTATGTCATTGTTTGAAATTAGTTGGTTATTCACCAAAATTTATTAGAATTATGTAGCTTCTATATGATAGAATGAGGAAATATTATTAAAGGTAGAAAATGTGAGACGTTTGAAATGAACATTTTTTAGGCAGAAATATGTCCTTGCTTTAACATTGTTTTCATATTTTATGACATTGATCTTTGGAACTATTTATAGGTAGCATAATGACCAAGGAGTGATGATCTACTTTGGAGGAGCTTATTATTACAAAGCCTTAAAAACGATTGGTGACTGGCTTATATCTCGTCTAGATTTTGTAAAGTATGTGATCCTCCCTAGAGTTCATCCAATATATCATTATACTTAAAATAAATCAAAATTATAAACTTGCATCCTTAGATATCATGAAGCTCTATGGGTCAGTGCCATGTAAACAATTGTTAGATATAATTCGCAAAATGCTGCATAAAACGGAATATGACTATAAAAAGAGTGAATTCATCATTGGTACACTAAAATGGATAGTCAATGATATTACAGCCATATTTAATAAGAAAATGGTTGGCCTATGGATTTTCCCATCAATGGCATTATTTGCAGCATCACATTAGACAACTTTGAAGATGTTGTTATCCTTAAATACTTAGTTCATGTGCCTAACTTAATTTACAAACAGTAGGGGTGGATGATGTATTTATATATGTGCCCTAGTTATATATTAATGAGATACATAAAGATTTGTTGCAAAACACATCATTATAATGAATGATGAACATGAGAATGCCTCCTAAGGTCTGAAGTTATTAGACCTATATGTGCAATGAAATAATTATTTGAACTACAAAATGATCATTCAGCCTATAGAAATGCATGGGGCAATTCACCCTACCTCTTACACATACCACACATAAATTTGCTGGGATTAAAGGTTTCTTAAGTAAAAACTTACACCTTTGCAAATATGAGTCACATTGTAAAACTAATATTGAAGCTGATGTGTCTATAAGTATGACTATATATATATATATATATATATATTAAGACACAATGTTTTTAAATAATTAGAATAGCAAATAGTCTGCAACAACTCTATCTCTACAGTTCGCTAATGCTCAATTCCCTCGATGTACATTCAGGCTGGCTGTTACAAAACGGTTCACAATAGGCTAGGTTTAAGCACATTTGGCCCCAGTTAGTCCAGTTTAGCTGCACACGAACTCTTCGGAGTATAGCACTGCGACTGACCTTAAACTCCTTACATTTTCCATCTCTGCAACAGTCTACCAGTAACTCCATTTGAAAACTGCTGGAAACTCAACTTTTTATTCAGCTGCTATCTGGATGGTTTCCTCAGGCTACGGTCTCCCCATCTCCATGGGCTCTTTCAGCTATACCTGTGGACTACATTTCCACTGAGTGCTGGACATTAACTGAAAGCACTGACGCAATATCTCCTGCTGGAATTGAACAGACATTTACTATAGATGCACTCAAATACTGGCCTGGCGTAGTTGTTACACAGTCTTTTTATAGCTTTCTGATAACTGCAGCAATCAATCACATTGTCCAATAAGGTAAGATCTCTTATCTAGAAATATTTGCAATCAGCAAATATTTCTTGGAATTATCGTTCGCCATTACGTTAATGCCTTAATTAAATTCTTCAGTTATCAGTGCGCGATCTAAAAACAACCTTGAATAAATACTAGTTTTTCTGGAGTGCACAAACTTGCATTCAATTTTTACAAAATACAACAGAAGCCTACATTAAGTATTACATTTTTAAACAAATAAATCAGGCATCTATAGAACAGGAAGACAACGAAGCTTGAATAAATCTGCCTTGCATATCAAGGCTTTCACAAAAAAATGACAAAAATCTGCTCTAATGTGTTCAACATCAGTTTGAGAATCCCGCCCTAACTTAAACAGGCTATTGAACAACACAAAAGACAATTTACCCCCAAGATCAAACTCCTCAAATAGTGTACAAAATAGGATGCAGTAATGCCTCATGTAGATCTGTATACTATGGGAAGTCTTACTTGAACATTGCTACCAGAGTTGCACAACACGAATACTTATATAAACATGCAAAAAATGACTGAATACAAATCGGTTTTTCTTGAGCATGAGCAGCATTAAGGCCACATTTTTGACCCCATAAAGGGCAACATTATATGTACTGAACATGATGACAAAAAGCAAAAGGTAAAAGAGGCATGGTGTACCTTTAACAATTTCCACACAATCAACAAAAAAGAAAACAGCGTGCAATGTTCTAAAAAGTGGAGTACTTAAATTATCAATTTACAAAAATTAGTATTCTCTTTAAATTCTACACACTCTCTGCTGTTTATAAATACTATGATTGTGGCTTCATCAGCCAAAAATGCACCCAGAGCAATTTTTTTATAATTATTACAGAATGTTTTCTAAGTTCAAAATGCTATATTATAATTAGTCTAAGAAAAGAAAAACTTTGTCAAATTATAATAAAAATTAATGATTGAATTTTAAATTTGAATCGATTAAAAGTGAAAATTTATCTTCTTCTATTCTAGATTTACAGTATGTTGATGATGGTACTATATTTTTGCAGTTGAAAAGACGATTTACAAAATATTTAAAATTCTTTAGTTCAAAAAATGCAAATTTTTACCAGCCAGTGTTAGAAGAAAGCTGGGATGTTTATTAATTTGAGACTGTAAATCAATTTAAATATACTAGGCAGTTTTATAAATAGAAAGAGGAAGTTAAATAATGAGGTATAACACAAATTTCAATATTCTGCTGCTGCTCCTCTTATAATAAGTTAAAATGTTTTTCATCGCAGGGAAATACTACTGCAACTGAGTTAGTTTTGAATAGAATTGGTTTTCCCCTAATTTATTGTATGAAAATGAGTCTTGGACATTATACAGACACAATAAGCTAGGGCTGGGGAATCTTGTTTCTGCACAGGCCATTTGAATATTTATAATTTCATTTTGGGCCAAACCAAGTTATCGACTTAAAAAATTATCTACTATATTTGATCCAAAATTTAATTAGTTTACTTTTAATTATTAAGAATGGGCTTCATTAAGAATAAGCAACCGTTTCAATTAGCAGGCCAATTTTAATTTTCCCCATTTAAATAAAGACCATATTTTTTTTGTGAATTAAGTATGAAGTAACAACATTATTATTAATGACCCTTCCACATTAAATGACAATTCTTTCGATTCACCTTGAACCTATCTTTGGGTCATATATTCTCAGATTTCTTTTATGTTTTAGACAGATTAATTCTATAGCAGTTAGCATTCAGTCTTTTATAAACTCCTCGTCATAAAATGGTTTTGAATTTTTTAACATTTTTTTTTTTGAAATAATTTGCTCTCACATAATTTTCTGACCTGTTTGTACTTTTTATAAAACATGTCAGTTACTTGGTGAAGTTCTTTTTCAAGTTTTCTATTTTAATATTTCTTTCTTCCCATTTTGTTGTAGTGAAAATGATTTGATAAATAGTATGTTTTAATAATGTATTTTTATCAACTGAAATACTTACCAGACTGGGGGTAAAAAAAGCATTGATCCATTTCTTTTTAAATGTATGATTTTCTGTATAAATTTTTATTTTACTCTGTGTAGCCATTGTAATAAAATAAAATTAAATGCAAAATAATAATAATAAAATGAAGTAAAATTCGAGTTTTAATTTTTGCTAGTTAGATCTTTGTCTGCAAAAATCACTATAAAAACAAACAAAATGCTCTCAGCATCATAGATTAAATTTTGAGTTGGATAGACTACATAATATAGATAATTTGTTGGAATATTGTCCTCTGGTAGAATGAAATAGAATTATAAAGGTTAGAGAGAAAAAAAGATGTAGCTGAGAAAATAAATACTTTATTTTACTTAACTCTTAATTCAATATTTACGCATACATTTGCACTGCACTACCCTTGTATTTAAATAGAAGTTTTGTACAGATCCATTTTATATATTTTTGAAAATGTGTTGGGACCAGATTGAGAGCTTTTGAGGGCTGGAGAGTCTTCACCCCTGCAATAAGCATTAGAAAAATTTCAATTAAAGATGCTGTAAAACCATTCCTTCATTGAACTGGATATGTAAAACAAATGAACATTGCAAGACTTCCTAAAATGGTGTTTATGACTAACATGAGCATGGTTTTCATGAGATAGACAGTCTATATTATAAAGATTATCTCAAAGATATTTTAAAGGGGTATGATATTGTTTGTTTCTATTGGCAAGACATGGAATAGAATACACTAGAGAGTTACAATTAGATATAGTGTTGAAGTATTTTAGAAATAGCAGTTTTCTGTTGAAGAAATTAAAAGAATATCACAGAATATCAATCAGAAAAATGAATAACTGTGTTCTATATGAAGTATCTGTGGTTAACAGATTGGTTTGTTTGGCATTGCAAAGCTAATTTTTAAAGGAGTTTTTTTTCTTTTTTTGGAGTTGAAATATTTACATTCGGTTACAAGTGATACGTATTTATGTATTAGTCATATAATATTAACTATAATGAAATTAGTGGGATTTCTCAAATTAAGAAAATGATGTTAAACATATAATATGTAATTTTGATATAAATATTCAACATTTCTAGATATCATTAATAGCAAGTAGCCTTTGTAAATTCATATTCTTTTTATAATTTTGGAATATAATATCAATTTCCTTCTAGTTCAGAGGCAAATTTCATATGTTCTTTATAATTGAACTATCTGAATTCTTTTGGAAAATTATTTTATTAATGATTCATGATTAATTGAAATAAAAAGGCATTTGCAAATTTTCAAAAATAGAGAAAGAAGAATGAAATCACCTAAAATATAAGGAATTAAACTCTAGACCATTTTTATTTTCAATTTTTGTTTCTCCTTGTCTGAATGTAGCCTAAAAATTGGGCTGAATTATGAGAGTTGTATTATTATTTATAGAAATTATTTGTGTGTGTGTCTTCATTTAACATTTTGCTCTCAGTATAGATTTCTTTATATTGTTTTCACTTATTAACTGTTTGCTTCAAAATACATTTTTAATTTTCTATTTGCTTTATACTACATTAAAAATCTTAGTTAATAATAAATACAATTTTTAGTCATACTTTCACCTCATCCCTGAACATTAAATTGACTTTAAAATAATTTAGAATTTAAAATCAGATTTATCTTTAATCACCTCCAAAACAAATGCTTTGGCACTATGAAAAGAGTTACTTCATTAATTATATGTGTTAAAAACTTTTCAATAAGGGTTCATACAATTCTGCAATTAAAAGATATTGCATACATATAAATGAATAACACATTATACAGATAGATAATTTACATAATCAGGAAGTAGTTAGAAGTTTCTGATACTAGCATTAGATGTTGCTTATTTAAATTCTGTTTCATAGAAGCTAAGCTATCTTCTAGCAGTTAAGTCATGTCATCAAAGCTAAGCTACAGCATTAAATTCATGAAGAGTCTACACATGCTACTTACGTTAGTAAATGAAATGGATGCACGTAACACATGAATTAAAAATAAACAGCCAAAGGGTAATACTAAACCTTATAATATATTTGTGGTTGGCATTAGCCTTAATAAATATTTTGAAGGTACTCATTGATTAATGGAATCAAATTAATCTTATTACTTCTGAGGATATTAAACTTTATCTTAGAGGATTTTTGCATTAGAAAGTTTTCCAGTTGACTAGCTAGTTTTGTTTCCTCTTTTTCTACAAATTAAAATGCTTGGAAAATTCAAGAACAGTTTGCAGTTAATTTTACTTTTATTTAGCAAGAGGTAGAATTTATTTGTCTGACTTGAAGAATTATATTTATAATTGCAGAATAATATTATGGATATAACATTTGTCAACCATATCTGAAGTCAGTGATGGGTTATATTTATTATACAGTGATTTATCAAGCTGACTACTCAATGAAGTCATAGTCTAAGAAATCTTTGAAGCAATATCTGATTATAATTTTTCAATAATTAAGCATAGCTTAGTGAGTAATTCTGTATACCATTGTTTTGTAAAGTTCAAATTGAGGGCCAAATTGTAATGGTACATCACTTATGCTTGATGATTTCTAAAGCAGTGGTAGATATTTGAGAATTTGATTCTGTAGACAATCTTTGATTATCTTGGTAGAATATTTTTTGGTTTCACAACCTTATATTGCTGTAATGATCACTTACATGCCTCATTAATTTTTTGTGATGTAAAATATTTGCTAGATAATTTATTGAATGCCATTTGGAGAAGCATGCTAGAAAAAGATTATGATGTTAACATTTTATGATGGAAAATACCCAATACTTGGATATATTTTGTCATATTTTGAGGGCTATCCAGATATCTATTGAATATAGTTCTGTTCATTTGGAAGATGAAGTGATGTATTAGTGATATGATAATTAAGTGAAATTATTAGTGTTATGGAAGCTGCTTCTTAAGCTTTTTTGATGATCAGATTATTTTTTTTATACAATAACTAATATAAGTAATATTTACTGAGGCTATAACCTCGATAATATGCGTGTAAAAATACGATAGTAGGGACCTCTGCAGGTGTTTTAACCACAAGCTTACACTATAGAAGAAAAGAGGGGAGTTTTACTAGAAAGAATGCTTTATATAAATTAACAGATTTCCAAAAGGCATGTAAATGTTTTATATTTTTCATAGTGATATAATGCTAATAACGGTGATGACTTAATACAGTTTTGAATTACCCTTAAATAAAATATTTATGAAGTTAGATGTAACTTGAATATTTTCCAATATTAGAGATTTTGTTCAAGCTTTGATTGGCTGATGCTTGTTTGTGAGATTACCTTTTATAATAACATATATGGTCATATTTGTGATTATACTCTAATTAATCTGAAGTGCTTTAAATACTTTTTCTTTGATAAAATCCTTTCACTCTTTATTTTCTAAATGGCTAAAGGCCTGTATTTATTAGCAATTTATTTGTGTTCATCAAACAGTATTGTTGGGAAATAGTTTGATTATATTCAGAAAACAGAGATGTTTTCATTGTCCTAAATTTATCTTATTAATTGATGATATATAATTTTTAATAAATGAAGATTCCAAAGTTGTAAACATTCCATAACACATTTGCCTTTGTTTTGCAAAGCTGAAAATTGCTAGTGGAAAATTATTTTTACAAAAGAAAATATTCTTAGCAGTATAATTGTTTTTAATCGAACTTACTTAGAATGTTAACATTATTTAGCCTGCAGATATTCTGATGTGCTATCAGTTTGAAAATGAATTCATTTAATGTAAAATCATCTGGTTTATTTAAATTCTTAAATATACAAAGTAATTCGTTCAGTATTTGTCTGAAGGATTGTAATGATGATATATTATTAGATGTGATATGTTGGAATATTTCCATCATCTATGAATGAATGTTGAATGTATAGAAAATTTTAAATTTTATTTAAACTTTCCAAAAATAACTTATTAGTAATAACACACAAATAGACAACACAGGTTAGTAATTGCACAACGTTTTGAGTAATAGTATTCTCCATTCTTCTTCAGGTGTTGCTGGCTTATATGCACAGTGACAATATTCGCTTAGAAGTTGAACTTGCACCTTTAGATTCTTGAATATCGAATTTAAGGCAAACGCTCTACCAACTGAGCTATTCTGTTAAAGTAAGAAGAGTGGAGAATAATATTACTCAAAATGTTGTGTAATTACCAATCTGTGTTGTCTATTTGTGTGTTATTACTAACAAGTTGTTTGTTGTTTTTGGAAAGTTTAAATAAAGTTTAAAATTTTCTATACATTCAACATTCAGTCATAGATGATGGAAATAGTCCAATATACCACAACTAATGAATTCATTCTTTATCACAAATTAATATCAATTTGTAATCTTTATTAAATGTTAAAAGATTTGAGTAATGCTTTTATTTACAATTTAATTAGATTAAGGATCCCATTTTTTGCATCTATGACCTATCTAAATTGTATTATAGTTTTGTTGCCTAGACACAAAATAGAATGCAATATTAATATGTTGATTTGCATATATCAAAATTGATCATTATTACTATAGCATATTGTTGTGTGCAATAATGATTGAGTTAGTCTTAAATAGATATATAAACAGGTGTCCTATTGTCATTTTGAATGTCAATAAAAGAAAAAAAAGTAGATTGCTTGTTTAGAATCATATTTTTAAAAAATATATACTAAATGGAAAATTACCAACTTTTTTTATTGTTCTTAAATGTATTTATTTTTGCTTGATTGTAGGAAATATATCACTGAAATAAGTTTAAACATTCAAACAACTAATTTATAACTTAAAATTTAAAAAGCCATTTAAAACTGAAATCTTACAGATCATTTATAATTTACTAACTTCTGTCTACATATCTCTTAATTGCAAAGATGAACTTTAATTGATTCAGAAATTAGTGCACAGCTGTGAAAGAATTTAGCATTCATAAAATGGTTTTGATAGCATACATTAAAAAGCCAAGTGTTGTTAAAACATTAGAAAAATAATAATCAATACTGTATAAGAAAATTATAATTTAAATGTAATTGGATATATTATTAAAAACAAACTGCAATAAAATTGAATTTTACAAAACATAAAAAATATATACTTCTCCCTCTTCGCTAAAAAATAAAAAAAATAAAAACTTTTAAAAAAAGAAAACATCAATTCTTATAAAACATCTCGGTTTCAATTAATGAATTTTTAATACGATATTGAGATAAAGACAGTACTGTATAATTATAAATAATAAAACACTTCTTGTTTTTCTCTTCATGAAATAAAAATCAATCAGAATATATCATGTGACATTTTTTGTTAAAAAATTATATCTATTTCTTTTATTAATATATATGGGTATATAATGTTGGAAAGTAATATGAAATTCAACTAATGAAAATGGGAAAACAATTTTTTTAAAAGTATATAATTAATATTTATTTCATATTGATATTTGCCTCAATTGAAAAAAAAAAGTCTTCTGTAGTTTATAAAATTATTTTTTAAATTTCTAAATGGTCAACAAACAAAATTGTGTTTAATACTTGGCAGTTATTCTTGTTTTATATATATATTAATTATATGATCTGTTGTTTCAAAGACTATGTGACATTTGCCACTGACAGATTAAGCACTCGATTTCATTCAATTGATGAAGTTTTTTTTTTTTGCCTACCTCAATTGAGAATTGATTCAGGAAACTTTAGTCCTTGAATTTGTTACTAAATTGACTACTGTGCTAAAACTACCCACGGCAATAAATATATATTTTCCCTCTCTGTGATACTGTTTAAAGTACATATTATTAATATATATTATTTATTTTTACATATATATATATATATATTTCTTATCCACAGTGAAGCTGATTATTACAAGTAAGTTTTTTTTTATAGTCAACAAGTGAATCTTACTTGAACAATTCAGATTATCTGGAGCTTTTATCCTACTTTTAAGAATAAATATGTTGTTCATTCAACATTTATACAATCTTTCACTTGTTTCAATTCTATATCATTTTTAATAGTCATACATATATTGATTGGTCTTGAGAGAATCAATGGTTAATAGATTATTTATATGTATTGTAACACATTAAAATGTTGCCCTACAGGTTTGGACAGTATTTATAACTGATATGAAAAGATGATGATAAAATAACCCTTAAAGATAGAGTGCCACTTGTAACAGGATAAAAATAAGAACATAGCTCTTGTTTTAATGCATCTTAGGAACCATTTATAACAGATCGAAAATGTACAATGGGAAATAATTGTAATATAACCTGAATAGAAAGAATATAGCTCAGTTGTTGGTCACCCTATGCAATAGAATGCAAATGATCCCTATAGTTGGACATCATTAATAACTGAATGAGATGTAAATCAAATAAAAATAATACTAATTTTATAATGCCCATAAATAATAGTATTGTTCATAATTGAATGAATATAATGCTAATCAATAAGTCATCATTAAGTATTTAAAATAATGCTTTTATGTAATCACATATCTGACTATTAACTATATTAGAATAAAACAGTAATGATAATCTTTATTATAGCATCATAAATTCAAACAGTATTTAGAATAAATCAAAAGCAAACAAAATTATCATTTCAGATATCCTAAATATAATCCTTACTTAAGATAGATTCAAAATAAAGCAATTAAATCAAATATTGTCCTAAAACAACAATATATGCTTAACATATATTTCATTTATAATCAAATGAAAATAGTGATAAATCATTTAACAACCAAATCCTAATATACCCAATTAATCAAACATTACTTATAATAACATAAACTTATGCTAAAATTTAACGATGTTCATATCTAAATAAAATAATCCATGAATGATTGAGATAATGCTTTTAGTATGTCTTATAAGTTTACAATATTCTTAATATCTAAATAAATATATGACCCAATAATTAATTTTAAATTCTAGTTTAATATAATGATAAATAATATTAACTCAACCATGGTATACTCATATTAATTTATTACTATTACTAATCATTATAACAAGATAAAAGACAATAAAATGATAAATTATACTAACTTAGCTATGCTATATTCTTATATTGACTTTACTCTTGCTAATTAAACTAGTTATAATAAAATGAAATATTCAATAAGGATATAATGTCAATGAACTTATTAGATAATCTTGAATCTATAATATCTAATCATACCAGTAGATAAAAGAAACAATAGATTTCTATTGGATATTTACTTAAGTACAATTAGCTAATCACATTAATTTAT
The DNA here is from genome assembly GCA_028023455.1 of Epiperipatus broadwayi. Lineage (NCBI taxonomy): Eukaryota > Metazoa > Onychophora > Udeonychophora > Euonychophora > Peripatidae > Epiperipatus > Epiperipatus broadwayi. The sequence goes on along the minus strand of JAQFVV010000181.1, from coordinate 1,803,209 downwards.
TTTAAATTTCCTGTAACTAAATTATTAAAACTATTATAACAATCAAAACATATAAAAATAATTATTAACATTTATTATTATCAAAATATAGGGGATTTGAACTCAGACTTTCAAGCACCCACTATCTATCCACTATCTCATACAACTGATACACATGACTACATACACGTAGAAAAGATAAATAATCACCAACATAAACATATTTCATGCTAAACCAGCACTCATCAGTTGGTCCAAGATTATCATCTCCCATACATATATATAATCAGTGCTCAGTTTATATTAAGATAGCAATCTTCACACTTTAATGGACAGGCTTCAATCCACTCTAATCTACAAATTTTCAGCGATCCATATCATTGAAAATCTGATGATAGAAAGCCAAATCTCATGCTGATGCCAACATTATTGCCAAGCCCATGTTGACCTGAAGTCACTCTGACCCCTCATGTATAGGACAGTATCTATTTAAATACCTAGAAGAGGGATAGGCAGGATACAAGCTTATATGTAAATATTTGTAAACCAGGCACTCTTCACAAACCTGGAGCTTTAATTGTAAATATAGGGGATTTTAACTCAGCCTTTCAAGCACCCACTATCTATCCACTATCTCCTACAACTGATACACATGACCACATACATTGTAGAAAAGATAAATAATCATCAATATATGTATTTTATGCTAAACCAGCACTCATCAGTTGGTCCAGATTATCATCTCCCACACACACATGTATATATATAATCAGTGCTCAGTTTATATTAAAATAGCGAATCTTCACACTTTAATGAACAGGCTTCAATCCACTCCAACCTCCAACTTTTCAGTGATCCATATCATTGAAAATCTGATGATGGAAAGCCAAATCCCATACTGATGCCAACATTATTGTTTCTGTTTATTATTATTATTATTATTATTATTATTATTATTATTATTATTATTTATTATTATTATTATTATTATTATTATTATTATTATTATTATTATTATTATTATTATTATTATTATTATTATTATTATTATTATTATTATTATTATTATTATTATTATTATTATTATTATTATTATTATTATTATTATTATTATTATTATTATTATTATTATTATTATTATTATTATTATTATTATTATTATTATTATTATTATTATTATTATTATTATTATTATTATTATTATTATTATTATTATTATTATTATTATTATTATTATTATTATTATTATTATTATTATTATTATTATTATTATTATTATTATTATTATTATTATTATTATTATTATTATTATTATTATTATTATTATTATTATTATTATTATTATTATTATTATTATTATTATTATTATTATTATTATTATTATTATTATTATTATTATTATTATTATTATTATTATTATTATTATTATTATTATTATTATTATTATTATTATTATTATTATTATTATTATTATTATTATTATTATTATTATTATTATTATTATTATTATTATTATTATTATTATTATTATTATTATTATTATTATTATTATTATTGGGAAATGAAGTTTTAAAATAACTTGCCTCCAGGTTTATGGTTACTATAAATCCATCTCGGTCAATTGAAGGTTTCATTTATGAATAAATCTTGTTCGTCATTAATAATATAAAAAATGTTTTATAATGATAGCATAAATCCAGCCAGGTACAAATGGAAAAATTACAATGTTGCCCAACATGGGGCTATAAAGAGTGGAAAGTGTTAGAGGTAGATAAGAATAAGAATCACGAAATATTAATATTAAAATGTTGAGGTATATTTGTGTTTGAAAAAAAATATTTTTTTTCTTGTTTCTTTTTCAAAAATTAGTATCAAGATATATAATAAAATGGATTGTAGGGAGAATCATCAGAATTCAGAAAATTATGACATGTAGCACAGTACTTCATGGGCTGGGAAGTTAAGCTGGGCACATTGTTGAAATAATTGTAGATAAAAAAGAAAATGGACCAGCAGTAGACAGAAAAGAAAGGAGAAATGAGCATGATGAAGACTATCAGAGAAAATTAGCTTTAGAACAAAATATGGAATCAAGATTTCAGGCATTCGGATGGTTTCAGGAATTAGAGCAGTTTAGGGATAGAAAAAGAGAGTAATCCAGGGGGGGAGAGACAGTGAAGGAATAAAGAATAGATGAAATCGCAGAAAAGTTGAGTAAAAAAGAAATGGAAGTAATAGATAAAAGTCAGGACATGGGCGAAGAAAAGAAAACTCAGATAACTAGTTAAAAAGTAGCAGAAGGATGAGAGGCTGCAACAAGGTACTACCAGCCCAGACTAACGTAAACAAATTCTTAAAGGTATGGGGTGTTTGCCAGTCAGATGGGAGAAGTTCGTGTAGAACATTTAAAAAGTTTATGGGGGTATTTTGACATTAATCTGATGTCGGAAGGAAGAAAAATAACCATCATAAGCAAATTAGCGGTGAGAGAAATAGTGACAAGATTTAATGGAAATGATTGGGCCATAAATCGGAAAACAAAGAACTGTAGAAAAGAAGACAGCGAAATAGTACTGAAATGGTATAACGTTTTCCATTTTGCTAGGCCTCTACACGCTAATACAAATTGCGCGCGAGTTGATCAAGCTATGTTAAAAAGAAGAAAGTTGTATTTCGATTTCTATTAAAAACATAGCTATATTTCCTGATCAACTCGGCCTTGTAATTGTTGAGAATTATGCTATCAACGACATCAGCTTTTAATTTATTTGAAAGGCGCCAGAGTTCTGCAAGAACCCACTGAACCGTCACGTAGCATTTCGAAAATTAAAAAGAAAAGATATTTTTAACCTAATCGGTATTACATCATACCGTAATGAGAATTATTTTTTTAAGATTATTATTCCTGGGCTTATTCAAACATATTGGCAAAGGTAAATTACATTCTTAAATCTTCTTAAACTAACAATAAATTTAATAATAAAAAATAATAACTATTATTAATAACGCACAAATGAAAATTGGTATTAGAAATATTTTTTATTATAATAGATTAAAAAATAAAATTTGAAAGGCAATTATTTATCAAATAAATTGGAGAGAACACACTTAAATCAGACGTGAATCAATTAATAAAAAACAATTTTACAATTACAGTTCACTTCCAAATTTCTTCTAGAAAGTTACTTAAAAATGAATGTCTCTTGCACAAGAAATTTAATGTCTCTATCGGGATTGTTTAAACATATTTTTAAGAATTGTTTGCAAACATTACTTTTGTCACAATCAGGATAATGAAGCATAACTTACCGGTAAGTTTTAGTGAATTCACGATGGTTGTAGATAACTATGCATAGTTTTTCGGGGTTAAAATGAGCTCACGGCCTTTGATTATTAGTTGATCTACTGGTCCATTCTCCTAGTTGGTCACGAAAGCTTTTCTGGTATACATCTTCAGGCACGATGTCTTCAGAAGCTCCGGTTCACTCCGCCATGCCGAATTACTTCAGCGTAGAGCGATCTTGGATATATTATTGTTATCCAAGACCAACTAGAGAAACCAACGAACAAGACGTTCCTCCAACCGAATCCCTCCTTTTTATACTAGAGGTCCAGTTTTCAGACTTCTGTGCATATCTTTTGTTTGTCAAAATATACATTGATAATCTTATATATTCTTTATAAAATTTATGTTACAAAGTCTTTATTTTTTTCAGCATAATTCTGCCATCTTTAATTAGTTGAAATATTTTTACTTTCTCTTATCTAGATTGGTAATTTGTGTCTTTTGTTTTCTCCAATTCTAACTTTTATTTCTAATTACATAAAAAAAAAACCGAACGAATAATTTAACTTTCACTGTACGTTATTTTTTTAAAAAAAAATTAGTCAAAAAAAAAATCTAAATTTACTTTTATTTTTTAGCTTTTACCAAATGCCAATATATTTGCAACGTATATAAATAAACGTTACAATGGTATAGTGGAAGTGAAGAACAGCGACTGCTATTTAAGCTGACTTATGACCGGAAAAGATCAGGTCCATCAACACCAAAAGACGGCTATTAATCAAATTATAAAAAAAGAAAAAAAAATGTATATAAAAATATAGATTTTTGAAATTATTTATGAATTAGTGTTTGTTAGTGTTGCTGTAGTTTAACTGTTATGCTAGATATATTGTAGCTGTGGAGTTTTTGGGAACAGGAGCAATCTTTTTATTTTGGCAATAGATAGTGGGGTTTGGCTGCTAGATCAAGTGTGTGGTGTGTTGCGTACTATGTATAGCAGCTCTTGATTCTGGATGTGGTTTTATCCCAGAGTGAGAAACTATATACTCTTCTGCAATGCAGATGATAACCTAAAGCTTGTAAGATTTCAAGGAGAGCATGGTATTCAGATGTTGCCCCATCCATAAGATTCCAGGAATGAGCAGGGTCTTGAGCGATTCATATTTAGCCCTAAATTTCAAAATAAGAGTCAGGTATTTATTGTTCCTAAATTTTCCACACTTGTGAGGTTCAGAAGCAGTAGAGTGTGGTAAGGAGTCCTTACATTTATGCTATTATTTGGGGGGGGGCATGCAGCCTAATTTAAACCAGAGAAGAGTTGGCTATGTATTGTATGTAACACATTGAATACTTGTGTGTGGTCAGACCCGTTGTGTATTGTCAGGTTGGCAGATTGTTTTCCTTTCTTTTGGGTTTGGAGATTCATCGTATAGACAAAGAGTAACAGTTTAAATGTTTAGTATTTATCATCTTAAAGAAATGGAAAATTAAAGTTTTTTTTTTTTTATTTTCATTTCGAGTCATCCAAACCCTAACCTAAAGAATAGCTTGGCATATCACAATAGTAGGCACGATTCATAAACCGCAGATGATTGTATGATTTAATACTTATCATGTACAAGATGAGACTGCTGTACCAATTATCTCATCATTATTGTAATGCCCGTGTGCACAATCCATTCATCCAATGCTAAATAAAACAGGCAAAGCTCTCCATATAGTATTGCCACTCAGTGCAAGCCAGATCCAAGGCTCCCCACTGATGTAAGGCCACAAGCCAGAAACTAGTTTGGGGATATTGGATGAGTAGGTACTAGATGGGGATTTTATGCACAAGCCTTCTGGCATCCATTGATTACTTTGGTTTGCACTGAGTGGCAATACTGTGTGTAGAGTTTTGCCTGTTTTAATAACAGTTATAAGTAAGCATGTTAAATAACGTTCTTTTTATTTTTAATTAACTTATTTAATCATTGTTTTATTAAACATATTTAAAATTACCATTTGTTTATTCCAAAGCATCCAAATTCTTTATTATTCTTAATATATTATGCATTTCTTTAGTTAAATCATCGCGTGTTAAGTAGTTTATTTAATCTTTAGTTGTTTAAATTATTAATCCCCCCCCGAGTCTCATGTTTCTCTCTTTGCTCAGCCAGCCCGCTGAAGAAATTGAGACTGACTATAACCTCATAAATGTCATTCATAGGCTATATTAAATCATGGATTGCTGGTAAATGAATTGAAGTATGGTCAGATTCGAGGTCTCACCACCTCATCTAGATCAGTTTTGGGGTAATTTGCCTGGGTTCTTGATTTTGTTTCATGAATGCAAAAATATGACCATTACAGTATTTAGTTTAAATTAATATCTGAAGTGGTAAACTGGTTTGATTAATTTGTTAAACTAAGATCGATGTTAGTATAAAGTTTCAGCCTTTTTGGCTATCAATGTTGATTTCTTCACTATATATACAATTGAAGATCAGATGAAAGATGGATATCTTCTTTTATCAGGAAAAATGGATTACCATTGATATATGAAAGGATAAATATGTTGCAAGTTTAATTAAAAATAGTTTTTTAGAAAGTGTTTGTGAAGTATTTATGAAAATTATTATTACTTTACAAATGTAGAAATTTTTTTAAAACTGAAATATGTAGTAAGATTTATAAAGAGTAATTACTTTTTTTTTATTTTCGTTATTACATTATTATATATGTTCTTTGTAATAAACAAAATCAACTTGAACTTATATCTTATGTGTCAACACCTTTCCTAGCTCTATTTATGCCTTTCTTATAGATCTCTTTCACCATGTTAAACTAACCATTTTTTTTAATATAATTTTTTACTTCATTTTTTATGTACAGTTTTTTTTATACCAAAATATTTTCAAGCTTGTCATTATCATATAGTTTCTGACATTATGATCTCTCTAGGTTCAATTTCTCAACTTAGTGCAGTGTTTGAATTAATTATATAGCATTAGATGAAAATGGAATTACTTTTTTTATCTAGCTAATCAATATTATATTACAAGCCTAATGTTTTATGTTCGCTGCTTAATTATTTTGTCAGATCTTGGTTATTTTCTCTAATGGCATTTTATTATGTTAGATAATAATTAAATTGAGTTTATTTGCAGACACCATCCTTCTACGATTCCTTAAAAACTAGTTTATAATTATGCAAGTATTCTCAAAGAAGGAATAGAATGAAAAATTAACAGACTAAAAACAAATGCAGTGCAATGTTTATAAAAGGACTGATTTATATTATCTTGCAACATCTTTAATAATATTTCAATCATCTTTATTTATATAAAATTGTCTTTTTTCCTTTTTTTGATATTTTGTATTACAAAAAGATTCTCTGGTAAAGTTAGGTTCAAAGCATTTAAAGACTATTCTAATATTTACTTACTTTATTGTAAAAAAATTAATGAATTGATTCTCCCTATCAAAATAAGGTTATGGATAGTATGTTGCACTAATTAACTTAAAATTTTAGTTGCACTAATTAACTTAAAATTTTATTTTATTTTTGGGAAATGCCTTTTAATAACATTAAATCTTTTTATTTTTAATAGGCACATTGGTTTTTTTAAAAGTTATTTTGAAAACTTCAAAATAATTCCCCCAAAATTATAGTAATCTGTCAAAATCAATTATATCAACACATATATATTCATAAGACTCTTTGTTTCATTATCATTTGCATTCTAGGAGGCATTGCTCATTAGAAGTTTATAAGTTGCTACAAACAAGCCTTTCATATCTATGCCAATATTCATGAAGTCAATTTTTAAATTATTTTCAAAACTTCATTGATTTAACAAAAGCAAACAGGCTTCATTTTCATATTTTTGATTATTTTATCAGTTTTTGTATGGTTAAGTAAAGTCACAAGCCAAACGAAACAGTATCATTCAATTGCTTAAATTGAGATTTGTTTTACTTTTATCAACTCGAAATCAGTACATGAATAATTGCTTGCTAAACTTAGGATAGTTTCAAGGTTAATATATATAGTAAACATGTATAATAAATTTTTCATGAATTTACAGTTATTTTAAATTTCCTTTGCTATTTTCTAATAATTATGTGAAAAGTAATATATTTCATAATATATTTACTATTAACTTATTACACTCAACTTGTTTAACAAAATGAAAAAAGTTATAATATTAATATTCATTCTCATGTTCATGTGATTTTTATGGTTTTGTTATACTTGTCATTATATCATTAAATTTCCAAAATAGATTAAAATTTCAAATAAAAAGTCAGTTGTATCTATTCTATTGCTTTTTATAAATTAATAAATACTAGTGACTAAACTATAGATACACAATTGAAAATTCACTATATGATTGAAATCAAGTGTTACTTATTCATTGATTCTATTAAAAGATTGATTCTTTAACACACCTTGTGTATGACTGTCATCCTTATTTACAAAAACATATATTAAAACCATTAAGCATAATCCTTTTCTGATTTAGAAAGAAGTTTGAGCATTATCAAAAGATGGTATGTGTTCATTGATTAAAAACGCTGTCATGGCTGTTTGTAAATAAACTCATAATTCTCATTTCCTCTATGAGATATAAACTGCTAGAAAAATCACTAAATATCACATGATCACCATCTCTTATACTAGCACATAACTGTTATTAAACAAGGATGTGATGTACTGTGACTTCTTAAATGGAGTCAGGAATCTCTCAGCAACTATGCCCAAAGAAACCTGTTAGCCACTTTACCTTTCTCTTCCATTCCTCACCCTAAGCTTTTCCATAATCTGCTCCATCACCATTTCCACAATATAATCTTTGTCAACTCTATGGCCTTTATATCTAAATCCCCCTTATCTTTTCCCAAACCCAGCATAAAAACCAATAACCCACTTTCTGTATAATCACTTTGTTCATATTTATTCTCCCATAACTTCATTATTTGTAACCTTTCTGCTTTCAAGCATTGCATTCAATCAACAGATGCCTAACATTTTTTATAACTTCCTTACACAATTTGCAGACTAAATCACCCATATTTTTCCATTTACATGTATATTCTCTTGTTGCTAAAGATCCTGTTCAAGCCTTAAACAATAAGCTACTTTCCTTACTATTATCATAAATTAACTTGCACCCAGTATTCTGTTTACTTCTATATATATTTAAACTGTTTTTACTCTCCATACTAGTTCTCCATTTCTCCAACTCCCTATTCTTTATTAATGCATCTATTCTTTTATCCCATTTCTTATCACTATAACACTCAACAATCCTCCTAACACAATCATCCCACCTTTTATACAAGTATACTGATATAAATTCTTTATCCAAATCCTTTGCATACCACATTACCTTCCTCATCCATCTTGTTGCCTATCCTTTACTCATAACTCAATTAAATACTATTTTGGCTATGCTTTTATTATCCATAAACTGCAACCTACCAAACATTTTCATTTTACTTTTTGCATCTCGTATAAAAACTTGACCATCCCATTTCTCCTTGAATTACTTCCTTTGCTGTCCATACCTCTGCATCTAATGCATGTCTTTCTACTTACTTTGTACTTTCTCTAAGTAATCTAATACCCTTTTACTAACACATAATTTATCATTACCATATGTTAACCCTGCTACTACAACAAGGCAAAATTCTCCATACAGTAGTGCTACCCTGTGCCAACCAGAGTAATCAATGGATGCCAGAAAGCTTGCACATAAAATCCCAATCTAGTGCCTACTCATCTACTGTATGGAGAGTTTTACCTTGTTTAATAACAATTATGTGGTAGTATAAGAGATGTTGATCATGTAATGTTTAGTGGTTTAACACTAATCCTGCCTAATAGGATAGTGGTGGCTATGGGTATTAACGAACCAAAGACACCAAAATGTATGGGTGCTGAACTGAGTTCAGACCTATATGACTATATAAGCCATTGAGCTTAGATTGAAAATATCGTGTTTTCAATTTCATTCTCATAGTTTTGTAGTTAAGTAGAGTTAAAAGGTGGCTGCTGGAGGGTTGCATTAGATTCTAAGATCTTGGTGCAGTGCTCTCAGATCCAAGGCTCCTCACTGATGAATTCCACAAGCCAGAAGCTAGTCTGTGGATATTGGATGAGTAGGCACTAGATAGGGATTTTATGCACAAGCCTTCTGGCATCCATTGATTACTCTAGTTGGCACAGGGTGGCACTACTATATGGAGAGTTTTACCTTGTTCTGTTAGAAAAATGTGATAACATTAATAAAGTATGATCTGGTTACTTTTGATTTATAAATATATTGAGAGAATATGTGTTATTGTTTAAACAGTACAAAATTTGTTTTACTTTTATGCTAATATATTGTGATTTTGAATCAATGTGTGAACATTAACAGTCACAGAAATTTGTTCACTAAAAGGGTGAAAAATAAGAAATTAGTGTTTAGAGCAAATCAAAAGTCATACATTATGGAATTTATGTTGATATTCAGAGTGACTTTTTAAACTTTTTAACATCTATCTATACTGTGCATATAATTAATGCCTTAATGTATGTTTTCTGCAATTTGACGGCATTCTAATGATATCAAGATTGTCAATGTTTTTTGAATTGTTAGTTATTATTCTTCATCTTCGTGTTGCAATTTATATCAGTGGAAAGGATTAATTTGATTAATTTTTAATATTTGATTGATGCTGCTTTTTAGCTTTTTTTTTTTTGTTAAGTTTTTGAGAATGAACACACACACACACACACACATATATATATATATTAAATTGCTGGAAGATCACTACATAAATTCATGTTATGTTTTTTATTAACAAAATAATTTCAAACATCTGGAACAGTAATGATTTCTGTTTTAATTCGCAGCATTAAGTAGTCAATAGATATTTAATGACACTATAGTCAATTCCTTCAGATTCATGGACACTTTCTTGCATAACATATTTTATTTTAAAATATAAGCATGATATTTTGTTTTCAATATTTTGCTTATACTTTAACATATATATTGTGATAGTACAAAATTCCAATAGATCTGCAAAATTATGATTACCCATATTATGGATAGCCGGTATGAGGGCACCACTAAGTGTATATCCTAGCACTAGATCGAGAGGTTCTTCAATTGTTGTGATTATTTATTTTCGTAGCACTGCTACATAATATTTTATGGCGTAATCTCTCACAAACTCTAATAATTATGATTTATGTTTTCCCTGGAGGACCCGATTGCTGTTAATTCTATAATTAAATTAATAAAAGAGACATTCAAGTATGGCTTTATTAATCTTTATACCCTATTTTTTTCCTATCTCCTTTTCTAATTCTCTCTTTACAGCTTTTCAAATTGACTTGATCTATTTTAAAAAAAATACTTGCAAAAATTAAACTCCCTCAATTACTAATTTTATAATAGTTCTATTATTTAACATTTTTATAATCTTTTCCGAGGAACGCACTATTACAGCTCTACAACTGGCAACGGCCCAAATTTATTATGGAGACCCTGTCCAAATAGGGGTGAACATAAAGGTGATTTAATGAGTGAGCTATATTGTACTACACTCTCTGATTCTCTACCTTCATTTATGTCAAATAATTTTATAAAACCAAAAAAACAGAATAAAAACAACTCTTTTTTTTTTCTTCATTTATATATAAAAAAAAATTTTAAAAAAAATAAAATAAAAAAAAAATAAAATTTAAAATAATAATTATTTATAAAATTTTTTTCTTATATTTTTTTTTTTTTTTTTAATCATTATTTTAAATGGTTTTTTTTTTTTTTTTGATAAAAAAAAAAAAAAAAAAAAAAAAAATATTTTTTTTATTTTTATTTTTTTTTTTTTTTTTTTTTTATTTATCATTAAATGATAGCATAAGTTTCCAGGTGTTTGCTTATGACCGAAATTTTAAGTGACTTCACTACCCCCCCCCCCTCTTTTTTGACTTTCAATATCGAGCAGTTAACATTTTGGGAAACTAACCTATACAAATGTTTGAGTATAACAAAGGTAAATAAAAAAATAAAAAAAAAAAACTAAATAGAACAAAATAATACAGCATTATACCCCCTTTTTAATTTGGTCAAACAACATGATAAATCCCCTTAAAAAAATCCTTACTCTATTGTTGAAACTATTAATGTACATCCGACATAGTTGACCGAGTCTAGATTAATATCACACTAATTATAGAATAAAGTTCACTTAAGCAGCAGTTTATAGTTACCCTGATTGATCAGCTGTTAATTTTTCACCACGAGGATACAATCCATATGTGACATTAGTTCATAGGATTGGGCATGGATTCTTTTTAGTTCTCTGGCCCCTGAAGACATCTTTGAATAGCTGGCTTGCTTCATATTTTTCATAGATAGAAATTACTTGGGCAGTTCCAGATGTAGCTGGGAGACACTTTTCCCCAAGAGGGAAGTTTCTTGATGTTCTATAGCCAGAGAACATTTTCATAGCAATGTATATTAATACTTTAATGAAAAAATTTCTTAATAATCTTAAACAAAAGAAAATGCAATTTATAAGTTTTTCTGCGAACAGGATTCACACCTTTTTGGGTTTATTTTTAGATAAATATTGTCACTTAACAATTTCCTCCTTTTTTTTTGAGCAATTTTGAATTAAAGAAAAAGTTTTTGATTAATTAGCGCCATGTAAAACTGATAGACTCTAACAATATTTTTAATTACAAATATGTTTTTTAGCTTGAGTTTCAACAATAGAGTTAATTGTAAACCTCTCTAATCCCCCCATCCCCCACTCACATTTTCCCATGAAACACACACAAAAATAACTTTTAAGAAAAAACATATTTCAAGATACCTAGTTTATCTTGAGCTATAATTACTTTAAATAAATTAAAAGAAAATCAAATGAAGAAATTCTGATTTCCTTGTGAGATTAAAAAAAAGTTTAATTGGTTTAATAAGGATAATATATTTTTAATAACTGAAGCTTTTTTCGATATATGTTAAATTAAAGTCTGGGTTTATTGACTGCTGGCTTATTTTTGCTATTGGTGTAGGAGACTCTAGAAATCTGGATGTGTCTTTCTGTTATGGCTCTTCCATTTTCGATTTATTATTTTGGAATGTTACTATATCCCTTTTTTTTTTTTTATAAGTGGCAATCTTGGGCAACTAATCTTCTAGGAATTATTATTTGCTATATAAATATTTTCTTTTATAGTTTTTTTAACTAATTTTTATTTATATCAAACAATGGTGACTGGCTGTCGTCCACTCGGTCTCTGGCCTTTCCACTCGTACTTGTTTTATCCTGGAACTGCTTTCACTATGTTGCTTGCTCAACTATTTGGCGGTGTCCTATTTAATTATTTTCTAGACTCAATGTCGTTTCCTCTTGTTCAATGATTCCAGATAGATAAATTTACAAAAAAAATTATTATTATTATTTAAAAAAAAAAACTTGTTACATAAGTAACTACACATAAATATTGACCAAATCTGAATTTAACAGCTTTATATGCATGTACCAATCAGTTCATCAACGTTATTCCAAGGTGCAATGCCATCTGTGGCAACATCTGTATCGTTAGCTTCCCCTAGGGATTTTCAACTAATTATTTCATTTGACTGTAGGCGTTTATCAATAATTAGACACTCATACGTTTTATTTTACAATTATTATTTTATACAAAACTATATATATATTACACTATTTTTATTTGAAAATTATGTTTAATACAGTAATTAGCGCACCTATACTTTTATAATATGACCAGAGCTGACAAAAGTTTACATATATATTGCTCGTATCATACTATTAAAATGAAAATTCTTCAAGTGATTGCCTTAATTCCCAAGTCAAACAAATTACATGCAATAATATATAAAATACAAATTAAAATATTGTGGAAATATTAAAATACACGGAAATGAGCTGTGTAAGGACTAGAGATGTCCCAGATAAATGGCAAAATGCCTATCCAAACTTCATATTTAGCTTTATTTACTTGTTTTCTGGTAAAGCCATGATTCCAACATTGTACTCCATCCTTAGCACTTTATCACTAGCACACCGCATGCATATTCCCGTAAGAACTTCTTATTAATATTGATTTAAATGAATCCCAGTAATGTGCAGTATACCTTTATCTTAGTATTAGAATCAACATTCGTGTGAGCTTCACTCTTAATAACTTTAGATTCCCTGTTTACATTTAATTAGTCGTTTAAATTGCTTTAATACTTTACATAGCTCGCACATACTTATCTTGTAATATAATAGACACATTATAATATAAAATAACTCAAGTAAAAGTACAAATAAATATATATATATATTTATTTTGTTATCAAATCTGGAGGGCATACTTTATAACTTTATATACTTCAATAAATAGTGTAGTAATTAAATAGTTGCTTTTGTTTATTTATACGGGGTGCAATCTAAGTTACAGACCCATATTAGGCTTATCTTTGGCACATCTATAAGTTATTGTTAGACGAACCTAGGGCTATTTTAATTTTAGAGTCTCTTGTTTCTCCCTGACCACTAGCACCAGCAAGAAGTTATATTATTAGTAGCATCAGATGTGTTATCACGTAAATGGTGTTGTGAAGCTTAGACTTTGGATTTGAACTTGAGATTTCTGGGAGGCAACCCTTCCTAGTGTTGAGTTCTATGTCTGGTGTTTAAATTCTGCAGTGTGTTAATGAGATAGACGAATTTTGACTGTTACAATACTAACTCTTTGACAAGAGACCCTTATATAAAATTTATAATTAATATATTACATTTGGATACAATTTGGATATGCAAAGTTTTTTTTCTTTTAACCAAGGTATGTATTTGTCCTCTTCATTTAATATTTTATTTAATCAGAATATATTTTAAAAATTTAGCTTGATATTATATAATATTCCTGTAACTTTTGTTATTATTGTCAGAGTGTCACTAAAATTTAAGTTTATGTGCAATAAATTTAGTTTATGGTATCACAATATAAAAGTCTATGCTATAACTACAACACAGTTTGAACTTTTACATTATGCAACTACCCTCAATTACCTGATATGAAAAACAACTATTGATGAAGCTGGGCATCACTTTGCCATTGCTTTTAATAGCAGTTGCCAAGCAACCATTCTTTAGGGAAAACAGTGTTAGTAATAAAGTATAGAACTAAATATATATGTACTATGCATGAGTCATTCATTATTTTATACATTTTTTTCATAATCAGATTATTAAAAGGAGCGTAAATGATTTAGTACTGTTAAAAAAAATGATGGTTTAAGAAGAAATGCATAGACTTTAATCGCTAAAATATTATCATAAGTATTTAAAAAAAACCTTCAGTTTTTCAGTAAATAAAGATGTTTTATTAATATAAAAGTGAAGTTTAATTTATCACAATATTAAAATATATTATTAAATGTATTTCCATTAATAAGATTAATAGTTGTCATTTACATTTAATATGTAAAGCAGTAAAGACGTATATCCAAATATTTATATGTTAATTACTTGTACTGTATTTATTCTAGTACAAATTAAATTGGCAGTTTAGAAATCAAATTCTTTAATTTCTTAATGGGAATATTCTATTTGTTTTAAATATTTGGTTAGTTTGATTTATGCAACGTAGGTTGTATACATTTTTTTTTGTCTTAAAAATAACTTGAGAGAGAGAAAGGGAGAAAACTATTTTTGTGTATATTAAATAAAAAAAAATATCATTTTTATAAGAAAATAACTTCTTATCGCAAAAAGCCATTATCCATACAAAGCATAGTAGTCGATCGCTAATTAAAGATGGCAACTCCAAGAAGAGAAAGCATGAATTTGAAGACAGAAATCATACAAAAATTGAGTTGAACTATTAGGTCTCAACAGGTGGTGTGCAGAGACAAAAAAAGTGATTACGGATATAAAAGGAAAAGCATATAGGATTGAAAAAAAAGATAAAAAAAGAAAGTGAAGGAGAAATTTCAGATCTTTGCTTACGGGAAAATCAGTCATGAAAGAAAGAAAAAGAAGAGAAATAAAACCTTGCACAAAGTCATGTAAAGTGTGCCAGTTTATCTTAAAATGTACGATTAGAAGAATTCACACCTGATGTTGTGTAAGACCCTGAGTGAAGTCATCTACAGAATGTAAACCCACAGATTATTTATGTACTGCCCCAGTACCAGACTACAAATCCTCTCATTCAAAATAAACCCATGCATGGTAGAACTTATGATGTGCTATGTCAACAGTAACTTACCGGTAAGAAACTTTAAAGTGACCACTATTTGTAAAACTTTGTTTTTCTCCTTCGAATTAGGACAATTATATTAAGTGTTTGTTTAAATTTAATGGAAATCTTAGAAATGGTTTTACCCTATTTAATCTCTTGTTATTATCATTGTTAAATTTATTGTTATTCTAACCTTAGTAAAGATATTTTAGTAGGTTAATAAAGGTAATAATATAACTTATGTTGGTGTTAATTATTAAATATTGTTTATTGAAATTTCTTAGAAAATTCAACATGATGATGCTAGTCAATGAATAAACTGCTGATTGTGTACTGGAAAATACAGTCCTCTGGGTATTTTAAATAGGGCATTTAGTGTTCGCTTAAGAAAAAGGGAGGGGAGGAGTCAACCAGTGAACTCTCAGATTGAGTTCTGGCATCTTAAACAATAAAAGCTGGTTTCCTTTCTTATTTTTTTTCCATGAGTAAATTTATATTGTTTAAAATAGGATTAAATGACCTGGAAAAATAATTGCTGCGGATAAGTTACTTAGAATGATGCAGATAGGAAATTTATAATCGAATGCAATTTGGTCACTGACTACGAAATTGTAAGTCATATAATAAAATCCTAATTATACTGTGAACGGTACATACTTATGATCCTTTTAAATTCAGATAAAATGGATCACACACACACACATATATATTTGAGTTACAATTATTGTCTGTAATGTGTTATTCTTCAGCAACGTGGGAAGTTGAAAGACACTACCACTTATATTTCAGAAATACATACCTCGATTATGAATAAATAATCAGAAAAATAATTACTTACCAAACTTATCTAACATTTTACATTAAATAAAGTATAGTGATGTTTTGATCAAATTTGTATAAATATCAACAAAAACGAACTTACCAGTTTTTGTTGTTTATTCTGGTATATGCTTTTGTTTTTACATAATTATTATTTTTCATTATAAACAATAGAAAAAATAAAAAATTTTGATGAAAAGTGGTTTTTAAAATTATTTTGTAATAAATGAATGATATTTAATATATTCTTTAGAATTAGTTTATGTTTTAATAGATGGAGGTACTAAAATGTTTAAAATATCTTCTATTCATCTAAAAAAGATATAATGTTAGTATATTTTATTGGACACAAAGCAAGATACATAATTAACCACAAGAGTGGTTAAATATTGATTATTTTTGGGATAATAATCTTAATAAAAATGATATTAAAAAGAAAAAGAATCGATAAATAAGTTAAAAAAAAGAAAAAAGATTTCTTATTGTTTACAAATTTAAATTTGCTTATATCATCTCTAAGACTAGAATTCAAGGTTCAAAGGTCAATCATTCAAACTGAAATAAAATATTAAAAAAAGATTTCATTTTGTTTGGTAAATGTCAAAGTTATAAAAAGATTTTTATATTGGAACAAATATTTTTATTGCAATTAATAAAATTAGTTTTAAAAAAATGGTAGGAAAGATGATGAATACCATTTATTTTAAAAAAGGTGATTTAAAAATTGTATTATAAAAGTCATGTTCTGCCTGTTTCACTAGTGTGTTTTTGTTTTACAGTCATCATAAAACTTTAAATTTATTTTTATTAAACAATTAAGTTATGAACAAAAACAAATATTATAAAATGGGCATAATGTGTCATGGCTAAATCCAGAGAGTCATCCTATACAATGAAGCCTGGATTAAGTATTTATCTTTGGTTTGATATGTGATCAAACTTCAATTGCTATTTCTAAATTATGCTTAACCTATGGGAAAAAATTATGTTTACAAGTGTTTGTTAAATGAAAGTACTCTCTCTCTCTTTTTGGAATACTTGTCTTTAGGGAGGTGAAGCAATATGATCCAAGGAAATATGATCTAAGTAATTAAAAAAATAAATCAGGTAAAAAAGTTGAAAATTTAATGATTTAAAATTTTTAAGGATGAATTTATGGCATCTCAAATTTTTGAATAGTCTCCATAATGTAAAACAAATAAATGAAGAAAAATGCTAAGCTTAACAAAAAGGGAATTTTAAACTGGAGTCTTTTATAAAATTTTTAGTGTTTAAAATATGTGATCATCTAAAAGAGGGTAATATTTAAGTATTTATGATTTATAACTTAATTTAATTGTATTCTGATATTTTGTCTTATTGTATATCTCAGTCTTATTTTATAGTAGATATTTTTTCTTTGTTATTTATTAATCCAACCTCTTGTCTCTTTTCATAGATTCAGACAAATTAAATAATTTAAATGTTACAATAGCCAGTGAGAGAAATCTCCGATTGTTATATTTATGATAGCTAGTGGGATAAGAGTTCATACTTAATTCAAAATCAGTCATCATATGCTTTAATAATATTGAGGGTCTTGAATATCCTTCCATGAATTTTTCAGTATTGGGATGACACTAATGCATAGAGGATTTTATTTCTTTTTACTTACATGGGAGTGATTTAATGGTCTGGAAAGGTGACCTTAGTCTAATATTTTATTACTAAAGCTAGGTCTGGCCATTATTATAATGAACTATTAAATGAAATTATGTTTTTTACTCATGTTATTTCTTCATTATTATTTGGATTATTTCCTTATGCCAAAATAGATCATTGCAACTGGCACCCAATATGGGGCTCAAGAATGAACCCGAGTATCTAATACTAAACATAAATTGATACAATTGACATTCAGTGTGGATGTTTGATACTGATCCTTGTTACTTGATAAATAGCAAATAATAATTTGGTGAGAGACATGGGAATGGAGAGGAAGCTAATAGTTAAATTACTACTTGAATTGAATTTTATATTTGTTGAATTTTGATATTAAAGGAAAATATGGGCAAATTATATAAATTAAATTGCATAAGGAGGGCAAACTACTGAAATGGCAGGTAATAAAATCATGAGGCAAGCAATAATAAGTACAGCTATAGAGTGAAAGAGTGAATGATCATACCAATCCATTGAATAAGAAATCAAGTACAAATAATTTTAAAATAGTTCATTAAAAAAGGTAATTATTGTAGTTAAATATGATTAATTAGATGCATACTAGATCAAAAACTGAAATGCAGGCACCAGAAAAAGAATTAGAAAATGTTTCGAGTGAGGAACACTGTAATGATCAATTAGAAGTCTCAAATAATGATAAGTTTATGGCAATGATGAAGGAAATGATTGAAAAACAAAATGAAAAGTTTGAAAAGCTTGAAAATCAAATGAAAGAGATGACCGTAAAATTTGAAAACCAAAGTAAAATGTTAGAAAAACTTGAACATCAAAATAAAGAGATGACCATAAAATCTGAAAATCAA
This sequence comes from Epiperipatus broadwayi, assembly GCA_028023455.1. Classification (NCBI taxonomy): domain Eukaryota; kingdom Metazoa; phylum Onychophora; class Udeonychophora; order Euonychophora; family Peripatidae; genus Epiperipatus; species Epiperipatus broadwayi. The sequence continues at coordinate 1,784,353 of JAQFVV010000181.1, read as the reverse complement.
AGTAAAATATTAGAAAAAATAGAAAATCAAAACAAAGAAGCAGCTATAAAATTTGACAAACAAAATGAAATGTTTGAAAAACTGGAGTCTCAAATTAAAAAGGGATATGAACAGATGAGGGAAGAAATTATAAAAGAAATATAGGAAGATTTAACTCAGATTGAGAATAAAGTCAAAGAGGCATGCCAGGAAATAGTCAAAATAGAATTGCTACATGAGGTAATAGAAGGGAAAAACTATTGTTAAAAGGTTTGAAAATAAAGAAATAGAATGTTCTGATAGTGTAGAAGAAATAAAATACATAAAAGAGCATCAAAGCTTAGATATGAAACTTCCAAATGTTGAACAGGTATAACAAAGTGAGGATAGTCAACAAACATAAATGAAGCATGGGTGGAAAATAAAATTATTATAAAAGAAATGAAAAATTAAGAAAATAAGTTTTATAATGATATGATGGGAATGGTAAATTTAGAAATCCAAATAATTGATTATAAATGTGTAGCACAAGTTTATAAAGTCATATATTGTAGAACAAAGCAAAGGTTGAAAATAAATATTAAAAGAGTCACAGCTATAATAGCAAATAAAAGGGTGAATAGAGCCTATAGAAAACCTTATCCACTAGAGTGGAAAATTCATAATAAAGGTGTCCATATGATAGATCAGCGTTTCCCAACCTTTTTGGCTCTCCCCGGGTGACCCCTTATTCTCTTCTTAAAAATAATGTTTTTTTGTGTTTTTTGTGGTGTTTTTTTTTTTATTATTTTTATAGGGGGGTTTCCAAAAAAAAAAATTATAAATAATATTAAAAAAAAAATTTTAAAAAATTTTATTGAAAAAAAAAAAAAAAAAAAAAAAAGAAAAAGGAAAAAAAAAAAAAAAATGATAGATGGTAGTATAGATAGGGAAAATTTCTTGTTATTCCATTTGGGAATGCTGCGAATAATTGAAAATTACATGGTGAAAGGGAAAACAATTCCAGTTTAATCCTGCTATAAATTTGGATGGCTTTATCTCAGCAAAGACCCAGGACCTGATCAATGAATTAATGAGCTTATGTATGAATAGAAAACAATATATAATTTTACATAATTTTTTTCTAAAAAAAGTATGCCTAACCTTTATTATAACAGTTGAAAAATATATTGAGAGAAATACTAATTTTGAGATGTAAAAAAAAACTGCCAGTAAAAATAAATGTTTATAGTTAAGATTGCTGTTATATCTTTTGAAATTAAGAATCATGGCTAACATAAAGGTGAAGTTATTGACTTACATGATCTTATATTCATAGAAAAAAATCAACATTTACAGAATATGATCTCTTTATTTACTGTTATATTATTATTCTGTATGAAGAGATAGGAGGTTTGAAAGTGCTCATTCTATTGACTTCTCTTCCAGACAACTGTTCTGTGCTGGTCATATGAAACATAAAGTTTGCAGTTTATGATCAAAGCAAGACATTAATGAAAACAGAAATATAAACTTTGCAGGTTATGATCAGAGCAAGACATATTAATGAATATCAGAAGATCTAACAATAAATAAGCAGAAGACCTCTAGCCAGACTTTTCAGTTTGATGATAAAGTTATGATTTAGATTAATCCCGTAAGTCATCATGAAAATATGTCTATAAAAAAATTTCAAAAATTTTATGATGGCCCATTTACTATCATTTGCCAATATAACAATAGTGCTTTTGTACTGGCTAATGAAGGAATATAAAAGTGAAATGTGTTAAAAGAGAACTTTAGTGATGATGGGTAAAGTGTAAAGATATAGGATGTAAAAGTTATAGTATGTATACTAATTGTGGATTGAAAATATTTGTATGATTAAGCCTTTTCTTTGAGGAGTCAGCTGAACTGCCGGTGTGTGCTTGTGCTCAAAACCTCAAGTACGTTGGTAGTGGAGCACCAGTTGAAAGATATCCGGGGCTCATTACAAGTAGCAGGTAGAAAGGAATTTCCAGTGAAGTGAAAAATAATTATAATTTGTAAGATTAAAATTGGACGTTCAGTAGAGTTTTCCTGAGTTTCGTAAAGCTATCCAAACTCAAGAGTCCCTGGTTAGTAATCATTGCACTAATTGGTTCACAATGTAGTTGCAACATTCTTAAGAAATTAAAATTCGTTTTAGTTAACATTTAGTCAGTTTACTTTAGTATTGGAAGTGATTTTAAACTTAGTACCTCTATTATTTTGATCTCCAGCTCATTATCAAGGTCAATTAATATTTACACAGTTTACTTTCATATAGAAAGTGATTTTAAATTTGGTACCTCTCTCACTTGTAGCTCATTATCAAGATTAACATTTACTCACTTTACTTTAGTATTGAAGGTGATATCAAATTTGCTCTCTCACTTGCTTAATCTCTAGCTCATTGTCAAGATTATATATATAAAAATAGAATATATAAAAATAATAATGTTAATGTTTAGGGTAGAAATAAAATCATCTAATATCAAAGATCTCAATTAACTTATTTTATTTCTAACCTGGTAGGAGGGCAATGTATTGGTTGCAAAGAAAAATACATAATTGACAAAAAGAGTTGTTAAATGTTTTTTTAAAAAAAGGTTTCTTTGTTTGCAAATTTAAATTTGCTTATGTTGTCGCTAAGATTAGAGTTCAAAGGTCAATTATTCAAGCTTTGAAATAAAATATGATTTAAAAAAGATGAGTTTTAAAAAAATGATTGGAAAGATGATCAGTACAATTTATTTATTTAAAAAAAGGTGTTTTAAAATTTTTATTAATAGTTTGTATTCTGCCAGCGTTTCTAGTCAGTTTTTGTTTTACAATCATAGCTTATTTTTATTAAACAACCAAGTTATGAATAAAAAGAAATATAAAATGGTCATAAAAATACATTGTGTCTAGATCCACATTTATCCTATACAATGTAGCCTGGATTAGTTATTTATCTTTGGCCTGCCAATTACCTACAGTAAAAATTTACGTTTGCAAGTAATTGTTAAATAAAAGTCCTCTCTCCTGGAATATTTGTCTTTAGAGAAGTGAAGAAAAACCAAGGAGATATGACCTAAATAATTAAAAAAAAAAATAAATCAGCTAAAGAAGTTGAAAACTTAATGATTTTAAATTTTCAAGGATGGATTTATAGTGTCTTAAATATTGGAATGATTTCATAATGTAAACAAACAAATAAAGAAAAATGTTAAGCTTAACAAAATGGAATTTTAAAACCGGAGACTTTGATAAAATCTTTAGTGTTCAAAATGTGTGATCACCTGAAGGAGGGTAATAAAATGTAATAGTGACCTGACATTTTATATATGTCATTATATAATAAATATTTTTTCTTTTTAATATTTATTAATCCAGCTTCTTGTCTATCTTCTCATAGATTCTGACTATTTGAATAATAAAATAAGTATTATAATAGTTCTAGTGAGAGAAATCTCAGATTGTTATTTTAAGATAGCTAGAGAGATAAGAGTTAATATTCTACTCAAAATTAGTCATGGCATGCTTTAATAATAGTGAAGATATTGAATATCCTTTCATGGATTTCCCAGTGTTGGAATGGTGTTCTGGTTTTAAATCTAATATAAATTTATAATCCATAGAGGATTTAATTTCCCTTCAGTTACTTAGGAGTGATTTAATAGTCTGGAAAGGTGACCTTAGTCTATAATATTTTATTAATAAAGTTAGGTCTGATCATTAGTATAATTTACTATTAAATGAAATTATGTTTTTACTTCTATCTTGTTTCATTTCTGTTATTTGGATTATCTCTTTATGCCAAAATTAATCACACTTGTATTTTAATAATAATTACAAATAGTAAGTTTGATTAGACCATGTATTTTTTTAAAATCAATTTTTATCTCTTGAGATTGTAGTTGCATATTAAATTTCATTTTTCCCCATTATATTTTAAAAAACTTTAAAGTTTTTTTTTTTTTTTTTCTGGCTTTTTTATTTTATTTTAAAAACTGTCATTAATATCTTAAGGCAATTTGATGGATCTTTTTGTTAGAACAATTATTTAACTTAAAAATATGAAATAAAGAATTGTTCTTTTCAGAGTTCTTTAAAATTGTTATTTTTAAGTGAAAAACGATATTAAATTATTTTTGTTTTACAGCTTCAAACATTTTGTAAAAATATTTAGAATGGTTTTTTTAAACTGCAACTTAGTAATTTTTATTTATTTATTTATGAAATGTATGTTCACTATATTTAGAATATTGAACAAGATTTGTTTCATCATTACTCCAAGTTTCAGCATCACCCCCCCCAATTCATGTTGTGTAATTGCATTTTCGTTTTACTCTTTTGTCAATTTCTCTTTGAATCTGTTGTAATCTGAAAGCATTAAACAGTATTATTATATATATAATTTTGGTATTCATCTACTGGGCTAGCTATATTCGATTTTCTTTTATAATTGTTTTTTTTTTTAAATGTCATGAAATAATTCTGGGATAACTAACCCCATAAATTTAAGATTCAATGTACTTTACATATCTAAAAATCTAGATTCATAAAAGAGATCAAAAATACAACTGAAAACTGAGATAAAAATGAAACATTTTCCTTTTATAAGAAATACTTTTCTTTTGTTTTTTCTTTTTAGAAATTAATTTAAAATAAAACTTTCTCTTCTTCATTAATATTGTTAAAATATTTTTATTTGAAAAAGAAATAGAAAGATTATACTTGGGGTTGTTCTTTTCAATTGTTTGATTGTTATGTTTTTTTAAACAATTTTTTAAGTAAAAATAAACTGCCTTAAAATGTTCTTCATTTAGATATTAGGTTGTCTATGAAGCTAAAGAAGAGTTTAGAGTCTTTTTGCATTGTCCACTCATGCCAATGTAGTGATGACTTTTTTGAGATTTTTGTGATGTAAAAAGAAAACAACTATAAGGTAGTGGGAATCCAAAGAAATAAGAAAGAAGTTTCATTTTAACCGTCTTTATTTGTTGTGGTTGTTATTGTTTCAAAGCCAGTCAGTTCATTTTTATTTGGTTTATTAATTTGATTTGTAATTTGTATTGAATGGAGCTGACACTTCTTGTTTTCTTAAAAGTTGATAATATTTCTACAATTGACCATAGTTTTCATCTCCTACTCCACATTTTTTATAAAGCAAATAAGAAAGACATTTACAAATTTTAAAGATAAATTTCACCCCTTACTACTCACTTTTTCTAAAGCAAATAAGAAAGAAATTGAAGAATTTTAAAAACAAATAATAAAAATTCAGAAACAATATGCCAATTACAAATAAGAAGAGGTTGTTTGAAATTATTCACAAATTAATTTGGAAAACTAATAGATAGTATTACGAGAAATCCAAATCAACCATGAAAACTTACAGTTGACTATATTTCCCACCCTCTTGACCACTCCCTCCCGCCACTGACCATTTTTTCAAAACCAAATAAGAAATTTGTAGGCTTTTTTTTATATAGTGACATCTGCAAAGCGCATGTGCATTAGCTTATTGGCTTATTGGTATTACAGTTTATAAAAACATCGCGCTATATAAAATAAATGTCTTGTTTATAATGGAGGCTATGATTATGGAGCAACAAGCGCTCTGAAAGCGCTTAGTCTGATGAAATTATAATATAAAACAAAGCCTACAAATTATTATATAAAAGTTTCACTGCAATGCAGCAGCGTATTATTAATTACAAAGTAAAGGTGAAATAAAATTTGTTATTACAAATAAGAAATTGGAAAAGCCAGAATAATACTAAAAATTCGAAAAAAATAAATAGTGAAAGTAATAAGGTTTTAGATTACACCTTGAATTTAAAAATTATGTAGTAGTAGTATTATGAAAGATCCCTCTTCCAAATGAAAAAAATTATCAGTTTATCGATTAGTTATTTCTGTATTCTTGTATGATGTTACAGTAATGTTTAAGAAAAAAATAAAAGTAGGTAGCAAAATAGATCGGTACCCAAATTTTTTGACAGTATACCCAGAAAACTATCCAGAAAAGTATCTGACTTTGGAATTTAAAATAATATGATTATTCACTAAGTCTGGGTTTTTATTATGAAACAATACTTTTATTATAGATGAAGCACTTTAGAAAAATAATCTGGGCAATGAAGTTTCAATAAAAGAATAATCTTATTTTTGCTATAAAATTGTCTCAGATTGACATTAATGAACAAATATTTTTTATTTATGTAGATCTTTTATTATATCAGTGAATAGTTCTCTGCAGTAATAGAAGAAAATATTTTTAATGCTTATTCAACAATGGTTTGTCAGTTATTATTTTTTATATGTAATATATTATAATCAAGTATGTTTGGATTTCATCCTACTTTTTTTATTTGCTCTGTTCAAAATAAAAATTGCTTCTCACATGAAAAATAATGATTATGTTTAAAATTAATTAAAAAGAGTGAACATTATATGAATAACCTTATTTAATTTTCTCAGCAATGCATTAGTTAAATTTGCTGGAAGATAGTTATGTTAATTAATATTAGTAGCTATATGTTGGATTATTTCCCTCATTTAATATTAATTGATAATATCTTTAACTTTTAAAATTCTCACAAAGTTACAAGCGATATTATTTTCTTCTTTTCAGATGTTGCTAGCTGATCAGTGACAGTACTAGGATAGTAATTGAACCTGGAACTTTTTAGATTCACGAATCTTGAATTTAAGATGATGCTATAACCAATTAAGTTATTCTGTCATACTTATGTATGATGGTTCTCCTAATCTCTCCACATTTTCCTAAAGCAAATTTAATGAATGGCTTCTAAATATTATGAATTATTACACTGACTTATGGATTATTTGTCATTGTCATATGAGTAGCTTCTTTGAAATTTCTTCCTAAATGATATTTAATTATCTTTTTTTGATTATAGTAATTATTATACACTCACTATAATAGAGTATTAAGAAAAAGTAACAGTTATTATTCAAAACTTTTACATTGCACTAAGCATGCTTTTGGCAGATGACTTCCAGAATTATAGTGCTGTTTTGTTTAGCAGTTGAAAATTATGTCTGCCAAAAGTATGCTTAATGCAATGTAAAAGTTTTGAATATTAACTGTTTCCTTTCCTTAATACTCAATTATAACAAGTTTCTAAAAATTTCTTTATTGTACTTTTTCATCTCTGTCAAATATTTTTGTCTTTTTCTAATTAAACATACTTTTTGGTATATACATGATGTGCTACCCTTTATGTAGGTTTTTTCCTAGTCATCAGTTTGTATTCTGTTACTCATTTTTCAAGTTTGTGATTGGTTTCACCAATAGACATCCTTTCCATATCCACAGTACTTTATAGATGCAGATGGTTTTTCAGCATTTCAAGATTAGGTTTTGTAGAAGTTAGGATTCCTTATAGTGTGTTATGGTTTGGGACAGCTGTTCTGATCTTATATTAATTGCAGACTTTATTTGCCTGATATCATGTATGGATGCACTACAGTACCAATTATTATTATTATTTTTTTTGATATTTGTTTTTGTTATCCATTTAAAATTTTGTTAATAACATCCGATGGATAACCATTCTTCATTAGAATTTGTTCTATGTAGATCTTTATTTTTTGAATCACTGGGTTTTCATTAGTTTTATTTGTTCCTGTAGTGATATTATAACTTTGTATTTTGTGTTTATGTTGTGATTAGATGTATATGCCAAGTATTTTCCTGAATGTGAATGGTGTTTCTGCAAACTATAGTTTTGATTTTGCTATGAGGAAATCTTATCATAAGAATATTTAAGAATGCCAATTTTTGTTTTTGTTTTGATTTTATTTGTAATTTAATTCAAGGGAATGTGTTAATGATGTGAATCTAGAATGGCCGTAATAGTGTTTTATTATATTGCCATATAACAAATTTATTATTGCTATAATGATGCCATACTTTATGATTGTGATGTAAATCTTTCTTGCTGAGTTAATAGCCATTCCTTGATTTTGTTGAAGAATTCCATGCTATATTGAAAGCATGTTCTTATGCATGTTAATAGTTCCATTATACTATCAATAAAAAGAGTTGTTCTGACTTGAAAGCTATTATTGTCATTTACTCTTTTTCATACAATTAACAATGTTTCATCAGATGGTACATTTATGAATAAACTTTTCACACCAAAGTGACCAGTATGTCAGTTCTTTCAATTTTCATAATTAATTTCATAAAGTGCTTAAAATCCTTGAAAAATAACTATATCTTATATGTTAAAAGATTAAGAACCTTTATTGACAACCATTGACCGAATGAATTTCTAGCATTAACAATAGTCTTAATGGAGATAGATTTTGCTAAGATATGATAATTTACTTTTTTTTCTGAATCAGGGACATACTGAAAAAACTGACTTATTGATAATTTTTGATATGCAAAGTTGATTCTCAGATGTAACATGTGATGAAACATTGCCAATTGTAAGGGAAAGATTAATTGGTAATAAATAGCCTAAAACCAAAATAACTTTTCTTATTGATAATGTAATGGAATTATTAACATGCTACATATATAACAGTAACATATTTCAATAAAACCTGAAATTTTTCCAGAAAATCTAGGTTATCTGCTCACCCTTGTCACTTGTGATTATCAACATTTATATGGAAGAACATGAAACAATAGCCATAAGAACTTTTTCATATCCACTTAAAGTCTCACTTCATGATGTCAATAATCCATTTATTATATGATCCACATGGTGAAGCATGATTATTAATAGTCTAGACACATGCCAATAACACATTTCTTCAATTAAATTTACAATAGAATCAAAACAATAACAAAAATTGTAGATATCTTTCATGGCAAAATTAAAATTATGGTTTTCAGAAAAGTCACATATACAGGAAAATACTTATTATATATATCTGATCATAGCAGAAATTCAAAACATGGAATTATATTATCATTATGGAACAAAAAAAATTTGACCAGAAACCAATGATTTGGAAGAAAAAAGATACTGATTGAAGAAACTCATGATAAATGATTATGTATCATGTATCATTAAGAAAACCTTAGATAGACAATAAAAAGAAGCATTATTGTGTATCTATACATACCAGAGATATCAAATAACTTAATGAGTCTGCAATCAATATAACATAGAAAAGCTTTCCAAAGCCATAGCCCAATATGGGGAATTCTTATTTTTATAAAACCTAAATCTGAAATACTGAAAAACAAAAGCTCTATCTATGAATTACCATGTAAATGTGGAAGTATGCTGACAAAACCACTGCCCCATTGAAAAGTGATTAAAAGAGCACAAGCTGATGATTAGAAACGAGGAACAGATGCTTCTAAAGTAGCAAACCACATATGTAGGAATTAACATATGCTCAGTTGGAAAAAGACAAAATATTGGACAGAGAGAAAAAGAATTAAAAAGAAAATTTAAAGAAGCTGTTTATGTTATAGTGCAATTAATGTAAACATGTTCATTGTATCTATTAAGAAAAGAATTATTATTTTTAATTCATAAATAATATATTTAGCATGCTTTCACCTATCCACTAGTCATATTTATAGAATGTAACATTATAACAGATGGTGGCTGTTATATCAGGGTATTTAAATATTCTCTGTGAAAATGTAAATTATTTAATTTACATAATCCACTTTTTCGACAAAGGGATTTGCGCTTTCTGTCATATCTTTCAGAACACCCTATACTGACTATCAGTGGCCCAAAGACGTGACCATATTGGATTTTGTGTTCCAATAATATAGATTTGGATTCTGTGTTGGTTTTGGCCTGTTTATAAAAATATTTGTGCTAGGGAACTCTAATTTTTGGCATTGTTTATCAAGTGATTTAATGTGGGCAGGGTCTGAAAGCTAACACTGTATGTAAAAGAGCAAATTTTAATTGTTTCATGATACTCTGGGTATGTATGGCAATGATATCCATAGTTTTTGCAACCGGTTTTGTTGATCTATTTTTAATTTTGGAGTAAAATTTCTGACCATATTGATAAGGTACTTTTGTTTGTAGCCTACTATTACACAAAGCCTTAATATATGCTTCAATGTTTGTTTTGGTGTCAGATTCAAATTTATATAGTTTCAAGTTTCGATATACAAACTCTTTAAGACCTGCTTACTTGTTTGCAGTAGTGGTTGTCAACTTAGGGTAAATTGCTCCTCTAATTTGGGTAACCCAACAAAACTTGATGCAAAACCATGGATATCACTGCCATATATATCCAGTGTATCACAAAACTTAAGTAAAATTTGCTCAGATATATATAAAGTAAGTTTTTGGACTCTAACCACATTATACCATTTGATAAACAATATCAAAAACAGACTACTCCTGAAGCAGGCCCTCCAAGTTGTTTACAAGAATGAATGCAAGGACTACATTTGCAAGGCTGTTTGCTTTGGTGAATCTCATACAAATATTGCAACTAGTTGTAACCCAGCACAAATATCTTTATAACTGGGCCAAAACCAACACTGAATCCAAGTCTATATTCTTGGAACATGAGATCCAATATGATCACATCTTTAAGGCCTCAGAAGGTTACTATAGTGTCTTCTGAAAGAGATGAAGAAAGTACAAAATCAAGACAGCCTGACATATAGCCAATAATGCGCAAGCTATTAATAAGAAAGAGACTTGTATCCCTTTATTGAAAAAGTGGTATGTGTAAATTAAATATATTACATTTTCACAGGAATATTTAAATATCCTGGTATAACCAACATCACCTGTTATAATGTTAGATTGCTATGAATATGACTAGTGGATAGTTGAAGGCATGCTAAACATTATTTATGGATAAAAAATTTTTTCATAATAGACATAGGCATGCTTTTACATTGAATTGAGTAAATAAATATTGAATTATAGTGTTAATGAGCACAAACTAATGATTAGAAAAGAGGAAATAGATGTATCTAAAGTAACACACCACATTTGTAGTAATTAACATATGTTCAGTTGGAAAAAGACAAAATAGCGGCAAATAATTCCATTAGTCAATCTAGTACGATAATTCATAATGTTTAGAAGCCACTTGTTAACTTTGTCTTTAGGAAATGTTGAAAAATCAGGAGTAATATTGTAGATAAGTGTATGAAATTTCTACAAATTGTTGGCTTTGACAGAATCGCTCAGTTGGTTAGAGCATCAATTTAAATTCAATATTTCAAAATCTAAAGGTCTAGGCTGAATTCCCATCCTAGTTCGGTCATTGGTCTGGCCAGCAACCCCTTGAGCAAAGAGGAGTATAATACCACTTGTATCTTTCTATTATATACTAACTTGTTCATATTATTAACAGTTGAGTAAATAGTTTGAATTTTTCTAAAAATATTTAAGAATGAATTTTAGGTAATGGAAATAGTCCATTATTTAGTTATTACTAAAATATTCTCATAAATTTTCAAACGCATGTTAATATCTATTTGCCTGTCTATTTATTATCTATATCCATCCATCCATCTATTTATCTACCTATCCACCCAATTACCCACCCACTTACCTATCTACCTGCCTATCTATTTATATTGCATAATGGATTACTATATGAGTGATTAAAGTTTCTTATTGGTGTCCAGAACTCCAAATTATAATCCATTAGTTCTCTTTTACTTTCCACTGACATAATGCTTGTAAGTGAACATATGCTTAGTGATGAAAGATCTAAAACTTAAGGGCTTGAAAATTAGACAAATTATATTGTCTACAATTTGTCAAATATATAAATGAATGTAACTAAATGCAGCCAAATCATCTTTTTATTTTTCTTTATTTTATAAATGTGAATTAGATAATTAAGTTTAATTAGATAAAATATTTCTCATTGTTATCTAAGTCATAGTACCATTTATGTTGTTATGTATCTATTCCTCTGATGTTGATAATTTTTGAGAGTATGGGAATTCATCACAAGTGCTGCCTAAAAGTTCTATTTGTAAAAATATTTCATTTGCCAGAATATGTGCTATCATTTCTACTGAAATGTATTGTGGCATAATTTTACAGTTACATCAGTATTAAGTGACAATTTTGCTAATTGATATATAGGCTGACTACCCTTTTTTTTTTTTTTTAAATAATTGGACTTCTGGACCAATATGAACTCTCTTTGGTATATTTTTAACTACTGATATATTTGAAGACAAAATCTTGTCATTTTTGGTTTTTGAATGTGTAGTAACAACATTAACTTTATCAGCAATGCTCAATTTAATATGAATTATGATTGTAATTGAATTTTTTAAATTTCATTTTGCTTTTAATATTTTGTAACTTTGTGAATGACTGCCAATTTTGATGATATATGTATATATATATATCATATTGTCAAACACCTGATTTTTTGCTATGTTTTTTCTTTATGGATTGAGTAATTTGTATGTCAAGTATTGTACTTTATATAATTATGATGGTTCATTAAAGTGTTTTTTTTTCCATCCATCATTATTACTATTATTTTTTTTAAAATCCATTTTTAGTTTTTTTTTTAAAGCATTGATCTGTTCTCTTCAGGGAGCAGGCAAATGGATATCAAATAAGTTAATTCTTTTCACTATATGATACTGTTAGGTGAAGTGCATAGTGTATAGCTTAAAGAATGATTTTTTGTTTGCAAATTCATCATTCATTATTATTTTGCTCAAGATATTGCCCTACTGATTAAAGCAAGATCACATTTTAACAATATTATAATAGCACATTTTTCATTGAAGTCTATAATGATCCTTTTTTATTTATTGTCTTAAATCAGTCAATAAATTGCATAAATTCTCTTTATAAAACTAAAAATCCTTCTATTCTGCACATAGTTTGGTGAAAGATCATCCAATTCATAAATATCAAGAACTGTTATGTTTGATTTTAATTGAAGCTACCAAATTGTTTTGTGTTCTTTTTGTAATAAACTAAATCAACTGTCTCATTACCACTGAAATCTTTATATCTTATTTGTGTTAAAAATTTTCCCAGCTTCATTTGTGTGTTCCTTATAAATCTATTTTTTTCACTTGATAGTCATGTAATGTTTTGAGTCCATCTATTTATGTACAGTATTTCTTCAAATTAAATAAATCATCCTCAAAATGTACTATGTTGACATTATAATGTCTCTAGGTTAAATTTCTCAGTTTTGACATTGTATTTTAATTAATTATATCATGCCACAAACCTAGTTAATCAAAACTATATCACAAACTTATTTTTTTATGTTCACCACTTTAATTATTTTGTCAGAATTTAAATCTGCCCAAATAAAAATACAGATTTGGCAGCTTCTAAAAAAAAACTTGACCGCAAACATTAAAATTGATTGCAAATGTTATAGGCATGGCGATTGAAGTTTTAAACCAATCACGAGTGTGTTACTCATAATATAGTGACAAGCTCTTCCTATTGGATTGTTAGCTTTATCATTATCATTTTTAAACAGTTACAAACTGTAGCTATCAAATTAACATTTTGAGTCGTAACTCGCAATTGTTTCTCTCATGACATATAGAGGAAAATTACAAAAAGGCTAATTTTGCTGACTCCATAGAAGCTTTTGATTCAGTCTACCGAAAGAGCTGCTCAAGATATACCTTAAAGGTTGGTCAAGCTATAAGGAGCAATTAATTTTTTGTCTACAGGCTAACTAGATCAAGAAGTCTGAAGTAAAATTGGCCACCATTAATGATGATAATAGGACCTCAAACATATGAAATTCTGAAAGCACAATCAACGTCAGAAAAGCCGTCTGATCTAGATTTTGACAAAACATTAGCGATACTCGCAAATTTTACCCCCAAACCTCTAACAATAATGCAGTGATATTATTTCAATCTCTGAGTCCAAGAGCAGGAGGAAAAAGCAAGAGTTCACAATGCAAATCTGGACATTGGCAGTAAAGTGCAATTTCAAAGATTTGCTGAATGAAGCACTTTATGATTATTTTATTTGTCGGATAAATGATCACAACTAAGACTTAAATTATTAATGACACTGGATTTAGACTTCAAATCAGCTTTGTCCCAAGCAATTGTAGCAGAATCAATAGATAGCCAGGCAAAGGCCATTAAAAAATTAATTATGATGTGCAAAAATTAAGCAAAATACTGGGTCAGTCGCCACCCAGCCAGCTCAGATAATTCAGCAACAATGGGTATAAAGCATTATAGATGTGATGAACAGATGCACACATACAGAATGTCTGCACTACTATACAGTAGGTTCATTTTGCAAGTGAGTCGGCACATAAGAGCTGCTTACCTGAAAAAGAAGATATAAATAGTTGGTATGAGAATGGATAAACCCATTTCAAATATGAGAATGGAAAATTCCATTTCCAAGAAATAGGAAAGCAATCATAAGAAAAACAAACAAGTTACCTGTATAAATCATATAAAAGGCAATCAGTCTGGATTTGAACACAGGACTATGATTAATGATACACTAGTTACAATGGATATGGGAACATGGTTTGCTGTGTCCATTGTTTCAAAAAAGACCTGGGCTATCATTAATAAAAATAATAAATATAAGCTGCATCCTAGCAGCAAGGCAGTCACAGACTCAAGGCAAACACAACTGGTCGAATTAAGCATTCATTGCCACTAACCAATGAGCAAACAGATAGATTAAAAATCAGCCAATGGTTAGTATGGGACATAGGCATTGATGTTCTCTGAATCCGATTGCTTCCAGTGAGGTTGGGGATCTGGCAATAAATAGTCAGTCTTTTTGGAGGTAGGGCAGAGAACATCTGTCTAACTTAAGTGACAGTACATATTCTCTTTTGAAACCTCTGCTAACTGTGAGCTATAATGCTATCGGTCTACACAGTGAGGCAAGTTCATGATAGAACTAGAAACCACTAAGGCCAGAGCTGACTCGAGACAAGTTATCTGGTACAGCCGGAAGAGTCATTAGATAAACTCATTGGGCAGGCTGAGTTAAGTCCTTCAGGCATGACCAGCCTGGCATACCTGGCAGTATGTTCATTGATTATATATTGTGTAAAAATATTTAATTTTAATAAAATATATTAATTAAACTTCAGCTGTTAATATTTTTTGTTATTGCTGGTTTGAGTCTGCAATCCAGCCCAAACACAACAATAATCAGTGATAGGAAAAGTAGAAAAGAAAGCGTAATAGTAAGTAAGATAGAGAATAGGAATAATTCAAAGAACTCATAATCAGGACAACTTGAACAGGAGTTTGTTATAACTCCGTGTTATCTTTACTTGGATGAAGATTTATCAGGCAAGCAGATCAATATCCAGTTTGTTCTCCACAGAAAAATAATTACAATTTCTCAGACTTATATGAAGGTCACTACAGTATTGTACAGCACAACGGGAATAATATCATTTTAGAAGATTAAAAGGATGTCAATGGCATCTATGGTGCCTGACTCTCAAGAATTTTTTCAGGCAAATGAAAAAATTATAGGAAAGTAATCAAGATGACTATCGTTACTTGGATAATTATTTCCATTTAAGTTAAGGGAGAAATGAAAATTGTTTTTTCTTATGTTAGCTTAACATAATTTAATAATAAGATAGACGTTTATTTTTTATTGGATATAATTGTGAAAGAAGAAAAAAGATTATTTTTTCTTCTATAATTTCATTTACATGGGGTGGTGGTGGGTGGGTGGGGGAGAATAGATTAAGATTTAATTAAAAAACCAGGAAGAAGAAATTAAGATCTGTAAAAGTAGCTCATCAGTTAATTAAGAAAACAAGATGGAATTAAGGTCTGTAAAAGTTGTCTATCAACTAATTAAAAAAAGGAGAATCTTTATGAAGGATTGTTTTCAGAATTAGTGTATAAGTAGAATGATAATGATTAATTCTGCATTCTATAATGCATATCCTTTAAATCCATTCATAAAGGTTGACCAGTGATTCATAATGATTACTGTTGGTGATGCTAGATGTATTATTTAGATATTATTTGTAATGGCTTCCAATGCTATTCTTTTCTCATGCTCATTGATTGTAATATTTTTATGATAATCTCCATCTCTATACTTCCCTCCCACTATGTAGGATTACTTTATGTTTACATAAGAATCGTGATAAATTTTAAGTCAAGATCCAAACTTTTTTTTATTACGTTATGAGTTGACCCTCTCTTATATGATGGTGGTAGTGATATTTTGAACAGGTGAAATAAATACTTTAATCATCTTATGAATATTGAGTGATATAAGAATTGTTATGATGACTTTTAATGATATATCTAATTAGTTTGATTTGGACAAAAGATATCTAGCTGAACAAACTCAAAACAACTCTTTGTAATTTTAAAAATAAAAAGGCTGCAGGTCCTGATAAAATACCTGGAGAAATTTTAAAAATGCAGTGGTGATATGTTAACTTCAAAAGTTTTGGAATTTTATGGGAAGTTATGCCATCCAATCTTAAGTATGCTTTAATTGTTTCAATTTTTAAAACAGGAATAGAAAAGATTGTGATAATTATCATGGAATATTATCGCTATCCACTACAGCAAAAGTACTTTCAAGAATTTTGTTCAATATATTCCTTTTAGACAATGGTTACCGGGGACTCATTGTGGTTTTAGGAAATCAAAAAGCATGATAAATATGACTTTTTTTGCAGCAAGAAAAGTGTCAGAAACAAAGAAAATAATTTATATATTGTTTTTATTGATTTAGTCAAGTCATTTGATTAGATTAATAAGACAGGTCTATGGCATAGTTTGAAATTAGCTGATTATCCACCAAAATTTATTCATATATAATTTGTACATGATGAAATGAGAGGAAGTGCTGAGGTATTTGAAATGAAAACCGGTGTTAAATAAGGATGTGTATGTCCTCCAACTTTTGTTTTCAATTTTGCAGGCAGCTTATTCAGAAAGAGATCAAGATACAATACAGATTTGATGGTGGAATTTTTAAATTGAATCTGTTAAAATTGAATCCGTTAAACAAGAACTTCATCTTAGGGGATTCTGGATTTACAGTATACCGATGATTGTGCTATTTTTTCCTGTTCAAAAGATAATTTATAGAATGTTCTTAATGTTTTAAATGCAACTTATAAAGATCTCTGTTTATTAATTAATGTTAAAAAAAACTGAAGTTCTTTATCTGCCAGTGATATAAGAAAAATCCTCAGCAATTTTCAGTTTAGACAATCAACAACTTGAGAATGCAAATCACTTTGAATATCTTGGTAGTTTTATAAATAGAAAGGTGGACTTAGATGTTGTGATTGCTGTTGCTGCTTTTATCTATTAAAGGATAGAGTATTTCATCGTAGGGCATTCACTATCTCTAACTGTTTCATAGACGCTCAGAGTTTGTGTTTAGATCGTAGGGCAATAACTATTGCAACTAAGTTAGCTGTATATAGAGCTGTTATGTTACTTAATTCATTGTATGGATGTGAAACTTGGACATCCTAGTGATTTAATGTAAAGACGTTAAAAAAGTTTCATATAAGGATACTCCATAAAATTTAAAAAATGCAATGGCAAGATCGTAAAATCAATCAATATGTTCGTTAGCTTGCAGCATGTGATATTATTGAATCTACTATTGTAAAATTACACCTTTATTGGTTTGGAAATGCACAATGGGTACTGTTCTATTAGCTTGTAGCACCCGCTTGATAGTGTTGATGCTATACAAAAACACAGAAATATAACATTGCCGGGCTGCCGGCATAAAAATTAAATTTTTAATATCTTATATATATTAATGTAAGGTTAGCGTATCTACAAAATCAACAAGTTTGTTGATTTATTATTTAGTTGATGATATGGAATATATGTATATAAATGAGAAGTTGGATGATAGAAATTAAAATAAGTTCAAAACAATTTTTTATTCAAATTTTACTCTCACCCTGCTATGTAAGGCGGAACTCGTTTGTAAATAAATTAGACAAGTTAAATTTATTATATTTGTACAGAGAAGAGTGATGCCAAAAGAAAAGTTAAAGCAGTTTTTTACATTGCAAATGATCCCAGTGCCATTAATAGAAGAGAGGCATGCTTTGCTCTTTCTAAACAATGGACTAATTAAATATTCAAACTCATTTGCATATGTGTACAATAAATCACAACAGTATTTATTCACAAAGCCATGAGTATGAGATTCGAACATTAAATCTCGAAAGCGCTAAGCAAACCTATTACACATTATTTTAAGTATAATTATAGCTTCACTAACACATGTGAAAAAAGTCACATATTTATAATTATATATGTATACTTAAACAAACCGGATATGAATTAATTATGCATTAGAATGCCAATAGTTATATACACATCTGCTAATCTAATCTTTGGAATAGAGAGGTACCATGTGATTTTTTTCATACATTTTCAATAAGAATCAGATCTATGTGCATAAATAGTTCAATGACGATAGCTATTAATAATTACTCATGCAAAGAATAAAATGCTGGTATAATATCTGCATCTAAATTAATTAAATGTCTTAAAGGAAAAAGGTTTTTTATTCATTTCATAATTGGATTATTTTTTTTTTGTAGCATAGTAACATATGGGATAATATACATATAAAATAATGTTAATAAGGTTGTTTGACTGTATATGCAATACTGTGTAGTACTTGGTATTGTGTGTCTACCTACTTTCTTTTATTGCTTTCTGAAATACTTCATCGGCCAATCCTTAAATATTGGAAATGCCCAGAGTGAAATCCTCCTAAATGGACAAACCAAAGAAATGGACATAAGCTACCGAAGATGCTTAATTCCTGAACCTGGTTCATACTAAGGCTTTCAAAATGAACAGGATTCTGGAGCCATTGAAGTAGGTCTCCTTTTGAAGAGAATACTTTCGCCACCAGGAATGGGACTTGCATCTGAACTGCAAGATGGTTTTGGACATCTTGTCTCATCGTTTCATTGCACACTCATCTTGTTGTCCCATAATAACGCCACTGCCAGCTTCTGTGGACGACAGTTGGCACAATTTGAATGGCTTGGTTTGCAGTCAGCCATTTTATTTGTCGTAAACATGTTCTCGTGCAAACATGAGCTGGTCAAAATCTTGCTTGGACATACCCTTTCTGAATTTTTTGAAGATTCCACTTTGAGAAGGGAAGCTCATAACAGATTTATAATTGTTAGGTAAGTAATAGTAGGTTAGATGACTTGAAAGCAAATTACTTTAACATGCAAATTTGAAGAGTTATGGCAGGCTGAAGTCCAGACACCCTCAGATGATATTGTAGTGAACTTTGAACTGTGAGCATTGGGATAAAGTGCGTAGCACGAAGCAGCAGACTGGCACCAGTAATGGCATGCATAAATGGCCTCTTTATGCTTTTGCTTAGACATAAGGCCAGCAGCGGCCACGTAAGTAGCATATTTATGTGTTTTGCATATAAATAATACCGTCAAGCGCCTGATATGAGCTAATAGAACAGTAGTGTAAAATGAATAAACCATGGAAGACTTCCTAAAAGGGTATTTGTAGGAGAAGTAGACTCTTTCTAGGGTCTGTGGATTATCTCAAAGTCTTTTTTAAAAAAATGCAATATTAATTGATTTCATTGAGAAGATATGACAGAGAATAGAGTGCATTGAAGAGCTACAAGGAAATGTGGTATTGAAATACTTCAGAAGAAAACGTTTTCTGCTGAGAAAATTAAGACATCATTGTAAACAGAAAATTGGGCCAGCATGTTCTATATGTGGAAGTATTTCTAGTTCACAGATTGGTCTGAATAGTCATTGCGAAACTCATTTTAAGTGTAATAGTTTTTATTTTTCTCTTTTTTTATTTTTTTGTAGTTGGATTGATCATACTCATTTTTGAGTGGCAATTTATTATAATGATCACTTTTGAAGGTCTTTTTAGTGTTGCTTAGATTTGTTTTGCTTTAAGCATTTTTATCATAGCTATTGGAAATACATATTTTTATGACCTATTCTACCACCTATAATATTCTTATTCTTAGTATTGTTGAGTCACTTTAACCATACCTTTTTTTTTTCAAAATGTACTATTGCAAACAATGGTTTGTTGAATGACCTCAGATTTGTTTCGAGAGTCAATAATTTAATATAGAACTATGAACATCTATGCTCATAAGTCATTAAATTCTTATTTTAACTTTCATATTTTACATATTTTATCCATCTTACTCTAAATATAGATCTCATTACTTCTCAGTGCACTAAAACTGGTTGAGAGAGATCTTTTACTCCTAACTGCTCTTTAATTCTTGCCAATGGTTGTTAAAAACTTATATAATAAATTTAATCATTTCTAAACATCGTACCATGTGATAAATCACTGCACAATTGGGTATTATTCATATTATTTGATCTCAGAGGATCTGTTGCTAGTTTAGCTGTCAATCCTTGAACTTCTGTTTTAGTCTCTTATGCCTCTCTTATTATTAAAGATTTATAAACCAACTCTCTTTGTAAATTTAAGATTATAGTTAGATATTTTTAGAATAATATTTATTGGTTAGTTTTAAGTGGAACTTCCTTGGTTGCTTTTAAGTAGTCATTTTTTTATTAGCATTATATTTTTCACTCATGCTCACCCATCTTATACCATTTTATATAAAAAATAATATAGTAGATAAATAAATCAAAAGTATTTTAAAGGATATTATAAATAGGTAAAAAAAAAAACCCAGCAAAAATGAAATAATTTTATTGTATTAAACTCATTATGTTTTGTAGATGACTGAATTTTTTAGCCAAATTTATATTTATTTATATAAGCATAAGCATTATAATTTTTTTTGTCAGTTGAGAAGTTTTTTAAATAATAATGATAATTAAAATAACTAAAAAATATAGTTGTTTGAGAAAAGTCTGAAAATAAGATTCTGTTTTCAGTTATGACTGAAACCTTATTGCTCTGCAAACATATTTGAACACAATAAGCTTGTTTCTTTTAAATTGTTTATGGGTTTGCAATCAAATTTTTAATTTTCATTATTTTCCTTTTTTTTTTTTTTTAATTTTTTGTCATCTAAAATTATGATCAATATTTTTTCTCATTGATTAATTCTAAACTTTTTTGATTGGAATTGTCTTTTCAATTTGTACTTTGTTTTTAACAATATATTTTATTTTTTGCTAATTAAAGTAATTGTTATAGTTCACCCCTTTTTGTAATTATATAACTTATATAATTAATGTTTTTTTTTTCTGCCATTAAACACTGATGAATTGAACGTATATTATTTGGGATTGCCCATTTCTTTTTAATTATGTACTAGATAGAACTGTTACTTATTTATTTAAAAATGAAATTGTTTAGCTAATTTTTTATTTTTGTGACATAGTATTGTTTTTCCCAACAACTGATATATTCATCATTTCCATATTTAATCATCATCATCATGCTTGCTCCATGTGGTTTTATATATTTGCATATTGCTAGATTCAACTGCTAAATGTTTTTTTTTTTTATCAAAGCTCAATGTATTACTTTGTATGTTTAAATGTTTCACAATTTCCAGATAATTTAATTATTCAATTATTTTATTTAGTATTGTGCTTCAATTCTTTTCTTTTTTAATTAAATTGTGACCCAGGTCCAGTTTATTGCATGACAAGAAGGAAGGCTTATTCCTGTATTATATTTTACTTTGAAGTGTTTAAGAAACTTTCTGTACTAATTATCAACACATTGTACAAGCTTAACACCTGCATTTGTATATGTAATATAAGCGGGATTCGAACTCAGACTTTCACATGACCCACAACTCTGTGCCATCTTATATTGCTGACCCACCTGATCACATACACTTCTCTTGTATGTGATCAGGTGGATCAGCAATATATGATGGTACTGGGAGTTGTGGGTCGTGTGAAAGTCTGAGTTCGAATCCCGCTTATGTAATAATTATCTTAAATATTATCGGTTTAAATGGAGTATATTATTTCTTTATTGGCATTCCTACTTTTTAAATGATATTCGAAGTTATTTTTCTGATGTTTTTGTATTTTACTAATATTAATAATACTATTGAAATTTTGTTTTTAGTTTCGAAACTATTTTTTTATTTTATTTGTTATAATTTTTTGATTTAAAGTACTAATATATATATATACTAGTAGCATACATACATTTTAATCTCATTTATTATTTATAAGTTACTTAACGTAAGAATTATAAATTAAGTTGACTCAACTAGAAAATATTATTTATATTATTTATATAAAGAAGTCAGTTTATTCAATTGAATTGCAGAAAAGTATAATTCTTAAGTTCATTTGTTTGTTTAGATCGAGTTCCCCCACTCCCCTCTTGTAAAAAAACTTAAGCGGGGAAAAAGTGATACTTTAATGACATAATTACAATATAATTATGTAAATTTATCTTAAGGCTATTATAATTTAAAGAAACATTTTAAATGTGAGATAGAAAAAGAATGTGAGAAGTACACCATTTGCAACGGAGATTTTTAAAAGTAGATATTATTTGTAAATAGAAATAAATTTAAGGTAAGTGAATTTATATCATATGTAATCAAAAGTTGGAATATAGCAAGACAAAATTATGTCTGATATGTATTTTTAATATTATAAATATAAATGTTGACTGGAATTAGAAATATATTCGGTTTAATTTCAATCCGTTTAATTTTTAGTGCAGGTAGTGCAAAACAGTAAGATATTTTTGATAAGTTTATAATTTTTTTTTTTTTTTAAAATTGTAATCATTATTTGTCTGAATGTTTGTAATGATGGTATATTATAAGATGTGATGCATTGGATTATTTCCATCATTTATGAGTGAATGTTGAATGAATAGAAAATTTTAAACTTTATTTAAACTTTCTAAATACAAACAACTTGTTGTTGGAGAATAATACTACTCAAAACGTTGTGTAATTACTAACCTGTATTGTCTATTTGCGTGTTATTACTAACAAGTTGTTTGTATTTGGAAAGTTTAAAATTTTCTATACATTCACTCATAAATGATGGAAATAGTCCAACATATCACATCTTATAATTGTAATCATTATTTATATTTTCTATTTAATTTAATTGAAGTGCCTCAATAATTTTCTTTTTGAAATTGCTGTTATTAAAGCCAGTTGAACATATTTGTTACTGTGTTATTTAGATGTTGTTTTCCCTCACATAGGAATATATTGCAATTATTCTTTTTGCAAAAAATATGACAATAGTTTTTGCTGAATGATATTATTTTTCTTCTATGGCATATCTCAAGGGAAAATATATAAATTTATATTTATGTAATTTAAATAAAACAGTTATTAATTAAAAGTATGTGCATTTTAAAAAGTATTTATAAATTAATGTAATTTAATTACATTTTAAAATAAGTTTGATAAAAAAACAACAACAACTGAATAAACTAGAATATGAACTTTTCTTCACATGCACATATAAAAACATGATAAGATTGATTTGTCTGGTTTAATGCAATGGTAGAATCAGTCTCTGGAGCATGGGTTCCTTGGTCAAATACAGCTCTGGCACTTTTGGCACCTAAGCTTTTTATGATTCTCAAGCAGTAAAGCTATTCAGTTTTATGACAAGGTTTATTAAAATGGGATTGGTTTACAGTTTTGATCTATCCAGAATATACTTAAATATGTTTATTAACAATAAAAAGGATCACATTCAATAATTATGGATTTGTCTTTCACACTTTTTAGTTAAACAAATGCAATCTATTCAATATGAATAACATTTAAGCTTATTTTAATTTGTTAGTAATATTTGCAGGTTTGTTATAGCTGATGAAAGTGGGTTTTCTGTGAGCTTTTTATTTTCATATTGTATAATTCAATATATGACTATTATAAATAAAATCAAATATTTTATCTTCTCAATGAGTTAGTAGAGGGAATTTAATAACCTGTTATAACAAGCATTAAATGCAGGGCTACCTCGTGGGTATGCAGATTGTTTCCCATACAAAGGTGTCATTTTTTCACAATAATCAATACATTTTTTATGTAAATGAAAATGTTTAGATTTCTGAATCACTCCATTGTTAGAAACACATTTTAGCTGTAGATATTTTTCATTTCAATATAAGATTATTTTTTCACTTAGTCTTTTGACTATTGATTGAAATATACTACACATAAGATTGAAATGTACTACATAATATATACTCTACCAATGTACTAAATCAACTATTCATGAAACATTATAAAGGTATTCATTATTCATTTATTTCTGTATGGAAAATACATGGGATATTTAGCATGATCAAAATTGACCAGTTATAGAAACAACATACATCCTTTTACTGCTTCACATATTTTGAATGCTTTCTTA
The DNA here is from genome assembly GCA_028023455.1 of Epiperipatus broadwayi. Taxonomy (NCBI): domain Eukaryota; kingdom Metazoa; phylum Onychophora; class Udeonychophora; order Euonychophora; family Peripatidae; genus Epiperipatus; species Epiperipatus broadwayi. The sequence continues at coordinate 1,760,065 of JAQFVV010000181.1, read as the reverse complement.
TTTGGAAGATTGCAAAATAAATAATTTTGCAAAGCAAAAGTTTAGAAAAATGCATGGACATATTCACATTAAAAAATGTGCAATTGATTTAAAAATGTTATTCATTGCAGTGTAATTATTTCTTCATAAAATAAAAAAATTAAAAGCAAAGTATAATATGATAATTTTTATATATCAATTAGTAAACAGATTATTTTGAAAAGAAATAGTTGATAAATAATTGCAATAATTAATAAATATTGTATAATTTATAATATTTTATAATAATTTTTGACAACATGAGACTAACAATTTATTTTTAAATATTTATACAGCTAACAATACTTAATGTGTTTTATCTAGTATTATTGTGCTATACTGACAAGTTTTCTGCTGATAATATGACACCAGTATTACCAATTCTTAAAAAAAAAAGTCCTGTAGTTCTTTCTGGCACAAATTTAAAACTAGTAGTTATTAAAAAAAAAAGATAGATATTACCATCTGCTACAATAAGATTTTGCTATTCAACTGCTAAATTAATATGGAACATGCATCGTTTTAGAATTATAGAATAATTTATCTATGTGGATTGAATATTTATCAGGGTGTATGCAGTTTTTCACTTATCTAGACAAGCTATTCTCTTTACATATAGATTTCTACTAGAAACTTAGAAATAATATGCAAAAACCTATCCAATAGTAGAATTAATCATTTTCAAAACTGTTGTTAATTTAACAATATAAAAATTCAAGGGCTGATGTCAATGCACTTAAGACTTTCGCATGTGAACTTGCAAAAAACCACACCATAACAACAAAACTTACATAGCATTGCCAATCTATGACTGATATGATTCTTCTATTGCACCACTGTCTTCTATCTCCACAGATGATTTCATCATGGGATGTAACTTAATAGTAAAAGAATTGAGTGCAAATTTTTTGATTCATTATGCACTGCTAGAGTCTATGGTTTTTATTTTCAACAGTTATGAGCTGAATATATATATATATATTGTAACCATATATTTTAGTAGAAAATATATTAATTGATGTAACTTATATAAAAATTTCTCTTTCTTCTCTTGGTGATTTGGTTGGCTTGATTCGCACTTGAACAGATTACTTTCTGATATTATTTTAATAATTTTCAATTTGCTTCATTCCATATGCTAACTCATATCAGAATGTTTAACTTTTTAAAATTTTTACAACATATTAAAATTTGGTAAAATATTATTAAAAATAATATTTTGTTTTTATTTATTTAAAGTAATCTTAAATTATTATTTCTATTGAATTAAAATAAAACCATTTGTTCAATTAAAATAAATTATTAAATAAATACAATAATTACGTAGGCATCTCAATGTAATAAAAGAAAAGAGCGCGAATTTCTAGGAGAATATCGTCTGTTAGTTTGTCTTTTGGTGGGAAGAAGAACAGAAATGGTAAAGGCAAATAGTGTAAATTTGCTGAGCTTATTTTGAAACCATTAATAAGTGAATAAATTACCACAAAATTTGTTATAAACATAAAATAACTTAGTGGTATCTAATTAAGATGGATCACTAAATTTAAAGATCTTTTCAAGTCTGTCGGCCAAGAATCAAATCACCGGTAGCGTTTCCAATATTACATTTTTTGAAATGTCGGAGCTTCCCAGTTTAAGTTTGAAAGAATTAAACACAAGAATTTGGTATGTTTTGAAATATTTATTATTCTACAATTTGAAAAATTTAAATCAGTGTTTTAATTACAGAAGTTTTATGAAAATGAAAATTTGTTTTTTAAAAAAAAGAAAAAGTTTAAGTTAAAATAAAGTAAAAGTTAAAGCTATCAAAATATTTAATATTTCCGTTTTTTAATTCTGATAAAATATAATATTGATTGATATTTAACTTTACAATGCCATTAATATTTGCTAATTAATTTGTTTAACGCTTGGATCATAAACATTTTTCAAATAATTAATCAAAGTTTTTATAATTGTATCGTCTATTTAAAAATGAATAAATTAATTGCTGTAATTAGTTATTCCTGGATTAACGCAATGGATAAATAAATACTTGCATGGATAGGATAAACTTGGAACACTTTTGATAGAGAGATGTAGGGATTAATAACTTTATGAAAAACATTTTCATTTAAATTCTGTGTATCCTGTTTTAGAATTGTTTCATGTTTGGAGAGCCACGCAAATCGTTAATCTAATATAGAGAGATGTAGGGATTAATAACTTTATGAAAAACATTTTCATTTAAATTCTGTGTATCCTGTTTTAGAATTGTTTCATGTTTGGAGAGCCACGCAAATCGTTAATCTAATATTGATTTAATAACTAATCAAATGGATATAATTGCATGTATGGAATTTAACTACAGTTATAGCTATTACCTCATATACTTGTTATTCTACACATTGTACATGGATTCCACGGATCACATTAGGAATTATAAAATGCTATACAATCCAATTTATGATACACACATCTGCTAAAATTCATGTATTTGAACTATAAAATGCTTTACATTTAGTTTTATCACACACACACACCGTTAAATGTTATATGTTAATGAATAATACATTTATTTAATTTTATCATTATATGAACTCGCATATGAAGTTCATAAGTTATATTTGTTAGATTTAAATTAATAAAGGTTGAATAAAATATTTATTCAAAAGAATAGCACTTGTGGAGAAAGCTTAAACAGTACTTAATGAATTCATGAGATATATCAATCTTTATGAGATATTTTGTGAGTCTTTCCAGATTTATATTCCCATGCCAATATTATTTACATTATATTATACATGTTTATTTTAAGCAAGATAAGTAGTACATTAGTTGTCCTGATTATTGTAATATTTTACTAAGCAAGAACCCACATTTGCTAAAGTGTCAGCGTATTCTGAATAATCAGAAGAATTGAGGGAATGATTTGCACTTTAATGTGAAGTAAATTATAATGTTGTTTTAGTATGTTAAAGGCTTTAATCTGTGCTGGTGGTTAATCCGCAGATTATTTTAATTGCCATTTGTATTTTACACACATTCCTGCGCTGGTGGTTAATCCATGAATTGTGTGATTATACGTATGACTTTATGATAGTGTTTAAATACGCAAAACGTTAGTATTATTTAATTCCTACGTAGTAGATGAATACATCCACAGGAATATGTTTGCTTCACAGATATAAGTTGGGCAAAGTATTTTAGTTAATCTGCCAAATCATCTTCTTCATTTGTAAGCATAATTTATCGGTTAGATTGATAAATGGCAACAGGACATTCTATTCAAGTACTTCATGATAATTAACTGTTGGTTGATTACTATCTACCGGAGTGTAAGTTTACATTTTCATTTTAATTAATGATTACATTATAGCTAAATCATACAAACATCATATTATTTATTATATGATTATAAGTTTACAGTAGGAAGTTATTGAATCTGGAAATGACGTTCAATATTTCATAAGTTAATGCTGAATTTAATAATTGTCTCAATGTTCATTACATTAGATTGAATAAGGTATGATTAGGTTTTTTAAAACTATACCTATAAATGTATTGAAGAAAGTTAATGGAACTATCATTTATTTATTTATTTGTTTATTTATGTTTTATTTAAAATATTGAAATTAACTATTTATTGTTCATAAAGTTTGTAAATAAAAGTTGATTTATAATTAAACTTACTGTGCCGTTGCTATGAGTCATTCATAACATCAGAAATCATAAACTTTGGATAGAGCATACATTGAATTACATATTATTGTCTACATGATATAAGAGTTTATTAATATTTTTGAGAAACCCTTAAGATGCTTTTCGTCTTTGGTAGTATATGATTGGTAAGGTACAATAAAATCCCATTTACCTTTTCCATCATTGTGGCTTTATGTAAGTTGATTCTAGTATAAAATACAAATTAATTATTAAAATTGTGAACAGATTTATTCAATAATGATATGATTAAATATATTTACTTAACATTTTTAAATTTTCATTCGTCAATACAATAAGAGTCTCAATGATATATTAAATTATAAAAGAACCCAATTATTCATGTTTATTAATTGCAAAGCTTTACCTGGACTAGCATCTGTCTTAGAAATCATATAGATGATTTAAAATTTCATAATTTTATGTGGTTCCACAAATTACGCTATCTTGTACATGGTCGGCCATAGGGTCGCATACCATAAAAAATCGCAAATTGAGGTTTAAGGGTGATAAAATTGCACTTATAATTTGTTTAATATGTTTTATAATAATACTATGATAGGTCTTCGCGGTATACCCTGGCTGCGATCAAATAAATTATAAAAAGTTAGGTTAATTCATTAATTTTGTCTGTAGTAAATTGCCCCAGATGTTGATTGTGGTCTTTTGTGCATAAAATAAATAGTATGATATGCTTTTGGATATAGCTCTTAATAGCTGATAATGTGCAATGAGAGTTGATCAGTGACCAAGGTTGTAATTCCTAGTGCACTTACGTTACGTAGTTGAGATTACACAATTTACGGTTACAATTTATAGTGCCGCAACAAGTACGGCATGATGATGGGTAGTTGGAGGGGTGATGGAAGGTTGGTTACCACCTTTGTGAGCCATCAGGGTGGACGGCTCCGGGGATTTTGGTTACAATATATATATATATATATATATATATATCATCACTAGATGGAGCTTACCAAAAGCACTAATCAAGCTTTATTTTATAAGTGCCGAAAGAGAAAGAATTCAAAATCTCTATCGGAAATCCCTACCTCCAGACCAATCGGTTTCGAGCTTATGGTTCACCTCATTGGAGTGCTGGGACTCCAGAAACTAGATATAAAATAATAAGTCAAAAGTCAGCACTTATAAAACACGTTACTATCAATTTGAAAGCCTGAACTTTTCAGACACATAAATGTCTTCAAATCCAGCCTTACAAACCAGTTATCTATATGGGTCTGAATTAAGCTGTTTCATCATATAGTAATAGCCCTTGCAATATAGCATCACAAAAGTCTTCAAAGGTACACTTATAATAATTAATAATTAAATAATAATTATAATTATTTAAATATAATTGAGGCATAGATTAAGATGGGTCCCATCTTTTTCTAATAGTTCTGGCTTGTGTTTTAGAATTTAGAGTCCCATGTGATGCCATTATTCCATCTGATTGGCTGTCACGTAAGCATTTTTAAAAGCGTATCTGTTTGAAGGTGTTTAGCTTTCATGTTATTATAATATTATCTGTTTACGCTTAAATTTAATATATTTACATTTATTTATATCATTTCATTAGATTTAAAAATATTGCTTCGTTGTAAATCGGATGATTTCGCGTTGTTAATTTATATATATAATATTTAGTGGATTAAATGTGAAGGTATTTAAGCTTCACACTCTTAGTTCAAAATGCTTGAGTCTGGCTTATTTAAATATAATTGAGGCATAGATTAAGATGGGTCCCATCTTTTTCTAATAGTTCTGGCTTGTGTTTTAGAATTTAGAGTCCATTGTGATGCCATTATTGCATCTGATTGGCTGTCATGTAAGCATTTTTAAAAGCGTATCTGTTTGAAGGTGTTTAGCTTTCACGTTATTATAATATTATCTGTTTACGCTTAAATTTAATATATTTACATTTATTTATATCATTTCATTAGATTTAAAAATATTGCTTCGTTGTAAATCGGATGATTTGGCGTTATTAATTTATATATATAATACTTAGTGGATTAAATGTGAAGGTATTTAAGCTTCACACTCTTAGTTCAAAATGCTTGAGTCTGGCTTATTTAAATATAATTGAGGTATAGATTAAGATGGGTCCCATCTTTTTCTAATAGTTCTGGCTTGTGTTTTAGAATTTAGAGTCCCATGTGATGCCATTATTCCATCTGATTGGCTGTCACGTAAGCATTTTTAAAAGCGTATCTGTTTGAAGGTGTTTAGCTTTCACGTTATCATAATAATTAATAAAGTAAGTCACAAATTTCGTAACTTGCTTTTAAGCTTGCATTTAATGATCACTAGACCGAGCTTACTAATAGCTCTAATCAAGCTTTATTTTATATGTGCCAAAAGAGAAAGAACTCAAAATCTCTATTGGAAAGTCCATATCTTCAGCCCAATCAGTTTCGAGCTTATGGCTCACCTCAGTGGAGTGCTGGGACTTTAGAAACTAGATCTAAAATATTAACTCAAAAGTCAGCACATATAAAACATGTTACTATCAATTTGAAAGCCTGAACTTTTCAGCCACAAAAATGTCTTCAAATCCAGTCTTGCAAATCAGATAGCTATATGGGTCTGAATTCAGCTCAGTTTCACCATATAGTAATAGCCTCTGCAATATAGCATTGCAAAAGCCTTCAAAGGTACACTTATAATAATTAGTAAAACAAATCATAAATTTCATAGCTTGCTTTTAAGTTTGCATTTAATGATCACTAGATGGAGATTACCAATAACTCTAATCAAGCTTTATTTTATAAGTGCCGAAAGAGAAAGGATTCAAAATCTTTATCGGAAAACTCCATCTAGTGATCATTAAATGCAAGCTTAAAAGCAAGTTATGAAATTTATGACTTGTTTTATTAATTATTATAAGTGTACCTTTGAAGGTTTTTGTGATGCTATATTGCAGAGGTTATTACTATACGGTGAAACTGAGCTGAATTCAGACCCATATAGCTATCTGGTTTGTAAGGCTGGATTTGAAGACATTTACGTGTCTGAAAAGTTCAGGCTTTCAAATTGATAGTAACATGTTTTATAAGTGCTGACTTTTGAGTTAATATTTTAGAACTAGTTTCTAGAGTCCCAGTGCTCCCCTGAGGTGAGCCATAAGCTTGAAACCGATTGGTCTGGAGATAGGGACTTTCTGATAGAGATTTTGAATTCTTTCACTTTCGGCACTTATAAAATAAAGCTTGATTAGAGCTATTGGTAAGCTCCATCTAGTGATCATTAAATGCAAACTTAAAAGCAAGTTACGAATTTTATGACTTGATTTATTAATTATATATATATATATATTCTAACCTGCACTATGAGCATCCTCACTTCAGAATAGTATATGATATAAAATAAAACGGGTTCTATCTCAGTTAATAATTAATAACTAAAATATTCAGCATTAAAATTAAAATATTTCACTAGCTCAAATTTAAAATACGAATAAGGTTCAGTTTATAAAAATAAATTAAATAAATATTTAATATTTTCATGAGACTTGAAGTGAAAATACAAATGACAAGATAGATTACATTGAGCCAATATCCCACAGGATACTACCTCAATGGCATAAGAACACTATTCCCCCTTATTACTATTTCAAATAACAAACTCATAGTATTCTTATGACTTTAATAACTTCTACTCACTAAGATTAAACTAATAATTAAATCTTAATCTTCTATTTAATAATAATCTAGCTCAAATAAAATAATCTCAGGTTCATAAAGTTTATTCTAAGTTAATTTAAAAATACGGTAGTAAAATATGAGAAGGGATTTTATGTCATAATCTACTACACTGAAACTAATAATAATAAATAACAGTAATCATATTCTTCATTGTTTAACTAATACTGTATATCTTTTCTTTTTACTATAATTTTATTACCATAATAAATTAATGAAATAATATAATATGATCTTATATCTTCATGTAATGATATAATAAATACGTGGTAGCATTTTAATAATCTGACAAACAAAATAGGTGTGGCAACTGATAGCATATAATTTAATATAATATTGTGATAACTGATTTATGACCAATAAAATAATGTAAGATTATGATTATTTAATTATAATGAATACCAATAAAATATTTAAAATTCTTAAAATAATTCTCTATTTATCTTTTATGCAAAATTATATATTTGTTTCGATTATTATGCATATATCGTGTTTTCATGCAGCGATGTGGAGAAATAAATAACTCGGACACAAAATTTTTTGAAATAACAAAATTTAACAAAGTTTATTACTAACAACAAATAAATAAACAATTTATTTACACTATTTACAGTGGATATCCTTAACTTTTTTACTTTACCGTTTGATCTACCGGGTTATAAAAAAAAATTATATTTCAATTATATCTTTATTTAGATTTAGGACAAAATTAAAAAAAAAATGTTACTATTTGGTTTCTCATTATGGTTAACTTATTACAAATATATTTATCTACTTTATTAGCAACAGCATTTTATCCTTAATATTATTAAACTATCTTATTTTAAAAAAATTCATACTTAGAAAATATTCTATAGAAAACAAAATTTTATAATGAGTATGGATTTCTCAAAATATTAAAAAATTTCATCTTGCAAAGTCAAAGATGTTACACAAAATATTATCCAAAATTCAGTACTAGATTTTAGTATTTATCACACAATGTTTACTAATCATAATATATTCTTCTTTAAGCCTTACTTTAGTATGATATAAGTGTAATCATCAATATATTTCCGTTAATCAATAAACAAAAAATATACTATGCATATTGCTTACATAATTTACTTTGTACTATTGTATTTTAAAAATATGCAATACTTATTTTTCTCTTAAAAAAAATAATACTAAAGCATTTAAAATTATTATCACTTTAAAGAAAATATCTTTGTTTAGATACTTTATTTTAAAAAAGTTTATATTTCATTTCCGAAATAAAATTCAAAATATATTCTATGATTCTTTTTTTCCTTAGGATACTTTGGATCTTCAATTTTAAGTTATAACGTCCTATTCCTTCTAAGCAAATAAACCAATCTTATACAAAACGATAGCATAACCTAAGTTCTAAATTATTTATCATTTCTCTTAAACATATCTTACTAAACGATGCAGTTACATGAAATAAAGATAGCGAAAACAGATGCATAGGATTAAGGAAGAAAGCTAGAGTATTACTCTTAACATATCTCAAAATCATGGCACAGTGCGAAGAGGTATGACATTTACCTCCCTAATATCCTCTAGTACAGGGACGATATTAAAGCTATTTCTTCAGCTTTATTAGAACATCAAATATTTAAAGAAATATAAACACTGTCCAAATAAAATGTGTATCAGTCATAGGGCTTTGTTAACTATGCTGATATTCACATAAAGACTAAATATTATTTCCATTCCTTATCATATCCTATTTTTTTAAAAAATACATCATCTTGGTTTCCTGCTAACTATAGTACTTCCAAGCCACTATCTCAACATTATTTCTCAAGATTTTCCACATCTTACATCGATAAATAACTATCTGCATTTACAAAACAATAAATAAAATTCATTGATAGTTTAAAACAATTTCACTGTTCCATAAGAAAAGTTTGCTTACTTCATTATTCTATATGTTTAATCATATACAATCTACTTAGACAATATTTGAATATCCAATATCATGAAAATTTTAAAAGAATCACATAATTATTTGTTATATTGGATTATATCACTAATAAAAAAAATAAAAAATCGTCGTATGCATATTTCCAAATCAATCGTATCTCATAATGTTTTTAAAAAAATGTTGTATGAAATGCGCTACATATAAGTAAAAAATTTTTACATTTCATTCTTCCAATTTATGGATGATCTAAAGAAAACAAAAAAAATATACATTATAAATTATCAATAGTTATTATTATTACCAATAACCTTTATCTAGTCATCGTGTTCAGTAGGCTTCCTTTATCCACTTGAGCATTGCAGATATAAAAAAAATTCACACCCATACACTTTATATTAAAATATTTTTAGCTAAATTATTAGATTGTTATATTATAAAATTTTAATATTAATAAATTAATGTTTTTATGTTTTTCCTAATCTTATATAAAAATTTAGATTTAAACTAGGTTAACAAAATAAAAGGAATCAAAACTATAGTTACATATTTTCTTGATGATAGTTCCTGATAAGTCCAAAATATTTATTATTTTCTCTAGAGTTTTTAAAAATGTTCTCCTCCAAGCGCGTTTAAGTTTAAAATACAAATAATTATTAATCCATTTAGTGAAATTTATAGAAAATAATCCTTGGTTTTAGTATTTAGGATGATAATTGTTAAATCATAATATTAATTAATCCCATGAAGCTTCTTTTAAGTATTTTCTCTGCTTATCCGATGCATCCATCCATCTAATTTAACTTAAAAATATTCGATAAACTTTTAAGTACTATTTGTATTTCCATGGATCCATCTTTTATTCAACTATGTGTTCACTTTTTTATATAAGTTTTTTTCTTAATACATTTAAACTTTCATTTGGTATTTTTATATATCACTTTAAAAAAAAAAAAACTTCAAGTACTTTTAAACAAATCTTTTCTAAATACATTTTTAAAACAATTCTAAGACTGGATATTTTAATATCAAAAACGCTTCTGTAACATATTCTCCTGGGTTCTTTCTTTAATTCTTGAAAATATTTTTTTAAAAAATGTTACCTTCAGAAAGTATATAACATTTTACTCCTTTGAATATAATATTCTATAAAATGATTCATGAAATATAATTTTCTTATTACTATTTAAAAATAAATCCTGGATAACTTATAAATAATACATTTCAATACATTTTTTAGACTCCGTATAATGTCCGAGCTGTGGTTTTTTATGTACCAAAACAGTTCTCCGGTGAAATATTAATAAAGCTGTATCAATAAATATTCCAAACATTTTTACAGTATTATAATTTCTATCCATTTTATTCCACAGTATATCCATTTTTATTGCGAAGTTTAGGTTAAATTTTTTAGATAAAATACGACTGATAAAGGAACTTTAAAAAATTTAACAAAGCATGTTAAACGAAATTATTAAAATATTTTTTAGTTTACACTCTCTTTTTTTCAAGTTACTTTTAAAATATTAATTAGTTTTTGCAAATAAATTATGAGAGAGCGCTAAAATTGACTAAAATAATAATTTTAAAATACTATCTCTTTGATAGCTATAATTTACCTTTCTCTGGTTTCAATACATTATTAATCTCCTCCTATACCCCCGTGCAATTCATATTTATAGTCTGTAAGAATACCTATTCCTATTGGTTAATTCTTACTTTAGCTTGAGAACAAATTTACATATTTTTAGTTTATAGTAAAATTGAATTTCAAAATTAGAAATTATGACGTAATAAAATTTAAAAAATATTATTTAAAATACCACTTTTAATTCAATTATAACTATTTAAATTATTTAATCTTTTAAAATAACTTTTAAAATAACATTTAATAACTTATTCCATTTCTTAATATTCAATTTATCTATTTTTATTTAAATAAAATATTTAATTTTTTATATTATGAATGTATTCGTCTTTATTACATCATTTAAACATGTTATACGATAGTCAACTTAATATTTATTATTATTTTATGCTAGGTGACAAATCCATCCAATTCTATAATATAACTTTTAAAATATTTTAAACTTCGTTACTTTAAATACAAACAAGCATGTGTGTGAAAGTATTAGTATACAAGTCACATGATTAATAACTTTGACAGATTTATAAAATTGATACACTTATTATATTATATAAAATAATTATAAAAAATTTGGAAGAATAATGTAGAAAATATAGAATTAAATACAATTCTCACCATCATAAAGTTTATTTTTAAAATGTACGATATTAATTTTTTCTTATTAAATATGACTTTATAAATTTAAAATATAACATTTATTACTACAAGTTTTAAACTATTAAAATCGAACTTTTTTAAATATACTTTTAATATTTATAGCTGTGTTATTTAATATGGCCAGCTTTTACAACCATATGAAACAATATTTAAAGCTTTATATAACTATTTTTAAATGATTTTATGTACTACATATTCTCTTTAGCTTCAAATTGTACTTTAAAGATATAATTGATTTAATACAATTACCATATTAAAAGAACATATTCTAAATTTAAAATTTTTTAGTAATTGACTGTTATAAACTATTACTGACCTATAGAAAAGGGCACAGTATATATATCATTTTATGGAATATTGATAATTTTTGAAACTTTATTTAAATAAATTTTTCACGCATATCTTAAATTATTTATTGAAGATCAAAAATTAATTTTATTCTGGAACTCTAAATTTTATTAGTGTTTCTCTAGAGGTTTTATATAGACTCCGATTAGTAAACCCTGTTCTAGGTCTTTAATATATATATATATATATATGTACATACACACAATATATATATGTTTAAATATGTAGAAATATCTGTCATATTTTCATATCAGAAAAATTATCATCAGATGTTAATAGACAGTAATCAATGAAAATAGCACCATCAGATTTACAATCAAATTTTATATTAGTAATATAAATGTTCGGTCATTTATATAGAAAAGGTAACCATATATATTTTTGTCTAAACACTTTAAGTCATGCTTAGCATGCTTTCAGTATATTACATATCTTATTCATAGCTCATTAATTTCTTTAGTGTTCATAGTTAGTAAATATAATTGATACTTTTATTCATTAAATTTCTTCATAGCATCCAAATAATGAATAAAAGTATCAACTATACTTACTAACTATGATCACTAAAGAAATGAATGAGCTATGAATATATGTAATATCTTGAAAGCATGCTAAACCTGAATAAAAATGTTTAGAGACAAAATATATTATTACTTTTTTTGTAAATATTCCCAAACATTTATATTAAACTAATATCTTTAGAATCATAATGCTAAGTAACATCATTTTTCTCTGGCTGTTTCTCAGACTGATGTAAAGTTTATTAGTAAAGATATCAAACCATAAACCACATAGTTCTCTATTATTATTAATATTTTTGTATATACCTTGTAGATGTGGGAGAAGGTAAGATTATATAATTGGCAGACCAGTATGCAAGAAAATAAATTTATAACAAATATTTACTAGTTATTATTATAATCTAACATTAACATAAAATATTCTTTGTGGTTATGTTTTACAATTCATTTTTTTAATTTTAAAATTCAAGTAACTTATAGCATATATATAAAAAATGACATGTCAATGGACCATAACTTAAGAATATAATGTGATATATTCACATATATACAATATTGTCTATACTACTTTCACATACCATCACAGAACACATAAATAATTTATCAATAATATATTTAGTTTTATTTATATAAATCGGTTGGCTGTAGTTGTCAAAACTATGCTAAGTATATATGCAGAAATATTGTTGCCAAACTCAGTCTTGTAGCAGGCAAATTTAACTTGGATTAAAATCAGGCAAGCTTTTAAAATAATCACTCCTACAAATATCTTTTAATCATTACCTGGAATATATATTCTAGAAAGGTGCTCGATCATTATCTTATATCTAATAATTAAATACATACATTTTCATTTAACTAACTTTGGGAAATAGTTCACTATATATATAAAATAAGCACCAGTTCAATATATATATAAAATAAGCATGCAGATCATTATTGAATGTACTAAAACTTCAAAATCTAAAAGCTGAGTTATACGAATTATAATATGTTCTGCATTTGCCTGAATGTTGTGGTGATGGTATATTAAATGTGATAATATGGTGGATTATTTCCATCATTTATCATTAAATGTTAAATGTATAGAAAATTTTAAACTTTATTTAAACTTTTGAAATAAACTTGTTATAAATAACATACAAATAGACAACACAGGTTAGTAATTACACAACATTTCAAGTAGTAGTATTCTCCATTCTTCTTCAGCTGTTGCTGTCCTAATCCATGGCAATATTAGCATAAGAGTTGAACTTACTCCTTTCGATTCTTGAATATCAAATTTTAAGGCAACACTCTAATCAATTGAGATATTCTGTCAAAAGCAATAGTTATTAGAAATTTCATATACTCATTTATGAGGGTTCATTCAAATCCTGATTCCTTCAATTTTTTTTCCTTTTTAAAAAAAAAATTCGTTTTTTCTAAGAGCAAGATTAAGTATAAGCTTCCAAACATTATGTATTGCCACACTAGGTTGACTTAAAGGATTATTTGCCATTATCATATGAGCAGTTTCTTTGAATTTTCCTTTTTTTTTCATCTTTTCCTCTCCAATATTTTTTGTATTTTCTCAATTTTTAACCATTAGTTTGTGTTCTTTTAATCACTGTTCATCAGGATGACAGGGATCTTACTAATATACGTCAACATTCATATGGTATTTCAAAGATGCAGAATTTCCAGTTTAGGTTCTATAGAAATTAGAATTCATCAGTTTGGCATGGCTTTGGAAAGCTGTTCTTATGTTAGATTGATGCAGATGTTTTTAAATTTGCCTACTATTTTTGGGATGTATGGATACATTACAGTACCAATAATTGTTTTTCTTTCGGTGTCTCTTTTTGTTGTTTACTAAAAGTTTTCTTGATGATAGCTGATTGATAACCATTCTTCATGAGAGTTTGTTCTATGTAAAACTTTTCATTTTCCAAATCACTGGTTTCTGAACAAACTTCCTTTGCTTTATTCCATAGTGATAGTATAATTCCATGTACTGTGCTTTTAGTATGATTGGATGTATATAACAAGTGCTTGCCAGTGTGCATTGGCATTCTTAGATGTTCTTGTGACAGAACTCTCTTAGGGCAAAGTAAAAAGCACAGTCTACAGGAAATCAATGCACACTGGCTAATACTTCGCATATACAGCTATCATACTAGAAGCTCAAAACACGGAATTATACTATCGCTATTGAACAGCAAAAGAAGTTTGTTCAGAAACCAGTGATTTGGAAAATGAAAATATTTACATAGAACAAACTCTCATGAAAGATGATTATCTATCGGCTGCCATCAAGAAAACTTTTAATGGACAACAAAAAGAGACACCAAAAGAAAAACAATTATTGGTACTATAGTATATTCATACATATCAGGAATGGCAGACAAATTTAAAGATAATCTGCAGTCAATATAACACTAGAACAGTTTTCCAAGGCCATATGACATTTTGAGGAATTCTAACTTCTACGGAGTTTATACTGGAAATACTGAAAAACAAAAACTGCTTCTATGAAATATATGTGAATGTGGAAATAAGTATATTGATGAAACCTGTTGAACAGTGATATAAAGAACACAAACTAATAATCAAGAGATAAAACAGATCTGTCTATAGTAGCAAACCATATTCAACTGGGAAAATACCAAAATATTGGATAGAAAGAAGGTGGAAAGAAGAAAAATTAAAGAAGCTGCTCATGTGACAATGGGAAATAATGTGATAAGTCAATCCAGTGCAACAATACGTAATGCTTGGAAGTCTCTAATTGACCTCCCTCTTAGAAAAAAGTATTAAAAAAAATGAAAAAAAAATATTGAAGGAATTGGAAGGATTTGAATCTATCTTCATAGATAAGTATATGAATTTTCTACTAACTGTTACCTTTAATAGAGCGTTGTCTTAATCCAAAAATTTAGATGTATAAGTTTGACTCCTGCTAATATTGTTACTGGTCAGGCCAGAAACACCGAAGAAAAGTGAAGAATAATACTGTTTGAAACGTGTAATCACTAATATGTGTTCTCTATTTGTGTGTAATTATTAACAAGTCTTTTTTGTATTTGAAAAGTTTCAATAAAGTTTAAACTTTTCTATACATTCAACATTTAATGATAGATGATGGAAATAGTCTAACATATTACTATTAATATACACTGTTGGCTTCAAAATACTTATAAGAATGAGCCATGTACATTTTTAAAAATATGTACAAACTTCACACAATTATTTTAATATTTATTTGTGACATAAATGTATAAGTAGCAAGTATATTGTATTGGAAATGAAATTTGTTTTAAAACTCCTAGTTAATAAATTCAAGTCAACTTTAATTGAATTAACATGATACATGCCCTTCGAAATGTTAGCCATTTAATAAGTTACCAAGCCATTCCAGTTTTTCCTTTTTATTTTTATTTTTTAAAGTCCTATTAAAATGTTTAATCAATCTGATAATATTACTGGCTAGCACTTTATATAAATAATTTCTACTGATATATCCACATACATATTTATTGTTTATCAATTTTATCTTAGATTACATCATAAACAATAAAAAAATGGAATTGGAATTAAGGAACTAGCATTTTCTATGAGTTAAACTAGTGATTTTTGTTGAATAACTTGAATAATGCATGTGAAGTTTATTTTAGCTTCCACAATGAGCTTTTTCATATTAAATCTTAAAACTAATTTAATTATAAGAAACTATTTGATTCAATCAACTCAAAATAATTAAATCTAGAATTACCTCAAATATAAGAGACTATAAAATCAAAATTATATTAAGTTTTTTAGATGGAAAATAAATTTCACTTTAAAATTTAAATAAAGTTCAGAAATTCTATAATTCCAAAGGATTATTGAAGAATGACATTCCTGATTATTCAGCGTTCAGCAGGTTTCAAAGGCAATTTGCAATTACAGTTCAAATATTCATTCCTTTTATCACACCTCTTTTTCAGAGTTTTATATAATACAAAGTTCATAGTTTTAGTTTTATGGTGCAGGATCCTGGATTTTCTGTAGTTATATGTCATTATCTTTGTCATAATCAGTTTATCACAAATTTTGAAAGGTTACTTTTGTTCTGTTCACATTCGTAGTAGATTGGCATATAGTTGATTAGACACTCCCAAGATTATTTCCTACTATAGTCAGCTTTATGACTAGGGAACAATTTCCAAAAGGAAACTAGCAACAGTGCACTTAAGGTTTATACTTATAACATAGTAAGCCTGCAACTATTCTCTGAAGCATAACTATGACATTGAAAACCAAGAAAAAGAAGACAACTTGATTTTTGTTACCAGATTATTTAATTAAACTTTTATCTAAGAGAATATTAATTTTTTAATTATTAAGGAAAAGTTATGGTATTAACTTTTTATTTCTGAAAACTATGTAAGATTTATAACAATTAAAAACAGCAAAATATCATTAGATTATACTATAATTATAATATTGAGATTAATTAACTTCTGATAACATATTGTATACAATACAAATTTATTTCTGATTTTTCTAAATTTTAATTACTTTATGTTAAACCTGATTTAAATTGAATATATCCAGTCTAGTTTATTTCAAATTAATTAAAACTCTTAAAAGGAATCATTATCTTTTTTTTTATAACAAAATATTAATAATTTTTTTTCCCTCTTAAAAAAAAACTTTTTTTTTTCAAAGAAAACCATTTTGCTTTAAAATTAAACAAAATTCTCTATATCTAAAATTTGATTCCAATGTAAAATTTTATTTTATAATATTTAACTGGCTTTACTAGCTTTTAATTTTATTGTATAACATTAAGCTATAGTTTCCTTCCTTCCTAACTACATGACATAAACATAAAATAGATATTTCTATTTATTTCAATATTTCATATGATGGAATTAAATATTTCAATATGTATATTTTCTATATAATTAGAATAGAAAATGAAGCAAATTCCTGGCAAAAATTTTATGGCATTAGTGACATGAGGTATAGACTTTAGACATGGTAGAGTTTTTGTGGTAAGTTTTTTATGTCTCTTAGATAGAGAGTTGTGAATTGGCTGAGGCAGGAAAAGATGGGGTCTGGAGTGACAGTTAAGCAATATTCTGGCTAGCTTAAGAACAAAATTGGAAATATGTGTCTGATTCTGGTTGGTCAAAAAGGTCAGCTTTGGGTTGAATGCTTTATATGCCAGTAATTTCACTTAAAGTGTTTGATATATCAGGTTAATCACATTGTATCCAGGATTAGTCATGCATCCAACTTTAAGAACCAATTAGACTTTTAGTGTGAAGGGGTAACCTAGAGTACCTTGGGTGTATACTTGGGTCCAAATGTGTTACTGTGTTAGGCAGATTTCTTTTATGGCTAAGTATTTTTTCAATTTGGTGCATGCATTGTTGTAGGCATTTAGTGAGGTTTCAAATGAGCAGGTGTGTCAAGAGTGGGGTGTCACTTGATAATGCATTTGTGCAGTTCATCAACCAAGACTAGAAGTTTAGAGGGGGTGACTCATGATCAATGTTGAAAGATAAAATGTTTATAAATGATTTGTAATGCTGGATAGGGTCAAGGAATATGTCTCTAAGTTTGTATAATGTGATGTAGGTTTCTGATATAGAAATTTGGGGTATTTGTGGGGAATATTATTCTTACTGCCTTTTAAGCCTCTCATTACTGTTTGTATTGTATTTAAGTTGAGTATAATCATTTGAGTAAAATGGTCAGCAAAGGATAAGGAATAGAGGTTTAGAGTGTTTTGATAATGAAGCATTGTTGAGTAGAAGGATAAGTCAATGAGGAAAACATGACAGTAGTTGTGAAAGAAAATGGGTCTGATAGAAGGAACGCTTCTGCACTCATTAATAGAAAGGAGTTAATGTAATCATTTGGAAGTGAATGGTGTTATAGATCATATAGAAATCGCCTAATAAGATGACTGGGTGAGGGGATGATACAAGCAGGAAGTTGGTAGCAATAATTTATCTTTGTAATCATGGTAGAACCAGGGCTATACAGATGAATATGACATTAAGAGTAATTATGTAATGATATATTATGACTATGAGTAGGTTGGCATTTATATAAATAATCTTAACTGAGGAAAAAGGGCAATCTCACTTTAAAGCAGGCCAATATCTGCTGAAGTGATGATGAGCTTTAGGAGATGACACAAAAACTTTGTGCACTTAGGTAAGTGGTTGGGTGAGTTGAGACCCACTGTAGACCTTCATCTCCAGAAGGCCAAGGATACGTGTTTGTGAGAATTGTATCCATTTATTCATTTGGTAAATTTTGTGGACCAAATTTAAACATTGGATGTTGAATAAAAATTTCTTGTTTGATGGTATAGTGAAGAGATGGTAGATTTGAGGGGGAGAGTGAACAGTGTAGAATGGCTCTTATTAGGGATTTGTGTTTCAAGAATTAGAATCCAAGAAAGAATTGCAGGTTTTGGAGGGTCATCAGTGATGTTTGATGATGTATGCTCTTTTAGATAGTAATTTCTGCATGTGAAGTATCACTGTCTGATGTTATTTGGATCTTTGCAATATTTGCTGTTGATGATTGAATGTGATTTGTTCTGGGTTCTAGTCAATGATTAGGCTTGGATTGTTGGTTGATGATCAAGTGGAATTGCATCTGGAGCTGTGGTCAATGGGGGTTGACTCTTCAGATAGGCTGCAAACTGATATGAGTTCTGGATACACTGTGTTTATCTTTTTGGATTCATGACTTTTTCGAGGATGCCCAGTTTTCTCTTAACAGAGGTGTCTGAAATGAGACCAGTGAGTTCAATGCTAGAGCATTCATGATTTCTGTTAGTGATTTATTGATTATATAGGTTTGAAGATTGCATGCAAAGTTAGCATCAGAATTATTTGCTTTCTTTATTTATTCTTATTATTAATAAGAATATATAGGTGCAACATTAATGATTTGTCACTATAAGAAGATGTACATGAACCTTATAACCAATCAAATACGTTGATTTTAATATGTTTAATGTTTTATTTTGACATATTTGACTATTATTAGATTTTCTATACTAAAAATTGAGTTATCTTTTAGAAAACTAAAGACATGGGTGGATATTTTTTTTTCCATTTCAGATATTTAAATAAACATATAATAATTATTTATTATTCCAATTCAACAAACAAACAAAAAATTGATGTTATAATTATTATGATCCACAATTATTCTTTTTACTTCTTTAATTTCAGTATTAAAACGTTTCTTGATATTCTATTTTATTGTTTGAGATTAAAGTTTATGAAATATATTGAGAAGTAATTGCGGCATTCTATGTCAAATCACCCAATTATGACTGGTAGATTTTTGCTTTAAAAAAGATTAGTTTACAACTATTCAGTAGCTATGTTATTTTATCAATTGTTACCTTTGTAATAGGTACAACTTAGATCAATAGTTCTGATATTATGAATCTTCAGGGCTCTCTAAGAATGGTTTTAGATCTTTGAGTTATCAGTCTCTGTTAGATCCTATGAAGCTCATCTTTATTTAAAGTCAACCATCTGATTGAATATTATAATTATTATAATCTATAAGTAAATTGTATAAAATATTTTTCACATGCTGTAATAATTAAAGATGTATTAATTATTATATTTTATTTTTATTATGGTTGTAAGTATTTCAATTGTTTTATCAAAATTATAGTGTTGTTATTGATTCTGATTAATTTTACATATTAAATAAACTGATAGATATTGCTATGTATATAATGTCAATTAAAAAAGATAAAACTGATTACAACAAATGTAATAATATAAAATTGAAGCGACCAAAAAATATTTGCCAAAAAATGCTTTTATTTATTAATATTATAAATGTGTAATTAGCTGTTATATAATGATTTTTTATATTATTTATTTATAGATTATAAATTAATGTAGAAAACAACAACAGCAAAATGGATTACATTTATTTCTTTTTGATGATATAATTACTACCCAACAAAAATTTTAATTCATCAATTTGAATACAAAATAAGGATAACAAATATTTAAGAAATTAAAAAAAAAACTTTATGAATAAATAATATTCATCTATCACATATGATAAACTTCACATGGTTTTATATCTTTTTATAAATATTTATTTAATGTTATTGTAGAAAATATTTATGATATTGGGTGATTATTATTATTTATCAGATTGTATTTGATTCTTGGATATCATAAGAATAGTATATTTAGATTGATCTAAGATCTTTATTTAGTTTTTTAGGCTTCTCAACAATATTTTTTATTATGATGATGCTACCAAGAATAGTTCTAGATTTCTATGAGTTATGATATAATATTATTAAAGTAATATAATTTCTATTTGATATTTATGTTTCCAAGTAAAAGGTCTAATTCGATGAATATTGATTTATTCATTTTTTTTTACTGTACATCTTTGCCAAAAACATATTTTAAAAACATTAATATTATATTGTGTTTCTCAGTCTTTAACTTTTATATTTTTAGAGATTTGCAGTAAATATCATAACATTGAACAATTCACACCTTTGTAAGATTTGCGTTAAATACATTTATAATTACAACTTTAAATTATCGTAATAGATTTCTAACTATAAGATCTTTCCATTGCTCATTGTAAATTGAAAGATTTCACGAGTACTAACGGGTAATAGGAATTGTGGACTTAATCAGTGAAATATTGAATAGCTTCACGCTCTCAATTCTAACTGCTTCAGCTTCACCTATTTATATAGAAAGTAGGTTGAAGTAAAGAAGGGTTCTCCTCTCTTCTTCCAAAGAGTAAGCTTGTGGTTAAGACCTGTAGAGGTCCCTACCTTTGTATTTTCAAGCGCACATGCTTAAAGGTTTAATGCCTTAGTAAATATTAATCTTTTTTAATGTAAATTTTCCCAGTATCAGTTTACATCTTGAATTTTTTGATTAAAAAATAAAGGGGGCAAAAAATGATATTATCACTAATTTTAAATTTACTTGCTGTTCATGTAGTAATTGTCTTTGTTTTCTTTATATTTAGTTATTATCACATCTTTTTACTCTGTTCTTTAACTTTTGTAATAAATATTTCCATTATCATTTATAAGTGTGATATTATTATTATTATTATTATTATTATTATTATTATTATAGTTAACATTAATATTTCTTCCAATTGTGAATCCACATTTGTCTTTTTCTAACCTGCTTTTCCTCGTTACATATTCCCTATACAAGTTGAATAAATGAAGTAGTCTAACTCATTCAAAGGTCTAAAAATAATCTTTTCACTGTTGCCTATTTTAACTGTAGCTTTTAATATATAGAGATTCATTATAAGAATAATGAGACAATTTGATACATATATTTTCTATAGAATTGTTTATAATTTAATATGGACAATTAAACTGAAAATCTTGTTATTATCAATAAACACATGTCAATTAAGTCTTCCATATCCTTTGTCAGCTTTAATGTCTTATTCTTTGAACTTTTCTGAAATCAGCTAGAATACTTCCAGTTGTCATATAATGTAAGACTGCTGAATGATTTTTAGCATAATATTTCAAGCATATGATATGAGTTTGTGTGATAATTTCTGTATTCTGGCATGATTATTTTTTTTAGTATAGGAGTATGAATTAATTTGTTTTAATGTGAGAGCATTGTGTGGTTTTCCAGATTAGTTAACCTTATTTGGTCAGTATTATTTATTGATTCTTTTCAGTTTTTTATTTGTACAGAATATAATGAATTCAATCTTTTGTAAGTGGATAAAATATTTTGCAACATCTATCCTTAAAGACAAGTTTAATTTATATTAAAGTGCTATTTTACTGTTTTCTGTTTTTCATATTTTATAATTTTAAAATACAGCAATTATTTTTCAGATTACAGCTGTACTTTCAAAAATCCAATTTTATTCACACTTAAAGGTCAATACCAAAGAGGTACATAAGAATACAAATCTGAGTTGAGCACAATGCATATAACTTGTCCAAAATTACAACAACTAGTTAAACAAAGTCAACAAAAATACCAATTTAGAATGAATACAAGGCATGTAAATGGTACAAAAACCAAAATGATTAAAAATACAGAATAAACCTTAAATAACAGAATTTACACTATAATCCACCAAGGCAATTCAAATAAATACCTCTATAAGTACATACATAAGATTACTTCTAATATACAATTTTAAGATAATCACAAATAGGATTTGCAATATATCAATAGACTAATTGTCTCAAATACAAAGAGATAAGCAAATTACAGCAATCAATTAATAACAGATAATACTAGTGAATCAATTTATCATAAGCTATGTACAATATAAATAAGATCAACCCCAAGTTTATGGGGCCGGACAAAGTAGCAATAGGCAACAAGGATCAAACTATAGCCTCAACTGGCCCCAAGTCTGCTCTGCCAACCATGGTTGACAAGTTCTCTTGTCTCCTCTTGTTTTAATGAGTAACTTAAAAAACAGTTCATCAATAGGGCAGTCCAATCCTCTGTCAAACACGATCCTGCATCTTACTGACCAGATCACAAAGTTTATGAATGTGGCAAGCCTAATCGTACCAAACAGTCCCTTTTTAAATGCAGACGTAAGACGAAGGCTGGATGAGTCATGCTGAAACAAGGTTCAAGAAGAGGTCCATGAATCACATTGAGTAAGTATATGAACCATGGACTCGTCCTGTTTCATACATAGGGGGCAGATTGGGTCAATTTTTTAACCTCTTTGGTAACAGAAGAAAGCCCTAGTAGGGAGGGGCCCGAGGTTGACCTTCAATAAAAAATCTACGATTATAGTTCTATTTGGTTTTTTTTTATATAACTTGTTTTTTTAATAAAACCTATAATTGCATTGCTAAAATTTATAATATTAATTTTTAATACATTGTACAGGCTTAAACCTGCTTTTATATATGTAATATATGCAGGAATCGAACTCAACTTTCAACCACAACTTTCAGTATATATATTCTTTTTTATAATACATTTGTGTTAGCAAATAGTATTGTACTTTGAATTTGTTTTAAGAATGTACTGACTTAATATAAAAGGTTTCATTACTAAGAAGCAATTTCTTATGTTCTAATTATTTAGCAATAATTGTCATTTTTTTGTAGTTTGCAATTTTACTTATGGAATATTTAATGTATTATTTGCAATTTTTGTAATCTTATTATTAATTTTTTTTTTTGTTTATAGAAATATTAGTTTATGTATATTGATTGGCAAAGTATTATAATGAACATACAAAAACATTTATCATCAATATTTTTATGTTACAACACAAATGTTATCTTTTTTATTTTTTAATGTGGAAATAATATGACAGGGGATTAGCAAATTATTTTTCTTTATGTTATAGTCTAGAAAGAATTATTATGCATATCACGGTCACACTAACATTTCATCTTTTTTTTTTCTTTAACAGTTTTTTTATATAAGGAGTTTATATCTTGTTATTGTTTTTTTTTAAATTTTTACCAGATAATTTTTTGTTTTGTTATTTATTTTTTAATGTCTTTTTATTAATATCTACATACATTGAACAACAATAACATAGTATGTTTGCACGAACAACTAATTTTTTTCAAGTAATAGTGAAGAAAGCAATCTTGAACTACTCATTTAATATTTTGATAATTTTATTAATTAGCAGAATATCACCCCTTTGATGGCATTTAATTATAATGATAATAATATTTATGTAGCTCAATTTTATGTCATGAGAAAATGAACATATCTATATATATAATCATTATTGATTTTACAAGTATAATCCTTGATAGTATTTTCCTGTATCCAGAATGTTTGTTTTATTACTCTATATTTGACTCTTTTCCAAGTCTTCATATGGCTGAACATAATTTAGGTAAAACAATCTGACTTATAGTATTTGGTATCAAAATTCTATATACTAAAGTTTTCAAATTTTTATTTTGATCCAGTATTTAATTTAATATATATATTTCCAGAAAAATTCATTATTTTTTATTTATTAATTTTTGTTAAATTCTTGTTAACTAATGTTTTTTTTTTTAAATTAACATTAACATGTTTGTCTATATTACTTATATTTATACATCTTTTTTTATTTTTTTTTATTTTGGCAATCATTGATTATTATCTATATATAGTATATAAAATACACATTATATTTGTGCAATCATATATATTACACATACTTACATTTTCAGACACAAATATAGTAAATTACTTGTTATAATTCATTTAGAAAAGAATTTTTGAGGTAAGCCCTAGGCTGAGCTAGTACATGTATTGCACCATCGGATATTAATCCAGTTATCCAGGTGAGGGAAGAAAGCAGCTGTACTGCTGAAGGTATGAAAAGGAATAAAGTATCATATTTTTAGTACTGAGTCATTCTTAAAGAAAAAGTTAACTATTTGCACTTTAAATTTTTTTTAAAGAACTTTTTATAAAATAATGAGTATAATTTTCAATATTTCGCAAACTAGTTTAATAGAGGATTTGTTTTTACTTAATAATTTTGTTAATTTCTTTTTCTTTAAAAAAACTATTCTATTTTAGTCACAATTTTATAAAATTTACACATGCATTTATTTTGATAAAGACAAATATTTTCTTGATAATTTAACATCATTGTTTATAATTTTATCATATTTATTCTAATTTCAATTCTCCAAAACTACTTGAATAATTATAGTTCTTTTTATTTGACTGATGTATTTTATTTGCTATTGACTTTTAATATTATTATAATTTTGTTATTATCCATTGCTTTTAACTATGTTTTTTTTTTTTTTAAATAAAAATACTAATTGTGGAGTTATTTTTATGCATTATTGTTATTGGTTATTGTCTATTTAATTCCTTGCAATAATATGATGACAATTTATCTATTTCATTCTTTCAACCTATTTTTCTGGATTATTTTATGATTGCTTTCTTTTTAACAGTTTAAAATTATTTTGAGCACATACACATGTAATATTATTAGTCAGGAGTAACTCCTCAGATCATGTGTTTTTCTAATAATAAAAAATGCAAAATAAAAGAAGTTTGACACATAATTAATTCTAAGAACCCCATAAATATGAGCCAATAGCATTTCTCTCAACAGACATTGCTCAATTAATCTAATGACATAGTCAAGTACTAGAACAATTGACACTCACAAACATGCTAATGTTCACTATAGTTGTGCTTTGACAAAGATACACTGTATTAAAACCTGGCTCAGCAAAATAACAAATATTGTTTTGTATCAAAGATTTATTACCATAATAGTTTGATAATTGTCTATCTACTCTGATATAATATAGTTTATTAAATATTATACTGTATAGCTTTCTATTCTTTTGTTTATTTTTATTGGTATTTCAATGTGTACATCTAAATTTTTTTAAGTATGTATATATATTGTAATGGTGAATGCCATCCAATTATCAATGCTAACAATGGTAATTGATAAAATTTAATTAAATGAGAAAGCTTACAAATTAATTCAGTGTAAGGGAATATGATTATACCAAATAGGCAACTGCATATATGGTGGAGTGACTATACAATTTTTATTTTTACTAACTAATTTAATAATAGTCATGAATAATGATCAGATTGGGACTAGATTAAGGACAAGCCTTTATGCATATCCATCTATGTTTCCTGATTGTTATTCCCATATTTATGATATTGTAAGGCAATATAAAATTGTCTATTTGGCACTTAATAATAACTTAAATTAACAAAATAGAGTAAAATAATGCAACAGTTTATGTTTATATAAATGTAATAGAATAGAGAACATACCTAGCAGAAAATATTTGGTACTTATGAGTTTTCTAGTAAACCAAGGTGGCAGCCTGTATTTTTGACAAATGTACAATTTGAGTGTCTATAATCTACTAAAGATGTATTAGTTGTTAAATGAAAACAAAGTTAATAAATGAATTGTTAAATTTAAAAAAAGGAATAAATTTCGATAGATTTCATTAAGAAGCTTTATTTCAATTTGCTTTTTTATTTATTTATATTATAATGTGGGGAGTGATGAGATGCTCTTAACATTGTCACATTTTGGTTGAATGTAGTGTATTTCTTTTTATCAGCAGTTTTTTTTTTTTGTAAATTGTCTTAATGATAAAAATTTGGGACCTTCATGTCACACAGAATGTAATTGGAAGATTTAAATAAAGTTAAATTTTTCTAAAGACATTTAATACTAAAAATATCATCATCACAAACCTTCAGGAAAACACTAATGAATTAAACTTTTTATTCAAAAGTATAACTCTGAAGCTATTAATTTAATGAGAATTTTATTGGGTGGTAGTAATTTATTATTAATACTAAGCTAATATTGTTAATGATAATAATGTGTGGTTTATTTATTAAATTAGCTTTCAGCATTATTATTTATATATGTTATCTAATTTCAAATATGTCATTAAAATTTATGATACTTTAAATGTAATATAAGAAAGATAATAATTAAAAAGAAAATAATTTTTTTTTTTCTGCTTGATGCATTAAAATATATATGCACTCTTGGCATAGTAGCCTATATATCTTCTGATTGTGCCTGTGAAATGGAATTCAGATTTATTTGAAACATGGAAATGTTTTCATTTGATCCACGTAACCTTAGGATTTTTTTCTTTTTAAGTAGTTGGTTCATAGGTAATTTAGCTAGTCTTTGAGTTATTTGTTAGAAAATGAGTATCCATTTATTTTTCATTAGAGAATAAAATATAGAAGGAAAATCATAAATTTTAATTACTATCTGGTGTTTAGAAAGCTTGATGAATAATGCTTTTACACTTACTGTTTCTCTATAGATCGATACTGGAAGTGCCTTTGCCCTGCAGAGCTTTATTGTTTATTGAGTATTGAGAAACTCTGGTATCTATATTCCATTTTATGTTTATTTGAATCTGTACATACTGTTTCAATGTCATGAATCAATATTGGAACTAATCAATAAACTTAAGATGCCTTTTATTTGGAAAAGTGATTCATTATAATATTACATAATTAATCACACAATAAACAAGCAAACTACCAACTGCAAATGGATAGAGATGTATTCGTATATAGATTTATGCATATTATTTGAAATTAGAAAAAAAATCATACAAAAAACAGATCCAAAATCTTTAATACAAATATTTTAATCCACCTGTATGCCAAAAAATTTTACAATATTTTTAAACAAAGGAAGTTTTTACCAATTAGCATAGTGGTCAAATGCTTTTCTTTTAACATTTGACCTGAATTATAGCAGTCCCAATTGGGCATTCTTTAAAAATCAGTAATTATAATAACAATCATTTTATATTTGTTTCTTTAAAAAATTGCTTCAATATCATGAAATAATACTGATATAATTAACCAATAAATTTAAGATTTATCATACTTTACATATGTAAAATATAGATTCATAAATAGTTAAAAAATACAATAGAAAATAAATGTGATACATTTTCAGGCATTACAAGAAATATTTTTTTTTAGAAATGAATTTAAAAATAAACTTTGTGTTCTTCATTTATATTATTAAACTATTTTTAATTTTTTTTTTTTCATTTTTTAAAAAAATAAACCGTATGTTCTTCATTTAAAACTTGTGTTCCAGATTCATGTCATTTTGCACTTGTTAATTGTTGTTTAAATTTTTATGTTAATCAAATATTTCCATGGTAAAATAATTGCTAGTGAAGAAACTGCATTAGCATTTTTACAGCAAAAAAATCTATTTAATAATATCATGCTAACATCCTTGTGTCAAATGAGGATGGTTGCTATAATGCAGAAAAAAAGAAAAAGAAAAATTCTAATACTTGAGAGTGATTTCACATTGTCCATGTCTAGGCTACCAAATTACTCCATCCATATAAACAGCAATGTCTTTTTTTGAGTGACAACTCTCAGTGGCAATAATGAAAAGAAATAATTTTCATATTAATCTTTTTATTTCTTATTGTTTCAAAGCAAACCAATTCCATTTTATTTGGACTGTTTCATTTGTTTTATTGTAATTTGTATTGAATAACAAAAACAAAACATTTTCTGAGATGAAAAACAAAGACTATATAGCTGATAATTCTTTTGGTTTTTAGTATTATTGTTTTAGTATTATTGTTTTTCTCTGCATAAGAACCATTTATATATATTTTTTTCCATGTGTCATAGCATCAACTGGGAAGCGAACCCACTAACCTGGGACAACTGCTTCTAAAGCAGCTGTCGCTGACCTCTCGACCACCAATGCGTGACAGAATCATTTATATTAATAAACAAAAAAAATATTTAGTCCATATATAATTTTTGTATTTATTATTCTACTTTTCAATTTATATTCTACACAACATGATTATACTTTATTAAAATAATTATTAATTTAGATGGTATTATGAATTTATTTTTGTGCTGAAAGAAATTGTAGAGATTATTCAGATTACGTATTAATCTATTATAATTTTTCTTGCTAAATTAAACCTAATTATCACAAAATCAATTTTTGGAGCCATACTGTATCACTGAAAGGCTAATAGTATTAAAACTTGGCTTGCACACTAGAACTATTTTTATTAGTGCTATGCTCCAATCTTAAATTTAAAGAAATCAGACAAAGGAAGGTTTTATTCTTTGTTGGATAGCATTATTGCAGCAATACCATTTAAATACCAAGTTTTATTTCTTGGACACTTTAATGTGTATGTTGGTATAAACAATAGTCTTTCTGGGATAATGGTATTGTTGGTATGAATAGTTTGTTATTATTGAATTTTTGCACATGGATTGACTACCACAAACACACTATTATGCAGAAAATCCATTATGAAAGAACATGGATGCATCCATGTTCAAAACATTAGCATTTCATATATTACATTGTACTTAGGAGCCAGAATACAATAAATGTTTATATTACATGAGCCCTTATAAGCATAGATTGTTAGACAAATCATAGATTAGTACTGTCCAAAATTAAAATGATACTTGTATTAATAGGTAGATCTTATTCCAGTCATATTCACATGCAAGTTGATGATCATTCCTTAAAACTATCTATTCTATATATTAAATTTCAACAGCTAGTTTGGATGTTCATGATTATCATTTTACTAAAATGCTCAATTCTTTTAAGGAAAATGTTATGGATACCAGTAAATCTATTCTTGTGATCACTAAAAAGAAGAATCATTATAAGTCTTCTGATAATATTATTCTTAGTGACCTGATTAAAAGAAAATATGATATTTTGCTTGGCAGAATAATAAATTAAATGTGGCATTTCACAATAAATATAGAAATGTGAAAACAAATGTTGAATGACTGTCAATAAAATTTAAAAATGATTAGTGGATTAAAATTGTAAAGAAGATGCAGATATTTTCTCATTGCCATTCTGGATGTTTTTTTCATGCATTGAAAACAATATATAGATGAAAACTAATATCACAATTCTATTGAATACAGGAATGACATCTCCTTATAAGATGACAATATTTTAAACAAGTGGAGGGATTATTTTGATCATCTTTTGAATATCGATATAAGAATTGATATGATGATATTAAACAATATATTCATTTTATATACTCATTTAGATTTGGTCAGAAATATCCAGCTTCGTGAAATGAAAACAGTTCTTTGTAATTTTAAAAACGGAAAGGCTACTGATCTTGATGAAAAATACCTAGAGAAGTTTTAAAGTATGATGATTTTATATTAGTTTAAAAAAATACTGAAATTTTTGGAAATATATGGACCTATGAAGTTGTGCCATTTGATGTTAAGGATAATTATCATGGATTGACCTTATTATCCATTACAGCAAAGATATTTTCAAGGATTTCAGTCGTAGATACATGGTTACCAAAGATTCAATGTGAATTTTTGTTTTCAGGCAAAAGAAAAAAGTGTAAGGAACAAAAGAGTGATTTATATATTTCTTTTTTGATTTGATCAAAGCATTTGCTGCAATTAATCAATCAGGTCTATGCCATTGTTTGAAATTGTTTATTCCCCAAAATGTATTTGTATTATATAGCTTCTATATGATGGATGAGAGGAAGTGTTATTATTATAGGAGGACATTTAAAATGAAAATTTGTTAAACATAGGTGTAGTTGCTTTCATATTACCTTCAATTTTTATGATGCTGATTTTTGGAACCATTTATAGACAGCTTTATGAATCAGGGATCAAGATGTAATGCAGATTGATGGTGCAATTTTAATATGAATCAGTTAAAAATGAAGACAAGAATATTATCTTCTTGTATTCTGAGTGATGATTGTGTTATTTTTGCCAGGTCAAAAAATAATTTACAGAATGTACTTAATATTTTGAATGATTTAGGTTTAATAAATAATGATAAAAAAAACTCATACTTTTTATCAGCCAGTCATGGAAGAAAAATCCTTGTTAACTTTTAGTCTGGTTATCAAGTTGAGAGTGTAAACTAATTTAAATATCTTGCAGTTTTATAAATAAAAAAGTGATCTTAAATGTTGAAATGTACTTCTGCTACTTTCAACAAATTAAAAAGTGGAATATTTCATCACAAAATAATAACTGCTACAACTATCATGTTTTTCTGAAAATAAGACCAAGTCATATATTAATTTTTGCTCCAAAAGACACCATAGGCTTATTTTCATGGAATGTCATTATTTTCATTTACAAAGATTTAAATTTATTCAAGTACCTCTTCTCTTTACAGAAAGCTATAAGATTCTTACCCTGGGAGTCCCTCCATAATTCCTTTCTTGTACTTGCCAGAACAACTTTTTTTTTGCATTCATCTGACAATCAGAATATTATTCCATTTAAATTTACCATTAAATCAAGTATTAATCGAAGATTTGAGAGACTGGAGTGATAACAAAAATGATTACTGTTAAGAATGGTTTGTCCACACAAAAGCAACAAAAAATGCAAATACAAAAATTCAGAAAATGTTTCTGTATTTCACGCATGCACATTAAATATGTTCATTATAACATATTATGGCATATTGAATTATGATGACCCATATATGACACAACTATGTTCATTCCTTATCAAACTTTTCTAAGTTACTTGTAATAGCCCTGCTTGGATATTCTTTTTTAAATTTTTTCTTTAGGAGAAGAAAGTTTGATTATTTAACTCAAGCTAAACTTTTTTTATTAAAATCACATTAGTTATTTAATAAAATCTTTTAGGATAAAAAAATTGTTTAATAAATCAATCTTGAATATTTAAAAGCTACCATGATGAAATTCTAAAACTAAATCAAACATTCTAAATTCAAATATTAAATAAAATGAGTACCTAAAAATATATAAATAAAATTATAAATTGTCTAATATACTGACTTGTGATAGATAAATTGCTTTTTATACAGGTAGAATTATATTTATATTACATTTATTTAAAGTATTAATGTCAATAATATTATTTATTTATACATTCATTACCTTATAATTCAATACATCCATTTGTATGGCTGATGCTCTTAACTAGGGCTTATATTAGGAGTAGGGCTTATTTTTTTGGTTAGGTCTTATTCATCTGTATATACAAGTGTTATTTCATCTAATTTATTGTATGGAAGTGAGACTTGGCCTCCCTATTTACATAATATAAACACATGAGAAAAGATCTATTTGAGAATGCTCTGCAATATTTTAAAAATATGACAAAATAGCAACAGAAGATGGAAAATTATGCCACTAAAAATCAATCAATATGCTCAACTTGCTTGATGTGATATTATGGAGATCATTACTGTCAAATCATATTTTTTTTTCCATGTGTCGTGACATCGGCCGGGAAGTGAACCGGCTAACCCGGGACAACTACTTGTGAGGCAGCTGTGCTGACCTCTCGAACACCAACGCTTGACAAAATACTTTCTTTGGTTTGAAAATGCACAATAAATGAACAATATGTGATTTCTTAAAGTTATGTTTTATTGTGAATTTGATCATAAGATAGATCCTGTTTACATTATAAGGATTATCTCAAAGATTTTAAAGATACAGTGTTGATTGTTTCCAGGGAAAAATATGGCAAAGAATAGAACATATTGTAGAACCACAATTAGACATGGTGTTGAAATATTTCAGGAAAAAAAAATTTCTGGATGAAGAAATTAAAAGACAGCATCACAAAATATGAAGTAAATCAAAAAAAAAAAAAGACCAGTGTATTATATATATATATGTGTGTGTGTGTATGGATGTATTTGTGATTCACAAATTGATTTGTATAATAATTGTGAAACTCATTTCTTGAATAGTTTTTTTCTTTTTTTGTGGAGTTGAAATGACCATATTCATTTACAAATGGGGCTGTATGTATCATAGTATATAAATTTCAATTTATATATAATGAATTTGTTTTTAATTACATTTATTTTCATGATGCAGTGTTTTTCTGGAAGCAAAATAACTATTTGTTTAACAGATGTGTTTTTAATGTCATTTTTTTAAGAATTGCATATGCTTATATGAGTCTCCCTCCACTCACAAAAATTTCTACCAAATTTTTAAATAATTTTGTTGATAAAAAATGTGAAAATGAAAATTATTTACTGAATATTTCTTGTTTTTATATATATAGTGAAGCTGTGATGTGAATTGCAGCATACACTACTGCAAATGTATGCCATTCAAAATAAATAAATAAAAGAAACAATTATTCAAATTCATAATTTAATAAATTTTTTGAGATTGTATTAATTTATGATATGGCAGTATCCAACATTATCAAATGTTACAATTTAGATTTACATAATCTCATTTATTAATAATCTTTTTTAAAATGCTTTTCTATTAATTTGCTCTGTATGTGTTTCTGTTGGTATGTTCACATTTTTGAATTAACAATGAAAAAAAAAATCAAGCTCACATCCTTACACTTCCAAAGAAAACTGCTTAATAATTGAACCAATAGAAATATTATATTTGTAGAATAAAATTTTGTTAATATTGATTTACTTACTTAATTAAATTAATTAAAAGGCCATGTATTTTTATATAATCGATGGTCACATAATATTTAAATTTAGAATTCATTTGTTAAAGGACATTTTTTTTATTCTTATATCTTATTAAATTATAATTTTTATGTTTTAAAGGATGTTATTGTTTAAATGTTTCATTGTTACATAATTATTATTATTTTTTATAAAATCATACTTAGGATGACAATAAAACCTGTAATAGTATTACAATTAATAGTATATAGAATTACTTATAATCATATATATATGTTACATATTTATAAAAATAAGAAAAACAATGTTTTCCTTGATAGTACTTTGCTTATTAGAAGTAGCATTCTAGTGTCTTATATATATATATATATTAATTTATTCATGATTGTAGGAAAGAACAAAATACTTTGTGGATTAAATTAGAATTGCTCAGAGCAAGGGATGAAAAAATTCCACACAATATATTCTTATATTATAATTTTTGTCAATTTTTTTTTGTAGTTTTAACCATTTTTAAAAAATATGTAAATATAAGTAAAAAGTAAAAAAGTAAGATGTAAAAATTTTAAAATAATGGTTTTATGTAAATAGCCAACTAAAAAGTACAAAATAATAAAGTAATTCCCTGTTGATTAATTGGCCATTCTTGGAAAATATCAGATATCTTTGGACTTGTTATGAAACAAATGGAAATTGCAAGAATATTATTCTTTCATAAAAGCATTTGAGGCTCAAATAAATCATAGAAATGAGAAAGGCCTCAAATGCTTTTATGAAATGTCAATATTTCTGCAATTTGCAATTGTTTTATAACAAATCTAAAATTTTTAAGATCACTGATATTTTCCAAGAATGGCAAATTAATCAAGAGGGGATTACTTAGTTATTTCGTAAAGTATTATTTTTTTAAAATTTTTTTTTTATATCTTTGGTTATGTTGAAATTGCAAGTATTTTTCTTCCAAAAAGTTTGATATGGTACAATGTTTTATGTAATAAATTATTTTCTAAGCTTAAAAATAGAAGTTGTTCTTAAGTATAAAATGAAAGCTACTGGTAAAGTATTTTTTATTTGAGAATCTGAAATTGGTAACTATAAGTAAGGTATGAAAATAGATCCTGAAGTTAAAAACTGGTGAGGCTGTTTTCTAATAATGAGACTGCTATTACATAGAAAAAATATTTTTAAAGAAAAAGATTATTATCCTGAGCAAGTCTTTGTGGTGTGATTAACTTGTTCTAATACAGTAGTGAGGAATCTTTTTTTCTGCCAAGGACTATTTGGATATTTATATCATTCACAGGCTATACAAAATTATCAACTTAACCACTAACCTGCTATATTTGATCAAAAACTTAATTAATTTACATATAATCATTAGAGTTGGGCAATGTCTTTAACTGCAGGACAATTTCAATTTTCTTTCTTTAAATGAGAGCTATAATTTTTTTTGTGAATTAAAAATAAAGTAAAAATACTATTATTAATGATGACAGATTTTTAATTCACCTAGTAATTGTTTTTTGACATATTCTCAAATTTCTTTTTATGTTCTGTTTTTTTTTTAAAGTTATGTAGCTTGTTTTCACAAAATTTTTTGACTTGTTTGTAATTTTTATAAAATATGTCATTTACTTGCTAAAGCTCTTTTTCAAGTTTTCTACTTTAATATTTCTTTCTGCCTCAACACTTTTGTTGTAATCAGAATGTTTTGATAAATAGTACCTCTTAATAATGAGTTCTTTATTAACTGAAATACTTTCCAGACATGTCAGGCATATTGATTTATTATATCTTGCTATAAAAATATGCATTGGTCCATTTCTTTTGAAATATGTGATTTTCTGTATCCGTTTTTATTTTACTCAGTGTAGCCATTGTAATAAAAAAAGTTAATGTAAAATAATAAAGTAAAGTAATATTCAAGTTTTTTTTTGATAGTATACATTCGTCTGCTAAAATCATTATAAAAATACATAAAGTGCCTTCAACTTTATAGTTTAATATGTAAATCATTATAAAAGCAAAATGCTCTCAGATTAAATCTGTATTTTATAAACTGCAAAATATAGTAATTATTTGATAAAGTAGCTATATCGTTTAACAATTAAGCTTAATTATAATCAAAGTTTAATTTGGTATATAAATTTTTAATTGCAGTTTAATTGATTGAATAATGAGGCATATTTTGTT
The DNA here is from genome assembly GCA_028023455.1 of Epiperipatus broadwayi. Taxonomy (NCBI): domain Eukaryota; kingdom Metazoa; phylum Onychophora; class Udeonychophora; order Euonychophora; family Peripatidae; genus Epiperipatus; species Epiperipatus broadwayi. The sequence continues at coordinate 1,724,362 of JAQFVV010000181.1, read as the reverse complement.
TTAACATACTTAAGATTGTTTACATTTTTTTTATTACTGATAAAAGAAAATCATGTAGTCAGTTATTCAGAAAGTTAACTGATATTTGAGCATCAAAATGAGAAGTTGAGCACAAAATTTCATTCATTTAACCCATGCACCCAAACATTACATGATCACCAATTCCTATGCTTACATAAACTTATTAGCAGTATCAAATTCTTCAAACAGTAGTTCAGTCCAAGCCTTGGTAATTAATGGATGGAAGAAGATTTGTTCATAAAATCCCCATCTAGTGGCTACTTATCCAATATCACCAGACTAGTTACTAGCTTTATGGTTAACTAAATAGATAAAAGGTGGCTATGAGAGGGTTGCGTTAGATTCTTAGATTTAGCTGCAGTATTCTCAGATCCAAAGTGCCTCACTGATGAATGCCACAAGCTAGAAACTAGTCTGGGGATATTGGATGAGTAGGCAATAGATGGGGATTTTATGCGCAAACCTTTATGCATCTGTTGATTACTGAGGCTTGCACTGGGTCACACTTCTCTATGGAGAGTTCATTTAACTCAACCTTTTGTTTTTGTCTTTATTATTCATCAGTTAGTAATTGAAGCACAAATCTTTAGATATTGATTCAACAACTGTCACCATTGATTTAAATTACTTAGGATAATATTATTGATGATCATACAGAATTTAAATAATCAAAACAGGTATAAAGTTTATAAGTAATCATAAGCTATGCATTGGCACTTCACTGTGTAACTGGTGGAAGTAAAAAAGTTGCGTATAAGTTTCATCAAAAACAAGAGGACATTTTTCATGAAAAACCTGATGCATGATACCATCTTGTCTCTTTTCACTCCAGAAACTATAAAATTGTATTATGATAATCTTGAAACATGCATGGTTTATTACCTAAAGCCTGCCACCATTTCTTAGGCATACTATGTGCATGAGAAGCCACCTATTTGTTATTCAGGTTTGCATTGATGAAATTGGAAAAGTTCTTCCAAACTTTACAAATGTGTCAAAGGACTTTCACCAGTATTATCTCTAAAAGCTCTTATTTGGTTGCTTTTGGCAACTACTTGACTAGTTGGCGGATTAAGATTTGTACCTATGGGTTCTAAACAAACAGTATTCATCATTATTTTTAACCACTAGCCTCTATTTTATTTTTTTCTGAAATAGTTTGTTTCTCTTCCTTCTTGTCAAATGGGTCATTTATTTCTTGTTTTAGATTATTTTGGAATTGAACTGCTTTTTCCTTCAAATTCACTATATTGATTTTGTCATCAATATTCTTGATTTGATGATTCAAATGATGAAGTAATTCTTTTTTAACTATATCTACTTTATCTTCCATTTCTTCCAAAATAATATCAATTTTTCTTTGTTTTTCTTGAAAATACCTAGTATTACCTTAATTTCTTCTTCTGCTTTGTCAATTCTTTCTTCTACTTTTTGAACTTATCATTTAATTCTATGTTAGCCTCCTCTAATTGTCTTTTATTTCAAACTTTTTCTATTTCTTCTTTTACTTCAGTCTTTGTTGTTGGATTACCTGCTGTATCCCTTTCACTCCATGATGCAGATTTTCTATCAATATTCTCTGATTTTCATTTATCTTTTGTTGCATGTTTTCATTCATTTTCTCCATTCCCTGTTGATTTTGTAGTAAATTTTCATTCATTTGATCTAAATTAATACATCATCACAGTCAACAAACATATATATAATCAACAATCTGAGACATTGCCAAAACAAACCAAGTTATCCTTATCTCAATATTTAGTATTATAATAACATATAATCTGAGGGGTATAAAATTAAGCATCAGGTGAAGTGCTTGTTATATATAAGCTTAACTCTACTACAATATTTAAATATTAATTCTTCATTATTGCCATATTAGTAATAATGACACAAACATTACCCATGCTTAACTCTTTGAATCCTGAGTGGCCATTTTAAATTAAAAAAAAAAAAAAATACAGGACATAATTTTAAATGAAATTTCTAATTTATTACAATAAATATTAATATATAGATATTTTTAGAAAGCGCAAATATGAAAGAATGTAATAAAGCTGATAAAATAGTCATTAAAAAAAAAAAAAATAGCTGATGGATTGCCATCTGCATCATCACTATGTCCACTCTGATGTGGGAATTTAATGATTTGGGGATGGTCTTACCTCTATGCATGCCATAGAGAAGATTGACAAAGCATTCTAATCATAAATTTATATATCTCCTCTGGCAACAGACATATAAAGTATACTAAATAATAATAATTAATGATAGTTTGCTCTTAAAGTTTAGCAAGTTACGGTGTGGTTATACTTAATCTATTCCTAAGTCTTAATTTCAAAGAAATCTATATATTCATTGGCTTAAAGATTAAGGTGGAATATATAATTTAAAGGCAGTAACCACATTCAACATTGTTATAATAATAATTAAATGGGTGGTGCTTGCATGACAAAGGGACTTTTAGAAACTTTAATCTTTAAAATCTATCTATAGCTATAATTTCGTACATCCACCTGCATATTATACTTTAAATGAACTAATAAATATGAAATAACATAAATAGATGTTTATGGATAGTTTAATTATTATATGAACACAATAGGATTCACCGAATCCACAATAATATATAGATACTGAAAGGTAACATCTGAGCTGGTGAGTAGAAAAGGATTTGGCACTAAATAGTTGTCATGTATATGATTAACTTGTATGGAGATGTGGCGGCCTGTTCATTATAGGCAGAATGGGATTCACTCGCTCGGTCGAAGGTTCTCCAGACATATTGTAACAAAACATCACATAAAAATAATTTAATAAAATTCAAGAGCGTTTACCCAAGCATGAAAGTATAGTTTAAAGAATAAATTAGCCAAGTTACATAGGTTGAGATTATAGTTATAATTTAGACACAATTATAGGTTACATTTTAATTTAAACTATGGAGATAAAGTTGGTTACAGATTTAGCTATAGCTTAAGTAAATTACAGAAAAACATTTAAGAGTTCTTGGAAGGGAAAGTTACTCTAGTTTATCAATTGAAGTGTTTTAGTGCACTTAATGGTATTGCTCACTGTTATGAAATGTTCATGGGACTCCATATCACTATATAGCTAGCTTTCATTTATAATGGTAGCATTACATTGATTTCAGGGGCTATCTCATTCTCTCTGGCATTGTAACAGCATTTTGGTCTCTTTGGTGGGAGCGGCACATCATGGGAATCTTATAGTTGGAGGCATGCATGCAGGATGACCATTCTCTGGATAGGAAAATAGCACCTTGTCTACCTCTACTCTGCCATTTTAGTTTCACACTTGTAGAGTCTGGGTTGCCAAGCTCTTCACAATATTATTAATATCTTCCCTAAATTCCCACTCTATATATATATTAGCCAAGTATGAAATTAATCTCATATACTGACATACCTTATGGTGGAAATAATCCATTAGCTGATTTTCTACCACCACCCTTGATGTATCTATTATCTATTTTAATATCTAAAAGCTGCAGTACGATGCTGCAAGTACATTTGCTTTTGTTATATTATTTCCAGATATCCTGACTACAGTAATTGTTTTATTACAAGATTAAAAAAAAAATTATAAAGGGAATACTTCAAGACAGTCTATTTCCCTATTGTTAACATCTGCAACTTGCCAAAATTATCATTTTTACTGGCTAATTACTTAAACCATTAATGTATCCCTATGGGGTTGCATTAGTGAAGTACTATTGTTCTGCCTCCCAACTCCCATTTAGTTTCTAAGAAACAAAATTTGTGGCATGATATTTAAAATAAGAGCAAAATAATATTCTTAAATATAAGTTTTAAAGATAATATTAGAATATATATGTAGTCTCGACATACCTGACTTATGCAAACATACTTTCAAATTATAAATTAAATTAACCAATTTATCATTTCTCTTAGATTATTAACTCGCCTATCTATAATAACCATATATATATATGATAAGTCTTCGTATGTGCATATATCTTGGCCGATTAAAACACAGTACATATATATTACAATAGGCTAGGGTTTAAAGTAAGGTATGAGAGTAGGTAAGGAGTGAAGAAAGGTGAAACTAAGATTTGCAGAGTGAATGTTACTGTTTCAATATCTAGACAGTTTTTATAATGTTCTTTATAAAGAATATTATTTGAAAGGTGTTAATTTATAAATATTTGTGATACATGGAGTTTCTCTTAATTATTGTTTTTTTTTATGATTTCCAGTTCATTACTTAAACATATGGCTGCTATGGAATTAAAATAAGCTAGAATAAAAATAAGAATTGATTGATTGCATGTTTAATATGATATGAAATGTAAACATTGAGAGACTAAAGATGTTGGTTCTACTTAGAGCTAGTTGGTTATTTTCAATTCCCCATAAAATTAATTTAAAGATCTTTAAAAAGATAAAGGTAATGTAATGGTTCATACTCCCTTTTAATAAAAAAAATTTCAAATAATTTCATATTTTAATATTCTCCCAAAGAAATTGTAGATCTAAAAACAAAAGGAAAATATTGTCTGAAAATTTCTCTAAAACATCAATTAGAAATATTAGGGATTTGCAAAAAAGACATATATTGTAAGAGTCATAGCCTAATTATTTATCACCATTTGTAATAGAATAAAAATAATAAACTGAGGAAGAACAATTCTAATTTATTAATGCTCATGAATTGTAGCATCATTTGTACCAAAATGAAAATAATAAACTAAACTAAAATGAATATCAATCAGTGAAAAACAGTCTAACCCTTAAGTTAATAAAACAATGATAATAATCTTTGTTATAGCCTCATAAATTCCAGTACCATTTAAAATGGATAGAAAACAAGTAAAACATTACTTCAAACTACCCTAAAATTTAAGCACTATTTGCAGTAGATCAAAGATAAAATGATAAATCTAAATATCACTGTCTTATAAATAATAGTATATTACGTATTATATAGATCCATTATAAAAATGAAAATAATGACAATTACACAGATAAACTTTAATATTCCTATGAATCAACACACTGTTTATAATAATACAAACTTGTACCAAAAGTCAAACTTTTTTTAAGTGAAATGATTCATAGAAATAATAATCTTAATTGCCCTATAAGTTTGCAATATCAATTATATCTAATAAAATATATAACTCAATAATTGGTTTCTAATTACAACTAAATAAAAGTTACTGCTAACTCAACCTTGCTATTCCACTAATATCAATATACTCTTATTAACTAAGTCAATCTTATAAGATTAAATCCTTAATAATAATACAAAATCAATTAACTCAATGTATCTTTCTGTTTTCACCAATTTAATATAAAATAAATCCGATTAAATCTTAAGATTTTCAGTATCCAATCATAACAATTTATAAAATAAATGATAGATTCATATTTGATTGCTTATTCCAACAATTGACAAATCACATTCAATTACTCTTCATTTTATTAAAGCTAAGTTATTAAAACTTTAGACGATAACTGTCAAAGCATATGAAAGATTGTTAAATTTATTATAATCAAATACTGATGTTAAAATTTAATATTTAAACAAAATTTATGATTCACACTAATGAATTTTAAATATAAAGCAAATCACTGTAATTTGTAACAGATTAAATTATATTACTAATAGCAGCTTTATAACTGAATAAGATTACAAACTATGTATGCATACGATCTTAATATATTTATATTTATTTTAATCAATATTGGCTTAAAATAAAATACATAAACATTTCATTGCAACTGCCTTTACTCATCTCCAATAATTATCATATTTGCACCTTTATCAATCAACAAATCAGAATTTCTATTTTAGTATATCTATTATTTATTATTAGCAAAATCATTACATTAAGCTTCCAGTTACTTATTAAATATTTAAGAATATCAAATCAGTTAATTTATTGTTATATAAAATCTATACCTAGTCAGATAATAAGCATTAAACTCAACACAAAGAAAGTGATATGTATTACACTTTTTTGTCAATCCTGTGTTTTTGATTTCCGAATTATTTTTATAACTGCTAATGAATTATGTGGTATAATCAATTAATGAATATCATTTTATTATTTTAAATTAATTCAAAATTTATTAACAAATTGATATAAATTAAAATCATATATATATGTATGGCAAATAAACATTTAAAATATATGCATATAATCATATTATGTGCTAAGCAATAGTTTTTTTAATTGACATTAATTTCATATTTACATAGGCAACTGCACTTCAATCTCCACCGATAAGATACTAAATACAAACATCTAAGTATATGTAAGAAAAAGAAATGTAGAATGTTTATACTTTCCGAAATATAAGATAGTTCAAGATATATCTTCATTCTATACTTCATATAAAAATATAGTTAATTGAAATATATATAAAGATATATATATATACAAAAATGAATCTATTTATTTGTTAATATAAATTTAAGAGAACAACATAAAATAAATACTTATTATGATATAATCTTTTTCAAACTCCTAATATAAGTGTTATACCTGTAGTTCATTTTATTCAATCAATTAAACAAATGAATATTTTAAAATAATAATTACTATGCTGTAAGAATATAAATTCAAACATAGGAAGACAATCTTTTACATTTAAGTATGTAAATAGGTTACTTCTCAATCTAAAATTACATTAATATTTCTATCAATAAATACTATACATGTAAATGAAAAAAAATATAGCAATGATAAATATAAGCAAATGACCTGAGTAATAGTCTTTCAATATGGCATTTCAAAAATAGTATCATAGTTATAGTGTTTATTTTTTTATACTCGCAATCTGATATTTTGTTATTCAAGAAAAAGTAGAATTATTATGAAAAGTTATAAGGTTTGAAGTACATTTTGTTAATTCCAATATTTTCCAAATATCCAAATTATCTTTTCATTCAGCAGATATTTGATCTTTATAAGGTTTATAAATGTGCAAACAATTTATACACATGATGATGCACTGTAGACATCCTTGCATTTAGTAAATAATTCTTAAAACATTACAAGTGAACAGACACTAGTTTCATCTATTATGATGCTATGACAATTGAATCAATTTTTATCCCATATATAAATAATACATCTAACTTATAAAACAATCTTTGTGTATATTTTTCTGTTGTTAACATTTAGATCTCATTATTGAAAAATAGATAATATTCATTTTTAAAGTGAAAAAACATTCCGATGGCTTTGAGATGCTAAGGATTAATTTTCATATTTCAATAAATTACCTCTCAAATTCAATGATACTTTCTGGGTGTCAGACAAACATTATTGATTTCAGTCAATCATTCTATCTATTTCACAATCATATGTTTTTAAAGACAAATAATAAAAAAAATCCTAGGAAAGAACTTAGATTTCTTTTGTTGAAGCCAAACTAGAGAGAGAGAGAGAGATTTTTCTATTCAGCTCTATTTATAACTTTTTCTATTGACATCAATGGTAGCAATACTTTTCATTCATTCTGTGGTCAATTGTAGTTAGTGTTTCATAAATAAAAATCTTATTATGCAACAAAGTTTGTAGAATTATTATATACATCAAACATTTACATTTCATAATACAAATACCATTCTTTCATTCTAATACAAATTACACAATACATTCTCATTATACTACACTGGAAATATATTTTCATATCTCCTTTTCTGCTACAATTATCATACAAATAAAATAAATATATTTGAGACATTAGGCATTTATTATCTTGAATGTAGTAATAAAAATATATATAACCAAAGAATAATTTTATCAATACTACAAAGTTTATTATTTTCACATTCATTTTTAAAATGAATAAAGTCAATTCACAATCTTATACAATACAATTAAACAATTTTTTAATATCAATATTATCATTATCATAGCAACACAATGCTTCATAGGTTAAGATATCCACCAGCAAAATTAAACAAGAAAGAAAAAAATATATATTACTGACATTTTTTCACTTATTGAAACTCACATCTCAAACTTCAGTAGGTACAATATATTGTAACATAATTAAATGATTTCAAAAGATATTACCATACCTGAGTAGTCCACAGAATGATCATAAGTAAAGGTTCAAAATATAACACTATCAAGAATTATAAGCAAATTATTATAGCAATGTATTATGAAATCACGTGAAGTGAGTACACTAGTAATTTCAATAAAATATAACTCAGGTATACAGACAGTAGGTTTTATCCACTTTCATTTCTTGGTTTGATGTTAAGTGCATGTTTAAACAAATACTAAGTGAATATGGTCTAGCAGGGCGCCACTAGATTATCTGAATCTAGACACGGTTATATCTAATAACCTTTTACATGTACCGGGTTTGAATCCCTTTTTGGTACTTTATTTCTAATAAAAAATGAGAGATTTTGCTTTTTGAGCCATATCACTATACGCACTAATATTTAGGTAAAAGTAAAACATCTTTAAACCAAAGTGGAGTATATTAGACATAAATCACTTCTTAGATCTTAGCATAACAAATGTGTTTCAATATTTTTATAAGTTTACTAGCTCAGATTATATATAACTAATTTAGGATGGCAATTCACTCATCCTTGCATGAAATAGATGACAGGATGTGGTTATAATAATACTAAGAGATCACTAAATATTATAAAATCAATATTTATTTATGGCCTTTAAACAGTTAAACAGCTCATTAATTAAAACGTTGATGACGATGATGATGATGATAATAATAACGATAATGACAAGGGTTTCAACTACAGCTCTAGGACTAAGCCTAAACATAAAACTAATTTTTATAAAGAAATTCATAATTATTGCTTAATTTTAGCATATTTACTTATATCTTAAATAACTAATTTTCAATTATTGATGATGATGAATAATCACACTTAACAAAGACTACACTTAATGAAATATATATATGCCTCGTTTAATAAAACAAACTAATATTTATTACTACATTTCTAACATATACAAAAAAATTTCTAGATAAATATGAAAATTGACATGAATAATAATAATAATAATTGATTATATAACAATCCTCAGATTAATTTTAAGTTCTTCCCCCTTTCCCTTCAAATGTATTTTGTATTAAGTTGGATGTCACATTGACCATGATTTTCACTCCATGAGAAAAGTATTTCAAGAAAAAAAAAATTATCTGCTCATTAGCACACATACTTTAAAAATCCAACATGTAAATAGAATGTAAAAAAAAAAAATGTTAGTAAAATTGAAAGAGCAAGTTTTAGAAAAGAGTTTTAAATCATTATCTCCCCCTTCTCTTCTACCTCTGAAATGCTATACTTAATGAAACAAACTAATCTAATATTCTAATACTACTTGTTACTCCACATTCAATCGCAATTATAAACATATAAAATATCATTATGTATGTGCGTGTTTTATCCCATGATAACAAAATATTATTTAAAACCAAAATAATAATATATTAGTTAAAACTAAAATCATAATACCATAAAAAAAATTGTTTTACACATTAATATTGTAAAATTAATAAACAAATCATTTTCATACATTCAAGATCATTTATGAAGCTCAAAGTTATTATTAGTAAGACATTCTTGTTTTTAATCGATCTGAATAGTCTTTAAAAGTTCTTTAAATAAAATATACCACTTTATTGCTAAAATGTTTCTTAAGACTGATATCATAAAGAAAATAGATATAAAAAGTCATATTACCGATCTTTTGTTTGTGGCGAATTTCCAAGGGTTCAAACTTGTCTTGTATAAGGTTTATATTTCTGCAGCTACCATTTCCGTCTTACTGGGAACAATCTCTTTCTTGAGGTGTATAACTATTTGATGATGGTGACTCTATTGAGGTTATTTGCTTTAGTGGATAATTTGGAAATCATTATATTAAATTTTCTTCTCTTCTTGTCAAGCATGTGGATGAAATACAGCAGTTGTTTTCCCATTTGTAAATTTTCTTGAGTTTAAAATCAGTTGTTGTAACAATTAATTGGACTTGATGATTAATATTTATCAGTAGATTAATTCATCTTCTTTGAATGCAGGTGAATGCTTTCTTCCTTCTATTAAAACATCTTATTTCTCTGGTCAGTTGAAAGGTGTAGAATATTATTTTAGACACAACATCTTTTCTTTCCTATGTGATGTGCAGCTTCCCCAGATGTTCCGGAACCGATGGGACATACATATAATTTTTCTAGCCAGACATTTCTTATATTTTCAGCATTCAATTGGATAGTTTAATAATCTGAATCATAAACAATAATCCTAATAATAATTCAAGGCAGCTTTTTATATCCAATTTTTAACTAACTTAACCAATCAGAGATAGCATCACTTGCTATTTTTGGACAAATTTGTTTTAATTAGATCTCTAATTTATTTTCAACTATATTATTTTTCAACTGAAAAGTTTAATCCTTTTTCCAGACACTTTTGTTTAAAAAAAAAAATAGACTCAATCCTTATTTCCTTTCTTTTCTTTTTTTTTTTTTTCTTTCTTTTTAACATCCAGGTAACACTTCAAATCTTTGAGCTTCCTTCTTTAGATCTTGAGATAAGACAATTTCAAAATTATAGTTCTGACCCATTATAAGCTTCCAAAGTGAAACAATCATTTACAAAAAAAAATTGCTACAAAGATCGATATCTGATTAAACAGATTTCCTCTTTTAACAAAAAATTGTACAAAAAAACAATAATTTGACAGATTTAATACTTCCTTTTCTTTCAATATTTAGGAAATGCAAATTTTTGTATGTAATGTACACACATCCTTCATTCTTTCAAATCATTCATAAACTAACCTTAAATAATATGATTGCTAGCTTAGTAATTATAACCCAATTATTTAATTAAGTCTGTAACTTTTAAATCCCAATTATAAATAAAGAAAACAAAATAAAAGCATAGAATAAAATATTAGAATTGATCAAGCATAGGTTAGTTTTAAAGAAAGTTAAAATGTTTAATATTTGAAATATAAAACAATTAAATAATTTACACATACATTGCCTATATGTATGCATTATAACTTTGCTTTTTAACAGGAAATTTAAATATTAAATAGTTTAAATGTGTGTATTACCTTTCTATCAACACACAAACAAATAAAGCATATAATTGTTGACCCATTCTCTGTCTAAAGTGTTTAAGAACTGGACCTTGTAGGGTTTGAACTTGGATGCCCTACAGCTTCATTTATGATTATATAAAAATGTGATGATGATTTTTGGTTTACCTTTTCTACATGCACATTACTATAAAGTTAGCTAGTGACTAAATTGTAATGGCACAATATATACATATTTAAAAAACAACTAGTCTAAATATAATGAAAAAAAAAACACTTCAGATTAATCACAAATTCACTAAATTGTATTATTCAGATTACTTATTCCAAAATCAAGACTATTAAAAAATTATTTAAAATTTGCCTCTTAGCATAAAACTGGATTTAAAAATATAAAATGATAACCAAATTACAAAGACTTTACTCAATGTACACAGATTTATTGCAATAAAGAATTGTATATTGATATTTTATTAAATAGTTTGTTTGCTTAGTTTAATAATGCAATGATAGTGTGGCTTGTTTGAGAGCATAACACCATGGATCTTAGCATAACTCACTCATATCTTATGCTCAGACTTAGATCATATCCCAAAATGATTAAATTCCAATACTACTGGTAATCCAATATTTCTGATAATTTTTGGTGATATTTTAGTAACGCAAAATATTCATATTTAAAAGAAATTACTTCAAATACATATTAACTAAATTTGTTTTTGGGAGAAGTGTTATATAGATTACTCAACCAGTTTATTTCCTTTTCATTGAATCAGTTCATGTTTTTATTTTGTGAGAATATCTCTAGGCATTAAAAAAAAAAACCTTAAACTATACTAATTATAATCTTAGAATATCACTCAAATAGTGAAAGATATCATAATCTTTAAAATTATGCTTGTAAGATCAAAAATAAAATGCTGATTCATCATCAGCTAATATTATTTATATGTACCTGCATTAAGGATTGTAGACTTGTTAATCAAATCTATTCTCTGTTTTTCATATCATATCAACAAATTTTTATTATCAAATCCATTCATCTAATATAGGGTCTTTTACTAGATCTTTTATAATCTCCTGAAATTCAGTTTAAGGTTTCAACATTCTATCAGCTATTGTCTTTTCTAGCAGTATATTCAGCCCATCTCTATTTTAATTTTAATTTCTTCAATATTAATGATATTTGTTCTCTCTCAGAATTTTTGCTTTTGATTCCTATTGTTACTTTCATTACGTATTTCTCCATACTTGTTGAGTGATCTGAAGTCTCTGTATTACTCTTCTGCTAAGTCTCCAGGTCCTAGATCTGTAAGTAATAACTGATAAAATACATCTATTAAAAATCTTTTTGAAACATTTCTTTTAATACTAAATTATTTTTACAAAGTCTCCATTGAAATATAATTCTATGATTACTTTAATCTGTTATGTTTCCATATATATTAATAATGTGATCAAAGTATTTGTAGTTCTAACTTTTTTTAGTTTATTTTAGTCTTTTTGGCCTTTATTTTTTGGCCAAATTTCTTATATTCATTTGTTAACTCTTGCAACATTTCCTCCAGTTCTAAAGCATTATTAGCAAAAATATGCACAATCATCTACAAAATCTAGGTGATTCAAATGATCTTTTTTTTTTCTTCATATGTCATAGCATCGGCCGGGACGCGAAACCACAACCGTCTGCAACCAACTACTTGCTTGCAAGGCAGCTGCGATGACCTCTCGGCTAACAACGCTTGACGATTCAAATGATCTTCATGTATTTTTTATTCTCTTAGCTTCCCATTTTAATCCATAAAATACTTCCTGTAAAAACCAAATATAAATTAATATATATATTTAAACATCATTTTTTTTGTCAACTTAGGATACTTGTATTATCCTCTACATATATACTTTTAAACGCATCATATATATTACTATAATTATACCTCATGTTATTTTATATGTAAGTAAATTTATTTTAAGATAAAAGCCAAGAAATTAAAAATAAAATATTAAAATTACTCAATTTTACTTTTTTTTGCTGCAAACATGCTTTATTTTTAAATGATCAAAACTTATGCCCATCAAAATTATCAATATTCTATGTAGATAACTAAGAATACGAATAACTGTGAATATACACATGTATATATATATACACACATTGAGCTAAAATACATGATTTTAAGAAATGCAAAAATTATTATATAAGCGTAGGCAACATTTATTTACAAAAAAAAGATAAATTATTAAAAATTTTATGACCTATTGACTAATGTATTTGGAATTTCTTTTTAGTAGTTTATTCTTGTTATAATATTAATTGCCTTTGTCCTTGAATTACTTTTTTTAGCATTTTGTCTTTTCCTGCCATTCACCTATAAATTGCTTTTTCTTAGCAAAACATTAATTAATTATACATTGAAAACTTTTTTTTTCTCTCTAAAGAAATAGCTTAAGTTTTTTTTTTTATTGTTGTAATTGTAAATATTATGAAAACTGAAACAAAGCTTATTTATTACTTTTTTGTCTTCTGGAATATGAATTATTTAAACGTCATTTTAATTATATATATATTTAAACTAAAGTTGTCCATATTTTAATCATTTAATCAAAAGGTTTCAAACAAATTATATCATAATATTTTTTTCCTTTTACATAATAAGAAAAAGATATCAAATCCATCAAATTGATTGGTGAGCTTTTTTTTTTTTTAGCACTTGAGAAGTAAAATTATCCTATATATAAAAATTATATATACCACATATTTACATACACTGTAATATTTATCCTGGGCCAGTTCTTTTATAAATGCATGAACTGAAGCATTATGTTTAAGAGGGTGCAATCATAATTTTGACAGAATAATAGGATCTCCAATCAACTTTTTTACTGTCTAAAAATGAGATATGCAATATAACTTTATATTCATCAAATCAATTTTAATTGTGAATTGTATAATTACTTATTATCATTTTGGAAGATAATAATAATAAGAAGTGAAAACAATGTTTGAACATTGGAATGAATTTAGTCACTTAAAATATTTAAATTGTCTGAAATTGTGCTGTATTCATGAATTAATGATTGGATTAAGAGTAACTATGATTTAGCTCCAAACACAATATTACTACCATTTAAGTTTCCTAATTAGCATTTTGATTACTAGGTTTCTTTTGATAGCCAGCAAATATAAATTTTCGGTTGGAAAAGTGTAAATAATGATTGTTCTTCTAATCATTCACTATCTAGCTTTTATATTTTGACATAACTGCTTTTTTCACTGAAACATTTATATTAGAAAATACTTGCTTTGAAATAGTTGCTTAACTATAAATGTTCTGCTTGCAAAATTCAAGGTGTATTATTTTTCTAGCATATTAAAGAGTTCAATTATGTGTTACTCATCTGTTTATTCCATTAAGCAATAATATCCTGAACATTAAAATTATAGCAATTTTATTTTTTATCTTTAGTGAATATTGTTTTGAGATTTGATTTTGAAATATAAGCAGTTTAATATTTTAGATACCAATTAGTGCTAATAATTGACCACATTCAAACTCATTTTAGTTTAGAATGTTTTATTTGACAGATATATCACCTTCTTAGGAGGTTATCTATAAAAGGAAAATATTATGGAGTTGCATTTCTATAATATATGCTATCAAAAATATAAATATCACGGTGGGTGTTTTAAAAAAATGCATTTGTTATTATAATATACTTACAAAGAAGTTTTATTAAAATTAGGTGATTGATTTGTTAATATTATATGGAAATTGGTGTTTAGACTATAAAAAGCAATAGGAATTATAAAAAAAGTTATTATTATTATAAGATGGAAGAAGTGATAATATAAAACTAGATTAATTGTAAGGGATAATTGTCATATTCATTTTTGTTTCATTTACCAGGTTCTGAAAAATTTGAAAAAGGCTTTATTAAAATGTTAGATCTTAATATAATAGGATCAATAGTATACTTAATAATTATAGACAATAAAAGCGAAACTTTTTAGACGTTTATTGATCATTAAAAGTGCTGCATAAGAAATAAATTAATTGGATTTATATTGGCAACTAGCTTCAGATGTTTGTTTTTTTTTAAAAAAAGGTTGTTAGTAAGAAACAGATTACATATTATAGAAATTGTAATTATTGATATCAAGATGATTTTCTATAGAATTGTAGAAATCACTCGCAGATTGTTCAATTGTTTAATATTTATGCTAGCATAATCTGAAAACTGGATTTAAGTTGAAGGTTAAATAAATTTTTTTGAAAAGCATATTAAGATGGAATAAATTTAACTACATTAAATATGGTGATAAATGACTAGGATGATGCCAAAGAATACTTATTTTTTAATATACTTCTATCTTATATCATTTAATTTAGATGTCTTAAAATAAACTAAACTTGTATTTAAATATTATAGTAAGATCAGTAGTAAATAATTTTGTTTTAGGCATTAGGTATATTAGATCATTGTCTGGAAAAAATCTTGAAGCTTTAACTGTAACAATGATTTGTGCATAGTTTGAGACATATTATATTTCTATTATATAACTAAGTGCTAAGACTGACATTGGGTCATAAAGGGAAGCTGACAGGAGTTTTTCCAAATATATTTTTTTGCAATTGTATTTATAATGTTGTATATTTTTAATAATAGTGTATACCAGGGGCATAGGAACTGAGAATTTCCATGATTATGACATTAAAAATTTTATCTGTTGAATATAATTAAAATTATTTTGGCTTCTTGATAGTTATCATATTTCTCAATTTATCAGTTGAATGTAGGAGTCTATTGATTTCTGAAAATCCTAAAAATTATTTATTAATGTCCGATAACATATTTTATTATGATAATAATGCCATCAATATGGGAAACCATTGTTACCTTAAAGCCAACTGACCTTTTTTTACTATAAATTGGGAATCTATGTGGAACATGATAAATAAATAGTTGAGGAGAATTCTAGAGGCATTAGAAGGATTAAAATTTATAATATTTGCATAAAGGTTTTTAAATATTAATTCTTATTAAGCGAGATGTCAGTACATACTCAAGGCGCATGTACTGAGGTTATAGCATTATATAACCATAAAGGTTTTTTAAAATTTTATTTTCATTAAGTATTTGTCAATTGCCAATGCCAACTGTTGTATTTAGATGGCATCTGCTTCAATAAATCATTAAGGAAGTGCTAGTTTACTAAGTCAGAGATAGATTTATTGTTTACTGATAGGACCTAAAAATTTGATAGATTTAATCCTTTTGTATACTGTATTGATTTTATAATTAATGTAACATATTATACTTTTTATTTAATAGTATGGGATGTTCTTGAGATAGAATAACTGTTTTTTTTTCTTAATTTTTTTTAATAATTACATTCTTGAAAATTTTCTAGTCATTATTTTTCAAAATAATTGGTGACATTATTGGAAATAAGATAAATAATCAAAAGTTCTCTATATATATTAAATATTTTTATGAACTTAAGATTTAAATGTTAATATTATATTGGGAATTTCCCATGCATTAAATTAGAATAAATTTATAGCTATGATTTAACCAGGCAATTACAATTTAAAATCAATAGTCCAGCTCTAATCACATGATCTAATAATTTTAAATATATATATAAATTTGCTTTGAAAAAATGTAGCATGCAAAGAAGGGTAAGGTAATATATATATATTGTTATATATGTTATTTTTATTTTTTAATATGCTGTTATTATATAATTTCTAAAAAACAACTTTTTTTTTTTAACTTTTCAGATAGGTTATAGTACATCTATACTACCATCTTATATTTGTATTCTTGAAAAAAATCATAGTAAATGAATGAATTGTTGGGAGGATTTTTACTTTTCTTGTTCTTATTATTTTTGATTCACTAAGCAATAATAATAAAAAAAGTTTTTGTACAGAAAAGGGTCCATGGATGAAGCTTCTGTTTAAACATCTTCTGTTAGATATTAATTATAGCACTATAAACTTTCTGTTATTTATTTATATATAATAAGAATAAACTATATTATATGTATATAACATAGATGATATGTAATAAAATATTCTATAAGAATATGTAGAATTATAAACTATTATGGTAATAAATTTTTGGTATAAACAATATTTATTACTTTGCTGAGCCAGACTTTCAATACAGGTTATAGTAGTGTTATGAGAAAGATACCCTGCATTGAAAGCCTGCCTCAGCATAGTAATAAATATTGTTTTATACCAAAAATTTATTACCCTAATAGTTGATAATTGTCTACACATTTTTGTGGAATATTATATATAATAATCATTGGAAAATATGACTGATATTTTGTATCTTCTTTAATTAGTTAATTTTAATTTCTACTTTCTTGTTAAGATATTCTTTGAGTGACATTTACATTCCTTAATTAAAATTTTTATGTTAATGCAAATACTATTTTGTATGAAATAAGAGTATATAATAAAAAATCTCAAATTTGGTCACAAGATAGTTTTTTTAATAATGTAGCAAAATTAACAGTTACCATATTGAGATAATGAATAAGTAATTGAACATTTAGGTGGATACAAATGGATGAATATACCTGGGAAGTTAAATACATTATAAGGTTATTATCCTTGCAATGAATAAGCCAAAATTAAAAAAAAAATAAATATTGTTAATGGGTGGAAAGAGAAAAGAGGAAATTATCAAAAAACAAAACAAAATCACCACATTAAATAATATTAAACCAGATTTTGGTTTTTGTGGTTTAGCACAATGGTAAAATTATTTCTGTCCCTAAATTAAAAAAAAAATGTGAATGTTGTTTTAATGAATATAAGACAGAGAAAAACAATAATTTGTATTACAAAAAAAGTATTTAGCTTTAATTTTTTTGTTTATTAATCTGAATATTCATCAGCATTTGACTATAAATACTACTGTTTAATTCAGAGGCTTGAAAAATCAGACAGCTTTATTGCCGGCAGGATTCTATGCTGATTTGAGTTTGGGGTTGCAAAGATGTATTGATCATGCTATCTATGTTGGCCACAAAACTCAGTGATTGTTGCAGCCATTATTTACTCTGCTTGAAAATTTTAATAGTATAAAAGTTAGATGTGAATTTAAAAGTTGTGAGTGGTTGATTTCTGTTCTGGTTAGCCAGGATATTTTTAAAAAGCTAAATAATGTATAGCAGCATGGATAAAATGAAATGACTTTTGGGGATCCAGTAGTTTATATACTATCTGTATCTGCTGTTGACAGAAAGGAATTTAGTATTAGGCATATGCAGTGTAAATACTTTTTTAAAATATTAACTCTGGTATTAGTGAAAAGCTAACAAAATCTGTTTATATAAATGATTCTAATTAATTAACTTGTTTTAAAAGAACAGATAAATAAGTTTGAAATAATTAATTAGCTGAACAATGCTAACAGGTGCTAAATGTACTTGATTACAGAAATTATTACAAATTTAGAAGTGACATACTATAATGTAACATGATAATCCAATTTAAAATCCCATGAGGAAGACAAACACTTGGCACTAAATAAAGTTAAAAAGTTTTTTTTATTTTATTATGCAAAATGCCATTTTTGTTGATTTAAGATGATTAATTATATTCAGAAAAATGTAATAGTAAAATTCAAGTGCCCAAAATTATTTTAATTAGATGATAAATGAAAATCTAAATTTCTGAAATGATCAATATTCTTATATTTTCTAACTGCAAGCACAGAAATAATTATAAATTCTTTCAATAATTTAGAATTTTAATGTAAAGGAAAATTAATATTATAAAATGCACTTTTACCTGAATATATGAATACTGTACTCATGTATCTTGACTAGGTTGGTATTTTTTCTTCTCATATGTCAAATGCGTTGACCGGAGGCGAACCCTGGCCAGCTGCTTGGAAGGCAGTTTTGCTAACAACTAGGCCACCAACGCTTGACTACTAGGTTAGTATTTGATGTGTAAACCAGTTGAACACATCTAAATATTACATTCATTTTTTGGTTTATCACTTTTTTTTTCAGTTTTGCCTGTTTTAATTACTGTCTATGTGATATTAGAAAACAATTAAAAATCAGATATTTGTTTTATTGGATACTATTTATTTTAGTCGTGACATTTTATTATTATTATTACTAATTAATTAATAAAATTTTTAATAATTGTTGAATTATAATCATCAGTTTCAATTATTGTCAATCTACTGAAGGATGGTCTCTCCAAGTTTAATTCAGTTTCTTTAATTAACTGTCCATCTATTATTTCTTCTAGAAATCTGTTCAATCCAGTTCAATTCAGTCTCTTAATTTTTTCAATGGTATTAGTAATATCTGTTTGTTCTCTCATTCATATATTTCATTTGTTACTCCTAACATACATCTATCATACTTCATTGAGTGATTTGAAGTTTCTGATTTGCTCTTTGGTTAAGCATCCAAGTTTCAGACTCATAAGTAAGAACTAATAAAACAGATCTATTAAAAACCTTCCTTTTCAGGGGCATATTTTTTTTTTAAATTTTAAGTTATATCTACTAAAAGCCCTACATCCAAATTTAATTCAAAGATTAATTTCATTCATTATATTTCTGCCTGTGTTAATAATCTGACCAGATTATTTGCAATTGCTAACTTCTAATTTATGGTTATTACTCTTTATTTTTTTTCTGGTAAAGATCATTCAACACTATTTTAGTTTTTTTATCATTCACTTTTAGTATAACTTTCTTACTATCTGATAATTCTTGCATCATTTCCTGAAGCCCTGAAGCAGAATTTGTAAGACGAATCACATCGTCTGCAAAATGTTTAAGATTTAAATAATTTCTATTTAATATTATTTCCTCAACTTCCATTTTAATTTATTAAATACTTTTTGTAAAACTGCTGAAAAAGTTTTGAAGGTATGAAATCACCCTGCTATACATCTTTCACAATGTTAATCTTCTTAGTATTATCATGTAATCATTGCTTTTGCATTTTGATATTTTTCAGAATATGACAATATCTTGTCTAATATTTTATTCAATATTTTAATCACCATACAAATGTATGTAGAATCAATTGTCTTTTCATAATTTACAAATCCAAAGCATAGTTGCAACTCATATTTATTTGTCTTCATTATAACGTTTCTCAACATTTGAATGTGATTTATTGTTCTAAAATGATTTTCAAATTAATTGGTTTTTTGATTGGTTAAGATCTAAAGTTTGCTGAAGATGAGTTGTAATTTTAAGTAGAACAAGTAAAAGACTGATAGATATGTAATTTTTAATATCTTTTTTATCATCTCTCTTAAATATCAATGAATTATCTGTTGCATAGTTATCACTTAGATACCTGGAATATAACTTTGTTAATGATTTTTTTTATTTCTGAACCTGCTTTTTTTAAAATATTGATTATAATTCATTTCTTGGAGCTTTTCCCCTTATTCAGAGATTTAATTGTATATTTTATTCTTTATTTAAAGTGCTAACAATTCATAAGATGTAATAATTATAAGAGATATTTGGTTTTTTTTATCCTCTTTTACAATTTTATTGTATAGAACTCTTCACACATTTCAAGATATCATCTCTTTTTACTTCCATTTTTTCTTCTCATTGTTGGAAAAACTTTCCAATATCCAGATGTTTTATACTTTTGAGATTTTTATTTTTTTCTATAACTTTCCTTTTCAATTCAGAATTATATTTTCTTATATCATTATTAATTCTTTTTACACAATTTTTAAAACTCTATGCCTTCACTTCTTAAATTATTTAATTTTATTTTCCATATTCCTTCATTTCTTCTATATTATCTTGTCTCAATAGAATTTTTTTTAGTAAATTGCTGCTTTTTTGTACTAGCTATTTTTATTGCAGTTCTTAATAGTATATCAGTTATCTTTTTATTGGTGTCATTCTAATCTGAACCATCTTTAAAATGTTAATATTTTAAAATGATTTCTGAATTCTAATCTAAATTCATTGGAATGTTCGAAGAAGATTAGCAATATCAATTGTAAATATTGTTTTTCTTAATTTTCATTTCTTTAGTTTTCCATTAACACATATCTTACATCTCACTAATTGAAGACTATTTTCTGTGTTGAATCTAGTATGAAGATTACGGTCTTGAAATATATATATATTTGTTAGTCAAAATATAATTTAATTCTGCTGTACCTTCATTTGAGTGCTTCCATGCCTGTTTCCATTGAGTATTTTTTTCAAAGAAAGAATTCATAATGTACAGTTTTCTTTCTTGCAAACTATACAAGTTTCTGTCCTTTTTCATTTTTATCACCATAAGCAAATGTACCCATATCACTATTACCTTTCAATAATTTACCAATTCTAGCAATAAAGTCTCCTATATCAATTTTAAAAGGTTGCTTGGTCCAATCAAAAGCATTTACATGCATATAAAAACCTTCTATTTCTTCATCATAATTAGAACTTGTTGGGGTGTTAACCTTTTTTATCTTCATTTGGTATTGTGCATTTATGTGAATAAGTAATTTTGCCACTTTTGAATAAAACCCTCTATTTCTTTATCACAATGAGCACTTGTTGGGGCATGAATCTTATTTTAATGTGAATTATTAATTTTGCCACTGTCTGATTTATTATCAATTTTCACAATGTTTTTGTCCAATTTATCATGAACCTCAATCTCTAAATGATTCCAAAATCTGTGTCTTTATACTAAAGTACATTTCTACTTTAATAAATCACTTCATATTCTAACATCACAAAATCTCACAATATCTCATTTAATATTAAGCAGTTTTTCCAATCCTTGCAATATTCCTTAACCTGAAAGTGGTCTGCGAATTGACAATTGGTTTCCAATCAGTTTTTTTTAGCATGTTTTGTCTTTGGCTGCCAACTACTATCTGAGCTGTAACTTTTCAGTATCTGGGATAAA
The DNA here is from genome assembly GCA_028023455.1 of Epiperipatus broadwayi. Lineage (NCBI taxonomy): Eukaryota > Metazoa > Onychophora > Udeonychophora > Euonychophora > Peripatidae > Epiperipatus > Epiperipatus broadwayi. The sequence goes on along the minus strand of JAQFVV010000181.1, from coordinate 1,702,301 downwards.
AGACTACAATTTAGTTTTCTTTGTCATGATTGTATAAATTTATATATAAAGAACAGTTCATCATTACATACACATTCTTCTCTTTAAGAAAACTCAACTGATAACAACTATCAGATAGCTGTGAAGGAAGACCATGATGTTTCACGATCTTAAACTCAGTAATAAAAATCGGGTAAAGATATGACTGGCTGATGTATGATGGTTAACAACCTGTCCATTTTCGTTTACCATATGTAATAATAATAGCTGCAATGACAAGAATATTTGGGGTGGATATTAGGAATTTGCATCACTTGGTTTTTTAAGGCCTTAAAGAGGAATTAAACAATCTCCATCTAGATAACAGTAAACACTTTTCTGCAGCCTTGAAAATACTAGATTAATTTTTTTTTGTGTATCTTACACTCTTGTATACATATTTGACATAGAATTCTTCCTATCAAAGAAACTATCACTGGTCAAATGAAATTTGATGTGTCTGTGATCTATATCATTCTTTAGAATTATGTGAATGGTGTCTTGAGAGTTATATTATAAAATAACAACTAGTATTCACATTTTATTAACATGAGTAATAGGACATATGACAATGAATATTTATTAAATTACATACATCCTTATTACAGCACTTCATATTTGTGCATCTGCTTCTCTCTTTGCATAGCATTACAAATATATCTTTATAAACACAGTCAGCATACTTATATATGAATGCCTTCAAATAGTTATCATTGTTTGCTTTTTTTTTTTGCTCTATTATAATTATTTTGTTACAATATATTAGAAATGTTTTTTATTTTGAGGGGAAGAGATACATATATTTTATTGACAAATACTGACAAATATTTATAAGTTTATATGATAAAAATTATTGAAGTATAATTCCAGGTTATAAAGGACATATAAACATTAAGATTTATTTTGTCATTTTATTATTGCTTTTATCAAACTATTACTGATAAAAAAAACAAACAAAAGCAAAACAAATTCTAGTAAACTGCAGAATAATTCAATAATGATAAAAATTGTCTCATGTTTCAAGTTCACTTAACATCATGAAATAATAATATTCCCTATAAATTGACACCATTTAAGTAAAATAAAATCTAAATATTCTCTTAAAAAATATTAATATTTTTAAAATCAGTTTCATTTGGAAATAAACTGCAGTTTTTTAAAAAGGAACTAAAAAATTCATATTCTTAAATCTCAAGCAAATAAATTAATAGAATGGCCAATAAATAAAATAGGATATGAAAATATAATTTTATAGAAATGATGATAAATTAAAATATTTCAATGTTAAATGAAGTTATAACAACAAAATGGTTTATTTCTTTGTAAGTTATATGATATTTATGTATTGTGAGAGATTGGGCTTTCATCCTGGGGGGAAGGGGGTCGTTAGCCTTTGGATCTGTTTCCCTAATATTGAGTTAGATTACACTGAATTATCTAATTATATGTATAATCTCAGTTCTAAGAATAATCATTATTATAATTGTTTGATATTTATTTTAAGCTGAAAGACTCAGAATCAACAAATGACTTTTATTTAAATTTATAAATAAAATTATAAATAATGAAGTCTTTGATTTGCAAATGATAACTGATATTAATTTTATATATCTCTTAGATTATTGCCATTATTTTTAAAACTTCCTTTCCAGTATATTATTTTTCTTTACTTCTTATTATAAGAATATTATTTTATTTGTTTAATATGCAAAACTCAATGTTTCCATGATTGTTCTTCATATTTTACAAGTAATATATATATATATTTTAACTTAGCATGGGTTTTTACATATTGATAATTATAACACTTTTCTTACTGCTGGGTTGTTAACTATTATAGCCTTATGTATGTGCATATAGATGGAATCTAACACAAAAGCACAAGAGATCTTTAGTTTGCCAAAACATGATGTATTTCTTTTTGGTTATCACAACATTTAAAATTATTTGGCATTTTATGCTAATAATGTTCAATCTATATATGTTGTAAAGAACTGAGGTTTGGTTTCCACCAGAGATTCTTTCTCTGCTTGTAAAAGTAGAATTTGAAGTAGTTCGCTTCTTGGTGTTTCACTACTGTGTGGAAATTTATAATTTACTAATGAAGATATCCAACCACAAATCCGACAGAATTCTCAATCACTACTAGTATTTTATATGTATAACCCCTATATTATTTAGTCATATCATTTTTGCATCCTAGGTTACTCAACTTAGTAATTTCAGTACTATTATTTTAACTATAGTCTTGAATTTAGCTTGTGTTGGTTTTTCTGCTTTGTTGACTATCCAGATGTTTATCATAAGATGTAGTGTAGATTTCCTTATGGATATACTATATTTGATTTCCATACTGATATGTTTTACTTACAATAAAAGTCACATCACTAAAACTTTCCCTACAGTAAGTATTAAAATAAAGATTGCATTAATAAATAATATATATAGTGATGTATTAACATATTATAAATTGAAGAAATTTGACATCCTGCCTCATCTCTTATTTCACAGCTATTATTGATATAAATATATATTCCAGTCAAGAAATTAACCATCATAAATTTGATACTGTTTCATTATTGAGCAAAAAAATAAGTCTATAAAAATTTTAGTCCATTTAGGTAGTTAATTTTTCTAAGTTTTTGTAAAAATACCTTTCTTAGGATAATATAATCAAGTTTTGGATTAATCAATAGTATTATTGTTCAGAATTTTAGATTGAAAATTATAAAATACCATTTAGAAAGTTAGAGAAGAAAAAAATTATTTTTATAATTATTTTAAAATATACACTAATCTACCTCAAATATAAAATATTATTTTTTGCTTAGTTAGATTTATTGATAAATTTATTAAATTAAATAAATAGACTTGATTCTTAAGTAATCATGGTAAAATAACTTATACTCAATAAAAATACTGAAAAATAGTCATATTTTTTCTAATTGAATGTAAGGTCTCTTAAATTAAGAAATGAATTTATTGATTTAATATTATTTTTCCAGAATTATTATATGGATTATAATGTTCCCAAGTATCATTCAAAAAAGTTAGAACTTATGTTTTATATTTATAATTTGTCAAATATAACTTAATTTTATATGTAAAATTTTTTCCATTAGGCCAATAAAATTACTATTAAATATATTGAATATCTTTAAAGAAGTGGATAGTGTTATCTTAGTTAATGATTAATACTTATACAAAAGATGACTGTTGACTATGATTATTGTAATTGATTGCGAAAAAGAATGAAAATTGTGTTGTTAAATAGCAGAAACCAGATCTTTATAAGAATAATGTTAATGAGATTTAACAAGAACCAACAAGAACCACGGTACAATAAAATTACAAATTTACTTTTATATAACTATATATACAAGATATTAAGAGACTTTAATGCTAGAATTGGTAAACAAATGAAAGATGAAAGTGCTGTAGGTAAATTTGGTTATGATAATAGAAATGAGAGAGGACATAGATTTGTGAAGCTTGCAGAAAAACTATATTATGGATTCTTTTTTTGAGAAAAATGTGAAAAGGAAATGGACATGGCAGCATCCAAATGAAGGTGCCAGCAGAATTGGATTATATTTTGACTAATAGAAAATACATATTTCAAGAAATGTTCTTAATAAATTCAACATAGGAAGTGATCATCGATTAGAGAGAAAAAATTATTAAGAGAAACAATCCTTCAGAAATATCACAAAAATACTCTTTTCTTTAATTTGCTGCAATATCTTATATAAATACAATTTATTCAAAGCACTTTGAACACTTTTTAGCAAAACCCTTTATTTATACATATATGCATACATATATCTATGTTTCGACTGTCCTACAGTCTTCTTCAGAGTGAATTTACTTTAATCTCTTAAAAAAATGAAGAAAACTGCAGGCTATGTACAAATAAAGGGTTTTGCTAAAAAGTTTTGGAAGTGCTTTGAATAAATTGTATTTATATAAGAAAAACAATATTTATAGTTAATATTCCGAATCTTCAGAAACATTCAAATGAATTTAAATTAGAACTGGCAAATCGGTTTCAAGTATTAGTAGATTTTAAATATGATTCAGATTTGAATGAAATTAAGAAGAAAATAAGTGATATATTTTTAAAAACTGCAACAAAGATAGCTGGTAGAAAAAAGCAGCAATTGACCAATAAAATTTCTACTAAGACTAGAGAATTTATGAAGAAAAGAAGGAATATGAAGATACATAAAAATAATGCATTAAAAAGATTGAATATCTCGAATTTTGTAAAATGGTATGAAAAAGAATCGATGATGATATAAGAAAGTATAATTGTGAATTAGCAAGGAAAGCTATAGAAGAGAATAAAAATCTCGAGTCTAAAATAGCATTTTGGTATTGATAGAAAACTTATATCTGCAATAAGAAAAAAAAGATGGAACTATTACTAAAAAGAGAAATGATATCATGAAATGGGTAGAAGAGTTCTATCAAGAATTATATAGTAATAAAGAACAACTCCTACATCTTTTGAATTGTTCAGACTTTTAAATGAAGAAGTGAGACGTGCAATTAAATTTATCAAGAAAAGAAAAGCCCCAGGTAATGATAGAATTATAATCGATATATTAAAAAAAGCAGGTGAAGAAATATAATTTTTTTTTGTCAGTTATATACCAAATGTCTAAATGATAAAGATGTACCAGATGATTGGAAGAATGCAATATTAATATTAATATTTAAAAAATGTGATAAAAAGATATAACATATTACAGACCTATCAGCCTTTTATCACTTTTATACAAAATTTTTATCAAGATAATTACAATTCGTCAACAGAAAACATTGGATTTCAACCAAACAAGAGAGCAAGCTGGATTTAAAAGTAGTTTTAGTACAGTAGAGCATATCCAAGTATTGAGAGAAGTTATAGAAAGGACCAATAAATATGAGTTGCCATTATGCTTTGGATTTGTAGATTATGAAAAGACATTTGATTCTATAAGCATTTCTTCAGTGATTAAAACATTGGATCATCAAGGTATAGTCCCAGGATATTGTCATATTGTGAAGAATAATTATAAATGCAACAACAACTATTAGATAATGATACTAGGAAGGTTAACATTGAGAAGGGTATAAGATAGGGTGACTCCATATCTCCAAAACTTTTTATAACAGTGCTGAAAGAAGTATTTTGTGAATTAAAATGGGAAGCTAAAGGAGTGAAAGTAAATTGAGATTATTTAAGTTATATAGATTTTGCAGATGATGTAATTATTTTTGAAAATATTACTTCAGAGATATGTTGCAAGAGTTATCAGATGAAAGTAGGTAAGTAGGACTAAGGTAAATGTTAAAAAGATTGAAATAATGTTCAATGAATTTTCTCCAAAGTTGAAAATAAAGACTGATTATGATGAGTTAGAAGAAGTTAATAACTATAAATACCTTGGTCAGATTATTACTACAGATGGAAACATAATGGATGAAATTAATCATAGAATTAAACTTGATTGGATTGCTTTTGGTAGAAATAACTTAATGCTGAAAGGAAATATGCCTATGTGTTTGAAAAGGAAGGTTTTTAAAAAATGTGTTTTACCAGTTCTTACTTATGGATCTGAGATTTGGACACTTAATAGAAGAGCAATACAAAGACATCAGACCACTCAAAGAAGTATGGAGAGATCCATGTTAGGAGTAACAAGAAGAGATCGAAAATGTAATATATGGATAAGAGAACAAACTGGTGTTACTGACATTATTGAAATAATTAAAAGACTGAAGTGGAGTTGGGCTGGACATATTGCTAGAAGATATAAATAAATAGATGGACAATGGAAATCTTAAATGGGATTCCAAGAAATTGTAAAAGACAAGAAAGAGACCTCATGTGAGATGGATGGATGAAATAAAAATGTGTGCAGAGATGATGTGAAGGGGAGAGGCTACAGATTAGAGAAGATGGATTCAACTTTGAGAGATCTTCATCTTGCAGTGAATTGATAATGATTGACAATGATGATGATAGGATATTAAAGTGATAAAAAATATGAACATTTGTTCACTTATATATTTAATTTTAATGTTATATCAATAGCTTGATGGAATTCTATTAGCCCATCCCGATGTTGCAGAGATAGTCAAAAATAAGAAAGCTGTTCATTTTAATTTATATTTATCAGACATGTGACAAATATTTTATGTAGTAAAATCCAGAAACAATATAAAGGGGAAGGAGAGAATAATGATAAATAAGCTGGATTTGAATAAAATTGTTTTTTTGATCAATATATTTTATATAAATCATTCAAACAGAATTTTTTTTTTTCAATAAAAATTTAACAAAGCTTCAGAAGCAGGTGGGTGAGTTAATGGAAAATAATAAACTGGAATTGAATTAAATGAGATTTTCTTCAATATATTTTATGAAATTTTTCTAAATGAAAAATAACATAACTAAATTATACTTTTTTATTAATGAGTTCTGATTGTTTAAAAAGTTCAATGGGCTCTTTGATTGTCACATCTGGACAGGATTTTGGTGTTAGTAATATATATATATATATATATATTATGGCTAGTGTTGAACAAAGTGAAAAAAATTAAGGATAAAAGTGGTGCAGTGAAAGAAAGCTTTTGTATTTTGTGCAAACAATACTACAGGCAATTATACAGCATTTATTAAGATGAAACAGTATTAATATAATAATATATTTTTGACAATTTTCAAATGGAAGTATCTAGTTCATGGAGTTTTCTGTTTATAATTATTTAATTAGAAAACTCTTACTAGGACAGGTAACTGGCCAACACAGAGAAAGAAAGTGAAGCTGTCAGGCTAATGCACCTATATATGTAAACTGCAGCACTTTGTCTCTATATTAGATCTGGAATGGCAATCAAAGGAGATTTCTTTTTTCAATTCCATTATCCTGACAGTTTCACCTTTCTTTCTTAGCCTTCAGCAATTAACCTTGATTGGCTATTGCTCTTTCTAATTAAATAATTATAAACAGAAAATTCCACATATTATGTATTAATATAGTCACACAATCAAAAACATAATGTTTTAACTTAATCTAAGGATTCAATCCATCTTAAGGCCCAAAAGATCTGTGGAATCTTTTGTAAGATTTGCAAGACCTCTTACATGTGTATGAGTAGTTGTCATCTCATTAATAGATGAGATTAATGGGTAATGCAACAAAACAACATTCTGACTCAGTATTTAGGTTTTCATATAAAGCCATAAAAATTAATAAATGGTTAGATTGCATTTATAAATAGGATGTTTCAGTTAAGTTATTTTCCTTTTTAAAAAATTCGATAAAGCAAAAATTACATTAATTTTAATTAATAGAATTTGTTATTCTATGTCACTTTTTCTTTCTGCTTTTAAATCATTGCTAGATTTTTATTGGACAAAAAATACTTTCTTAATAATTTACATAATGATCAAAGAACTATTAGATTGAAATCTAGCTCTTCATTTATCACATAATCTTACTCCTACTCTGATTTTAGATTTTATTGGACAATGTATTTGTCTTTTGTGCTTGACAAATTTAAAAACATATATTTAAGTATCTTTAAAATGATGTAAATAATTTAATCATTTTTAGATATATATATATTTTTATTTTTCAGTTTTCTTTGAAAAAGACTATATTATAAAATAGTCGAAATGTTGGTATGTAGTTATATTTTTACAATAATAATATAAAAAAAAAACAAGATTTAAAAAGAAGTTTGGTGTATTCATTTATCTATACTGTATTTTTTGTCAAAATTAAAAAAAAAATCTCTTATGAAAAGCATTAAATAAAATAAATATTTTGTTAGGGAAATAAAAACAAAACATCATAATAATGTTTGAACTATCCATTCCTAGTGTTTTCAGTGAGAAAAGAAGAAAAAAAATACAATTATTTTGATAAAAAAGCAATTTTTTTATTTGTTTTAAATGAAACTTTTAATGATAGCATATATTGGAGGGGAGAGACTAACTGTATTTAAAACTTTTGCGACTTAACATGATTCCCTAAAAATAATGCCAGTCATATATTATAGTTTGCTTCAAATGACAATGTAGGACTTATTTCAGAGGATGTTTTATTTTTCATGTACAAAAGTCTACATTTCAAGTATAAAAACGTACATTTATTCAAATACTTCTCTTTACAGAAATCTGTAAGATTCTTACACTGCGAGCACTCTACAATTCTTTTCTTGTACTCATCAGAATAGTCCTTTTTTGCACTCATCTTCTCTGGTGATCAGAATATTATTCCATTTAAATTTATACTATTAAATCAAGTGTTAACTGAAGACTTGCAAGACAAAAGTGATAACAAGAATGATTACGGTTAATAAGAGTTTGTTAAAAAATTGCAAGTATAAAAATTCAGAAAATGTTTTATTTATTTCACACTTGAACATTAAATACATCCATAATAACATATGACATATTGAATTATGAAGATTCATATATGACTCAACCACGTCTACCTGTTATCAAGTACGCAAATTGTAAATACTTTGCAAATTATTTGCAATGGCCTTGCTTGGTATTCTTTTAAAAAACTTTTCTTTAGGAGAAAAAGAATCTGATTTAACTTAAGCAAAACTTTGATTTTTAAAATCACTTTCATTATTTTAATAAAATCTTTCAGGAGAAAAAAATGTTTAAGAAATCAAACTAATTTTTCTTTTATCTTGCATATTTAAAAGCTACCATGTTGAAACTAAAACTAAATCAAGCATTCTAATTGTAAGTATTAAATAAAATAACTACCTAAAAATATATAAAACAACTTATAAATTATCCCATATGCTGTCTTGTGGTGTTTGTCGAAAATAGTCGACAGGAAAGTATAAAAGAACATATAATTTATATTATCATTTATTTAAAGCATTAATGTCAATAATATTGTTTATTTATACATTCATTACTTTTTAATTCAATATGTCCAAAGTATGTTTTAATGGGCAAACAAAAGCCATCTATTGGGCTGCCAATCTTAACTAAGGGTTATTATGTAGGGCTTATATTAGAAGCAACTTTGAAAATCGTGCTTTATTTTTAGTTAGGTTTTATTTTTGGGGAAACATGGTATTTACTTAAATTTATTACAAAGAATTATTCCTACTGCTCTTTTTATTAATTGGTTTCCATTGTTTGGAGGAATAAGTTTGTATAGTTATTATTTGATAAAAGTAGAAATTATCAATTTTTTGATTTACTTATGATTTATGACTTATATTTATCTTATAAAATATATAGCATTAAATTAAATGGACTTCATTGAAAATATGTATAATTTTCTTTGCTTAAATTTCTTGCATATTTTTTTGTAGTACAATATATCAAAGTTAAAATCCTTAGATGGTTTAACTTTCATTATTAATTTCATATGGATGGCCATATATATATATATGAAGTAAAATATTTGATTTGATGGAACTATATGGTTTTGTTTCAAAATTATATAATTGCTTAATCTTTTAAAATTTAGAAAAGAATATAGTGATTAACAGAATTCCAATGTGTATATATATAGAGAGAAAAAAAGATAAGTTAAATAATGTTTTTTAAAAGGTTGTGAATGCCTTCTATCTATTTTATGTTTTCAAAGTTAAACATTTACATAAAATAAATAGGCATATTAAAATTGTAGAAACAGGATCATTTATAATTTACTTTATGATATATTATTCATAAGTATTTCTCATCTCAAATATTGAATAATGACCTAAGAATGTATGTCATGTTGTCCACTGTTGCCTTTGGCTATCTTTTTTTTTTTTTTTTAAAATACACAAACATTTCAAGTAGTTACCAAGAAATTATTTTAAAAAATCATTAAAAATTAATTTTTCAAAGCTAAAAATAAATTAAACATTTATCTGTTGTTAAGTTTTCCATAGTGTAATTTAGAATAATATATTTAAAAACTTTGAACACAATAAATAACAAAATTAAAAAATTACCATTTTCTTAATTGTTCATCAAGAAGTAGCTATTTATTTAATAAATAAAATGACAAATTTAAACTTGATAGAAAATCAAGTACTAAGTACAGTAATTAATCTTTCAGCATTTTCTTCATGGCAACATAATATGAGTTATATATAAAAAGTGTAGTACTAAAAGTTGATACTCATGAATTGGGAATTTCTAGCTAAAAGTGAAGTGATTTTTAAAATCAAAACATCTACCAGGCTTAATCAACTTTAATTGGGATTTGTTTTTGATTGAGTTCAATATGAATAGATTTGTAGGCACTTGTCTACAATACTGCTTTTTTTTTTTTTTGTATATTATAGATATTGCTAAAATAATTCATTGTAATATACTTTATCTTAGATCTTGTATATAGTTTATAAACTATCAATACATATATTGTTAATGGAAAACATTTGATGGGATTGGATATATCATCATATGCATAAGTGAAGATGGAATGCAAGAAAGGAGGAGCTAAAGGATGACTAGAGGATTGCTATTGACAACAACATGTGAAAGTAACAAATTTGATGTTATAAGTTGATCCCATTGAGTGCTACCGGGTTCACATTGACCTAGGATTGAATAGGTCAACTCATTGACTATCATTACTACTTCTATTCTTGGCATTACTAAAGTCTAGATAGCTATACTTATACAGAATAAAAATAAATGCATAACATTTATAATTAGGATAAAAAATAACCCTCTTCATGCTCTTCTGTTCGTGGCTTTATTTATGTTTTCATTCATAATGCATCATAACAATACTATTAAGCAACTTTCATTCAGTAGTCAGTTGTTAGATCATGTATTTATTGATTATAAAGTCTAAATATCTATTTATTTTAAACTATAAACTAAAAATCATTTAAAATATTTATTTTAACATAATAACTATTAAATAATTAATGACTCCTAATACATTACTTGTAACAAATGATCTTAACCCATTTTCTTTTTTTTCTTTACATTGTTATGATAACTTATTTACAAAGTACCATGATTTATTAACGCCATTATATTACATTTTTAAGAATTTGAGTTGTAGTTGTCTCACTAATTAATATTAATTAATCCCCAGGATTTATAAATAATTAGTAAATTATATTCATAATTGATATTGTTTTCATAAACTTATGCCAGGTAGGTATATTATCTTGAATAAAATAATTTAAAAGAGTAAAATTTAATTCTATAATTAAATAATGTGTAAATTGTTGGTATCTTTGACTTTATGCATGTGTATTTTCAACATTTAATCATCTTGTTATGGATGTAGCATTCTCATTTATAATAGCAATTACTTATAGAAAGAAATAGTGAGAATAGTAAAATGAAACCTAAATTATATGGAAATAATATTTTTCTAAATTATTTTTCCATTATACTAGTTATATTTAATTGACCAAAATCAGTGGCAGCATTCATATCTAAAAAATTCCAAAAATGATTATAGGGAAAATATTATCCATTGATTAATCTGGTCAAAATAAATATATTCTATTGATTTAGCAATAGTACTAGAGATATTTTGAAGTTTTGAAATAACAGAGAATTTATGTCTCAATGAATTCTTGGTTCAGTATAGAATGTTATGATTTTAATGTATTACATTTTAACAATAATGTTTGAGGAAATATTCAATGTTATCATACCACAATATCAAAGTAACTTGTCTTGTATATTAATTTCCTTATTTTCTAATCTGTATCATGTAGCAATATATTAATATATAAGATATTTGATTTATATGCCAGTTCTTTGTTTCTGATCAATATTTCCTGGCAGTATACTATGATCCCAAAGATGAGTTGCCTGTTATGTTAATATTCTTATTTTCAATCTGTACACTTTCTAGCAATATAAAATACAAAAGGATTTGCCTATTACATAATTCCTTGTTTTCTGATTGATACTTTGTATCATTATAATTCTCCTTTTATAGAGAAAAATATAAATGAGATCATCCTTAAAAAATATTAGATTAATGTCAAGATGGTTAATATACAATATATAGAGGAAGGTAATGAAAATTTTTGTTACAACAAATATACATTAATAAGTTACTATACTATTAATGTAATTGAGAATTCAAATTAAATTTAAAATTTTAAATACAAAATTCAAGCCCTAATAGAAGTAATCTCACATTATTTTCAAGCCAGTTGGATGATTAATTTAGTGATGTATAATAAGAATGTTGATATAATAATAGTGCTCATCTGTTTATTTATTTTTTTCCATATGCCAAAGCGTTAACCGGGAAGCGAACCCAGGCCTGTTGCTTGTAAAGCAGCTATGCTAGCCACAAGGCAACCAATGCTTGACTTCATCTATTTATTGAATGCAAAACTACTGAATTTTACACATTTATGCTCAGATAAAAAATGTATTATTAGTATTTATGAATGTTTAGTTAATTATGGATTGATTCTTAGTTTGATTCTTTGATTGATTCTTAAATCAGCTCTTTTCAATAATAATTAGAGTAGATAATAAGTTTAAATATAATTTATTTTATTGGAATAAATACTTAATAAGAGTTGGCCATTAGTTTACATAAGTCTTTAAATTTTTCATAACCTTTTGAAAACTTGCAATAAAATGTTTTGGTTGTCAAGCGTTGTTAGCCGAGAGGTCATCGCAACCTTCTTGCAAGCAAGTAGTTGGTTGCAGACGGTTGTGGGTTCGCCTCCCGGCCGATGCTATGACATATGGGGAAAAAAAAATGTTTTGGTTTCAAAATTTTTTAAAACATTGATAAAAGTAACAACAATAATAAACAGCCACTTGTAAACAAATATGGCCATTCCAACTCCACAAAAAAAAAAAAAAAAGATAAGAGGATGGGGGGGACGGACTACTATAGAAATGATTTTTTGTGAACTATACAAAGCACAAATATGTTCCTATGTACATTGCAGTCTATTTTTCTTTCTACTTGATATTTTACAATGTTGTTTTTTAATCTCTTCAACAGAAAACGTTTCTTTCTGAAATATTTTAACACCATGTTTTTAAAACAATATTTTCAAGTTTAGCATTAATATTTTTTTCAATCTGGAGTTTTAATAACAAAACTTGTAATAATATGCAATTATTCTTTATCATCACAGGATCACCATTCTTTATTGAGAAATAATAAATTTTCAAAAATATATTTTAGAATTAAATCTATTTCCAATAGAAAGGAATATGTTTTGCCTATTTACAAACACAATAAGTGTAGTTATATATTTGAACATAATAAAAATACCAATAGAATTATAATAGTCTTTAATTTTGTTTCTAATATTTAAGAAACATTCTTATTGTTTTCTTTGAAGATATTCAGTCTTTATTATCTTAAACTCAAATATTTCTTACTTTAGTTTTTGAAGATTATAACCATGAATATCATTTTTTTAAAAGTATAAACTGATGTTAGTTTTTCAAATTTTATGTATTTAAATCAGTAGTCTGCAGCTTTTAAAATGTTACCATGTATTGGTGAAGTGTTTCTAATTTTGTCATGTTTACTTTTGTGGATTGTATTTATTACACTGTGCATAAAATTATTATAATTAAAGTTTTAGCATTATTTTCAAATTAGCAAATATTAGAAGTAAAACTTTATTATTTAAAAAAATATGTAGGTTTTTTAGGTGGCATTGAAATGTTTTTTTTTTTTTTCAAATTATGTTTTAAAATATATATTTGTCAAGCATTGGTAGTCGAGAGGTCAGCACAGCTGCTTGCAGACAGTTGTTGCAGATTCATTTCCCGGCCGATGCTTTGACATATGGAATATATATTGAAACAGATATTACTGTCCTTCTATCTGTTTCACCTTTATGTCTCCATAGACACATCTATGCCAGTTTTAAACACTCTTTAGTACACATGTATATGTATATCCACTCAGTGTTATATGCCTTTACACAGCTGTATATATATGTTTACACAGTTGTATATATCCACACAGCGATATATTCATTTATACAGTTATATATATATAGTCACAGTTTTATATGCATTCAAACAATTATATGTTTATTGTCACACATACAAGCACCTGTAAATGATAATGATATTAAATTTTGTATAGATATATTGCAGCATTTATATAAATAATATATTGTATAAGGGTTATTTTGTTTAGAAAATGTGGCTAAATATTCTTTAACAAGTTTGGTTTAGGTAAATTATAAATCACATGCGAAATTCACAGATTGGTAATAAGACTATTTAGAATAATTCGCAGGTGAGATCAGATGGTCCCTAGGTTATTGACATTGTTTTAGAGCTCATTCATTACGATTGTAATGAATTTCTTTTCCCAGATCAAACCAGTAAAAATTTGGCAACAAGATAAAAAAAGAGAGATTAGAATCAAAAGAGACAGACTGCTGTAAAACTTAGAAGAAGTTTGAATTGTGTTTTAAAATAGATAGTCGCTGGCTTTTGATCTAGGGAATATAGATATCGCAGATTTTTATTTAGAATAATTCGCAGGTGGGATCAGATGGTCCCTAGGTTATTGACATTGTTCTAGAGCTCATTCATTACGATTGTAATGAATTTCTTTTCCCAGATCAAACCAGTAAAAGTTTGGGCAACAAGATAAAAAAAAAGATAAGAATCAAAAGAGACCTAAGGCTAAAACTTAGAAGAAGTTTGAATTGTGTTTTAAAATAGATAGTCGCTGGCTTTTGATCTAGGGAATATAAATATTGCAGATTTTTTTTGAAATTTACTCTTTAGCTTGCTTTTCCTGTAAATTATTGTGGAGACCAGAATCCAAAATGATCGAGTAAAATAATATATTTACTGGCTCTTGAGCCAGATGGCTGCTCTCAGTTCCTCTAAACATACCTTTGAATAGACTTTCCAGCAACCTGCATGGAGAATATGAAGAAATTTAACCTATCTGAAAGGCCACTGAAGATTATGATGCTGTCAGACGCCCTATTCCAACCACTATCATTGATATACGCTTCAAGTCCAATCAAGGAGGCAGAGAGATGGTAATCATTTTAAAAAAAGCTGCGGTATGAACTTTAATCTATAAATTCTTATAACACTTTAAAAAGAACGTTCTATCTAAATTATAAAAACTCTTTAATTTTTACCCTCTTCTAAAAAGAAACTATCAATCTGTGTAACTTTATATATAATGTAAAAGAAAAAATGATCACTTACTTTAATTTTATAAACTGCTGAAATCTTTTATGAATTAAAAGATTTCATATTTTTTTTTATACTCATTAAATGTCCGAAATTTATTCTCTTCAATTCCTACAAACTAACGGTCTTGCCTAATTTCAGTAATTTTAATATTTTGTTTAAATGCATTTTGTTATGTTTAATATGTGATAATATGCTCAGATTTCGAAACAATGAAACTAAGTAAGTAATTTATAAAGGAGATAATTGTGATCTTCACTTAGACATTTTAAAAGCATTGTTTATTTTATTAAATCATTGTTTCGAAATTATAATATGGGTAATAAACGAATGCGCTAACCACTCGTTATTATCATAGTTATATATATTTTGTAAAATCGTATTTTTTCAAGGTTTGCTTAACCGATCTTATATTATAACCTTTGATATCTATTAGTTGGAAGGGGATATATATATTGTCTAGAGATGATAAAGTATATTTGCTAATGTTTGTATTAAGTCCCATCGAATATACTTTCCCTCCTTCATTAAGAATATTTATATGCAGATTCAGGATCTTAACTAGATTATTTTTATATAGTTTAAGCCCATTTTATTAGCATACTTATAATGCTAATTTTAAGAACTGTTTTGAATTAGCTTGACAGATAAAAGCTATCTGTTTTAGGCGCAATTAATTATATGCATACTTATTGCTTTATATATATATATATTGCGTGCATTGCGGGTGTGTTTTTATATAGTACACTTATATGTGTTACGTTTTGCTGCCTCTGACAAGGGTTCACGGTAACAAACCGCCCCTTTATTTAGTTCGGGTTATGGCTATCTTCATTAGAACTGGGGGCGTGAGGACCCAGATTTTTCCTAAAGCCAATCCGACTTCCTGAACTTTATGTTCATATATCAATAGCAGCAAACCGTCGGTCTCAGAGCAAACCGAGCATTTGATGCTGAAACTCTTGAAGAATCACACACTCGCACTGCAAGTTTATTTCTTTAATATTTTATATAGCGCCATAGCGCATATATGTGGACCTAATGGTAACCAGTTCTTTTTCCCATATTAATTAATCATTCAGCTTTAGACTGGAGTTTGAATCTGGGTTATCAGGTTGAATCTGCATGATTCTGAGTTTATTTAGTTGCTCATTTAATTAGTATATATAACAGCCTTTAAAACTGGCTGTACTCATCATCATCTCTACTAAGGTATCAACTTCTAACTTAAGCAAGTCAAGTTCATAAGATGAGCATATTAAATAATTAGGCATGACCTCTATAACTCACACACACATGTATTGTAATATGTTTAAAAGGGAACAGATGTACTTGATAACAGTCCCAACTATTGTAACATGCTTGCCTGTGTTGAATACCTTGTGAAGATTATACAATCCCTGCCATTATGATATTTTGTGTTAGATCATTTGTTATTGTTTTAATAAATCCTTTTAAATATAAACTGTTGTATATCTTTCTTGCTCAGACTCTAGATCAAACCAAACCACAGTATCTTATCCAATCCATAGTATTTTATCCAATCCACAGTATATTATTAAATGTCACAGTTCATACTCCAATTTCTTAATGAGTTTATATGCTATATGTGTATGTCTGGTAGTTAAGATTAATAGAGTGTTAAGTGTTATATATATCACTTATTTAGTTAGGTTAGTAATGACCTTAAGTCTCGTGTTTCTCCCTGTTCTATGTCGGCTCGCGGTTAAATGAGAACTGAGTGTAGCCCCAGGAATGTCACTCATAAGGTGTTAAATTTGGAGTACTGGCAGATGAGTTGGAGTTTGGTCGGATTAGAGGTCTCAACCACCTCACTACGGTCAGCTTTGGTATATTTTGCTTGGGCTCTGAATTTTGTTGCATGAGTGTACAAATCTGACTGTTACAATATATATATATATATTATAATTAGTTTGCTATATATTTTAAAATAAAATGCATCTTAAAACAAAACTTTTACAATTTGATTTTGCTGTAGAAAATGCAAGTATTAGAAATTTTTTTTTTAAAAAAATACTTCATGCAATGTATCTGCATACAAACAATAATGAAGATTTAGTGTAAAAGAGTAATGGCATTTTAAAATGCATCTTCTTATTTCTATAAAATTTTGTCCTTTACATAGTGAAGAAAATAAAATACATTTCAATAGGTTTAGATATTTTAATAAATAATTGCTTTCTGTTAAGTGTAACTCTTTTATTATTGTTTTACATATTTCAATGATTAAAATGTTAAAAGACAGTTTATAAATTTTGAAAGACATTTGTGAAAGTTCTTTAAATTTATGTTACTATTCCCATGCTGTAAAATGCAGTTGTGGAAGATAAAAGCATTACAACTTAAAATATAACTAAAGTTTTTACGTGTATTTTTTGGGGGATAGTTGATTATGGGAATATTGAATAATTTTACTCAAATCAAGAAAGGAAGAAAACTTTATTAATTCTGCTGCACATGGTTATTGTTTTGCTAAAGTTACTTATTTTAGCAAGTAATATGTCTAAGTGTGCTGGAACATAGTTAATGTTGACGCTAAGATATGACTTGTAGTATTAAGTGGCTGAACGCTTTTGAAAAGTTTTATCTTCTTATAATCATAACGAAAAGATCATCTGATAAAGATGTAATAAATAGAGGATGAATATTTAAATATATACAAATAGCGGATTAGAAAGTCCATTTTTTGGAGAGTGGAAAGCATGATCCCTTTTGGTTTATAGCATGGATGTTATTAGTTATATGCCATGCTTCTTTGATTTTAAGTTTGGAGTCGTCATACTATATATATATATATATATATATGCAATAGAATCAGAGGCATGTTCAAACCCATGGCAGGCAGATCTTTTGTGTTCTAAAAAGATACAATTATATTTAGGTTTATTAACAACTTTTGTAAAAGTAATAGCATATGGATAGAGATGTGTGGGATTCACCATAGTATAGGGCACTGCAACCTGTTTGATGGCATGGGATCTTGTACACTGTGTGAGGATTTTGATCAGTGGGTAGGCGATCTTTTGAATTACTAATTAATTATTGGATGACAGGGGGGATATTAAAATTTAAATGAATGAGAAAGCGCTCAACCACTTAATACTACAAGTCATACCTTAGCTTCACTATTAACTGTGTTCCAGAACATTTAGACATATTACTTGCTTAATCGGGAAGTTACGTTTCTTTCTCTATTATTTGAGCAAGCTTATTTTAAAGTTAACTTTAACTTTTTTATATTGAAAGGAATACATTTTGATTTAAATCTGAGTTTATAAAATTGATGCAAGGAATGAAGTTGACTTGGACAAACAAAAACTGGAACCTTGAGCTTTTCATGCATAATTTTTTTTTTTATAACAGTTGGTTAATTGATTAAAGTGAAGACTTTGATGAGAATCTCACATCTGCTAAATGTAGTAGTTTCCACAGTTTATTATTCTTGCCTAAAAGTACTGCTTTCTAATCTTCAATTAAAATAGAAAAGTTTAATTAGACAAAATAAATTATTCTGGAATTGTCTCCTAATTGTATGGCAAAATTCAGGCATGCATAGATCTCAATCATATATATGGTTGTTGTAACTAATACAAAATTAATTAACTTATATCCTTAGAATGGTTATTACATAAATAATATTTTTTATTATAATTAAATAAAACTATTATTTTATAAATTATGAAATAACCCATTTTATTTAACCAAATTAATAAATCTTATGCCAAAAAATAATTATAAATTAATAAAAACCATTTTAAACTTGCTAAATATTTTGTTATGCTTCTCTGCTTATTTTATTTACACTTGATTTGCTTTGCTGTTCTTTGAATAAAACTACAATTCTCATTATCACCATTAGTGGTTTTAAAAATATACTTTGTAAGACTGCAGTCCACTTTATATCAAATCTGACTGTCAGTATATTGAGAAAGATTGGTCTCATGATGCAAAACATAGTATATATGTGCATATATATTTGAAACTTAAAAGGAAATGTAGAAATGAGCACTGTGAAGATGTACATATATAATTATTTAAAATAAAGTTTGGAATAATTTAAATATTGATTAAATAATAATATTTCTTGGTATTTTTAAAATTCTATAAATTTTAAAATCAAATATAAAAAAGATCTCCATTTGTTTCAAATATTTTTACTTGAATTAGTTCTGATTTTGACAGAAATGTAAATTCTTAATGTAACAAAAGAAAATAATTTTGTCTAAAAGTAAAATGTGTTTTTATAATATACACTAATTAAAGAGTTAATTCTATAATCTGGTTTTACTTAGAAGATTAAGAATTATTTAAATAAAATTTATTTTAGTTTTGATTAATGTAAATTAAAAAAACAGAACAATGGTAGTTTATTTCTTTTGTTTTTATTAATCAAAAGGGAAAAGACTGTTAACGTTTTTGTCTTTAAATTTTTTTGTATCTCTTTAAATAGTGGGATTAGATTAAAAAAACTGATAGGTATTAGAAGGAATATAGTGTGTAGAAAATCATTTTAAAAGATAATTACTGTTAGTTTTCACATTGATCAAGTTTGAATTTTCAAAGAAGTAATGGGGTGGCTTCTATGTGAAGCTTCAAAATCCCTATGTGTATGTGTTAGACCCCACTTGTCTCTGGTAAGTTGAGAAATTATAGAAGCTGAACGAAGATGAGAACTGCCAATGTGTTTATCTTATTTATTTGTGATACAGAACATGCCACATTGTAAATCTATGTAAACTTGGGACTCCAGTGCTGTTTTATTCTTATGCTGTTTTATATTTGCATAGAAGTATAGCCAAAATAAATTTGTTAATTGTATATTTATATACTGTCCATGTATGAGATATACTCCCCAAATGTATGAAGCACAGATTGGAATAAATTAGTGAGTAAAATATATATTAATAATATTATTTAATTATTTGTTTTAAATATAATTATTTCTGTTTATCACTTAAAAGAAAAAAAAAGTTAATTATTCTGTAATGTAGAAATGAATAATTTTTGAATGAACTGAATAATTTATTCATCTAAGATGAAATGTGTTTAGGAAGAAAATAAAAGTGACAAATTTAAATTCTCCAGAAAATAGAAACTCTAGATATATTTTCTTTGAATTTTGTTATGTCATTCATAAAAGACTTCTTTTAAAGTTAGATAAAAATATAATGGAACTGCCAAATGTATTGTTTTTTAATGATACATGAAACTCCAGATTTTGAGTAAATGACTTATTGTTAATAATGCAAATTGATTAAAAGAGTGGAGTCATATTTAGTTTCAAGCCCATCGCACATAATTTTATATTGCAAATATAACTCATGTTTCGGTGATAAACTTTGATTAGAATAGAATATTTATTGATTATTGAAGTACAAGTGTACTTTTCATTATGCAGATTATATATATAACATTTTTTTATTTGTGTAATATGCAATTTTATATATATATATATTAAAATTATAATACAAACAATATTTTAAAATAATAAGTTATTAATAATTAAGGGGACATATTTACGCATATTTTGCTGTATTTGTTCATTCATTCATTCATTCATTCACTCATTCATTCATTCATTCATTGAAAAATAAAAAAAAAACTTACTTTATCACATTTTTATTTTTTACAGAATGAATTAGCAGAATGATTGATTTTAATCTCGAACTACGCTCTGGGCAATATTCGTTTTTTACTTTCTAAATACATAATAGCAGCCTAGTTTTTTACTTGACTATGCCCTCTGTAGTTGCATCGATGTTTTTAAATCCATATTGATTTTATGAATGTCTTAAATATTGTACAATTTTTAATTATTACACTTTGAAAACATTTTATTATACAAAATACTGCACATCAAATTCAGAAAGGATAATAAAGGGAGAATAAAATATATCTGCTTTCAACATGAATTGAAGAAATTTTACTAATGAATATGTTTGTGTATGGTTTACAGTTTCAATTTTTTTTTAATGTAGTAGTGTACAATATTCAGTGACAGGAAAATGGCTGCTTACATATAGTAAAATGTATTACTTACAAATTTTAATTTTTCTTTTTGTTTCTTTATTTATTTTTTTATTTGTTTACATTTTTTTTAGACAATATATGATTGAGGTCAAGTATATGGATATGATATAGTTTGTGACAACTCTAATTAAAATATATCATAATCCTCATATATATTTGTGTATACTGGATATACATTTAATATTTAATTATTTATATTTGATTAAAATAGAATAATATTTATTGGTCAAATAGTGATTTTTATTCATTTAATACTAATCACAATTTATGTGATTGTGAACTACAATATAAATTGTGCATGCAAGATTTTTAGATATTTTTAAATAGTCAAAATCAG
Source organism: Epiperipatus broadwayi (assembly GCA_028023455.1). Taxonomy (NCBI): domain Eukaryota; kingdom Metazoa; phylum Onychophora; class Udeonychophora; order Euonychophora; family Peripatidae; genus Epiperipatus; species Epiperipatus broadwayi. The sequence goes on along the minus strand of JAQFVV010000181.1, from coordinate 1,680,735 downwards.
AATGATTTATTTGTAATATAGAGTATTTATTGGATTTTTCATTTTTTATTATTTCTGATCAAAAAATTTACTAATCATTATTTTAAATTATTTGAATGAAATTATTTAATGTGTGTATTTTCTCTTGTACATAATCATCAGGATTTTTGTGATCCCAAAACTAATTTAAGACTAACAGTGTATGTTGAATGTAAACAATAAGGTCTGCTTTTCAGATCTTCGTTTCACCTTTTCTCACCTATTTCCTACCATCATATCTTAGTTTGAACCCCAATCTATTGTAGTGTCTGCAATGCGCTTATATACCAAAAATCCGCCTAATTTTTAAACCACGAGTACAATGCTCATATTATATATATAATTCATTCCCAAATAAATAAAAGATTATAGATTATGTATATGTTCACATAATTTTGATTTATTAAAAAGTAGGTTATATAAGTCGTAATTGCGCACACACTATGATATGCATTTTAAAACATATCAAAATTATAAATTGTTAAAGTTATTTTGTTTGAATCTATTTACAAATATATTACCGTCGTAATATATTTTGATTTAAAATAAAATTCATTTAGTAAATATTCGTTTAGTAAATAGATTCAAATATTGCGATGTAAAAGTAAAATAATTTTCGTTTGATTTAATAAAAGTCATTCCAAATATTTCAGTTAAAATAAATGAGGGACAATAGTTTAATTAGTTAATGTTATATAAGTTTATCTAAAAACAGCAGCTGTCCACTTAAGGTTTTCTTTAATTAGTAAGAGTAATTTTTAATTAAATCTAGTTTGTAATTCGAATGTCGAAAGGGAAATTAACAAAAGAAATTAATTAATGTTGAATTCCTTTAGATATTCGGATAGATTTAATTACAGCTGATAAGTCCGATATATTTTTGTAATGCTCCAGGGCAGTTCTATTGTTAAAGTCTACTATAAAAAGAAGGGTTTTCTTTTGTTCTCCATTCTTCTAATGTTTCTAAGAGAAATCATTCTGAGTTCTATTCTAATAATTTGCTAACCTTGACATGACAGAGTAGAGGCATCAAGATGGCTATGTCCCCTCGGAATAGCCAGCCGCTGCTCCAGACCATCGGAAGCTATCACATAAGGAACCCCGGAACTGCTGCTGCTGCAAAAATATGAACATTTTCAGATTTTGCTGTTAAATTATATAAAAACCTGCCGACCATCAATATACCTAAAATGCTTCTCCAGAGGTAACCCTAAATTAACCCAAGAGCTCTTGTGATAACTAACATGCTATAGCTATTTAAAATTGTTTTTCTTATATTTCACATAACTTCATTATGTATTTCTTTAACGTGTTTAAATATACTCAACATTTTGCTCTCTATCCTTGGGTTAATATTTTCTATTTATTAAGCTTTCTGTTATTTTATTATGATAATGTGTCAGAATCGTCTTTGACCGAGTGAATTATTCCTTTTGTTGAAACTAAGATGCCGCTATAAAGGCATATTTTAAATTTCTAAATAATTTCCAATTTTTATTATCTTGCAAATCACTCGTTCGAGGGCGATTCTTTTCTTTAATATATAATATAATCACATAGTTTAAAATCTACATGTTATTGATTTTAATCTAATATGAGAGTATGTGCGAGGTCAATGATTTAAATGTGTCCCCAAATGCATGATTGCGTATATAAATCTATACTTACTTTTCAAACCTGCAAGCATGCATTTTCTTATTTTAATTACCGTGTTCTACTTTAATTACAAAGTTCATCATTGACGTCGAGAATGTGCGGACCCTTTTAAATGAATTTCTGGGAATTTGATTGGGCATTTCTCTTAATCCAAGTAAAACCCATTCAGTATGTTTTATATACACTAGTCTCGTATTGCTGGTAAGTGAATTGGTTGTTGAGACCGCTTTGTTTTACTTTTCCAAGGATTCTTTACACGGCCAAAGTCCGTTCTCTTTGCGATTTCCAGGCAGAGTGTGTCCACAAATGACACACCTGGGAATTAAATGCAATCGTCACCCAGTCGCTAAGTTTCAGCTGTTCATAAAATACTTTCCTACGGGTTAGCGGCAAGATGCCCTCCGTAATCATTCCAAATATTCCATTATTGTTTTATTTTTATATTTATTTTACAAAGCATCCGTGACTTAAATGTGTCACACCCTCCAACTTTAATAAATTCATTATCAGCAATACTGACCTCCCAATGCAACTCTATTATTATTATTCTCAAATAAATGCTTTGATCACATTCCCACTTTGTTGCTTAGTAAGCTTTTGTCCGTGCTATTCTCGAAATCAATAAATATTTTATAACACTTAATTTCAAATATTTTCTTAAACTTGTATAATTGCTCAAAGCACCTCACACATGTTCCTATCTCATCAAGCACATTATCGTAATGCTATTAGCCCGAGGAATAGAATATATCACTTTGCTTTAAAACCTTTTTGTCATTTATTGGAATATAATGCCAACAATTATTTAATACGCATCCCTGTCTCATATAAGCAGACAGTGGCGTTATATATATAATTTATATAAATAAATTTTGTGAAATTATTTAAAACTAAATTTGATCTCTTATTTTATTTGATTCCTATCACTGTCTCGGTCTATATATATATATATTTTCTGCATTTCTTTTGTAAATCCATAGACGTTAATTAGCCACCCAAGCTTCTTTTAGTATAGAGTCTTTTGTTTCTCCCTGACCACCAGGCACCGGTCAAAGGTTATACTAGTAGTGGCATCAGATGCGTTGTCATGTAGATGGCGCTGTGAAATTTGGACTTTAGATTCGAACTTAGTATATCTAGAAGGCAACCCCTCCTAGAATGTTCAGTTTCGTGTCTGGGTTTTGAATTCTGCAGTGTGTTAGCGAGATAGACGATTCTGACTGTTACAGTATATGTGTGTGTGTAGATATTGATGTAATTCTCTTTAAAATATTTAGATGACACAAAAGTAAAGGCCACCTTTAAAGACCACTTTCCTTTATTTTATTTTTTATGATGACTACTAGTTTCATAGTAACTTATTGGCTAAGAGCATTGAGCATGATTAGCATTGTTATAATGATCCCAGTATTGTTATTTTAACACTTATATTTAGCTGTGTACCTAAAATTTGGTGATTGCTTTTATATTATGTTGGCTTGATGATTAGGCTAAGATTTTTAAAGGGTACTCCTTTTAAGTCTAGTCACAAACAAGAACTTGATTAATTTGCTGCTAATATTGTGTTGACTGTTGTTGATTATTTGCATTTGATCTCGGCTTGATGCTTATATTTGTTACTGAAGCAGATTCTTTGCTCATTTACTGTAGTTTTATTCATTCAGTGATTGCTTATTTACATAATCTTCCTACTCTTATAATTCAGTACCATTTCTCTCTCTCTCTCTCTCTATATATATATATATATATATATATATATATTGTAATGGTCAGATTTGTCTATCTCGTTAACACACTTCAGAATTCAAACCCTAAACATGAAATGAAACACTCTAGGAGGGGTTGCCTTCTAGATATCCGAGGTTCAAATCTAAAGTCTAAATTCCACAGTGACACCTACATGATAATGCATCTGATGCTACTAATAATATAACCTTTTACTGGTGCCTGGTGATCAGGGAGAAACAAAGAGACTCTATACTACGAGATAAGTTGGGTTGCTAATTAATGTCTATGAATAGTACAAAAGAAATGTATAAAATAGATATATAGACCGAGACAGAGATAGGGATCAATAAAATAAAAGATCAAAATTACTTTTATAAGATTTAAAAGATTTATTTATATAGCAAGAAATATATTGTACCAGTCCATACTCCCTGTGGAATTCTTTTCCTAATCTTGCACTGAGCATGAAGTGACCAAGATTCAACAGGTAAAGAAATGGATATCAATCTAGCCGATTGTCTGTACTCATGTATATTGGTACTTCCAGCTAGATTGATAGAAAGAGTGGATTGACAGGACTCTTCCAGTTAAAAACACACCCTTTAGTTGTTATCTTATTTGAATGCCCGAATATTTAGAACAATGGCAAGTACGCACCTTTGAAAAATCTATTTACAAAATAGACTTTTGCGCGCCACTTCTAGAAAAGAATCAAAAAATGAATTTTTCACCCTCCTAGAAGGATGTGCAATACCATATGTTCAACGGAGCATAAGAATAAGATTTAACACCCCGGTAGAGCGATATCCCTTTGTGGCTAGCTCAGTCACTCTACAATCTAGGGCCTTCAAATGGGTAAGTTAAATGATTATTACCAGTACGTAGTTGATAAGGAAAGAATGCATTTTGATCAATATAAATAATAATATGAAAACGAAACAAGTTTAATATTATGATTAAATATTTATTTAATCCCAAATATCCACCACCATTTCATACTAATGATGATGTAATAACAAAATACTAAATAATTAATTATCCCAAACCATATATATATTCGAGGTGTTAAAATAGATAAAATACAATTTTAAATAAGAAAAATAATAAATCCCTACAGCTATTTACAATATTTATAAGTAATGGAAGTGGTCTGAGCTCCTTTTACCCAATAGAAATAAATTTTACTTTGTGTGATTTTATATACAGATATGAGATTTTCGGTCATACAGGCATACACTTTTACTGATAACTTTAAAACCTTTTTATTGATAGCAAATAAAAAAAAAAGACAACTATGCATACGTATATTTGCAATATGAGATATTTCACTAATTTCATACTTTTCAACAAGTCAACAAGGTTGCATTGGCTCAGATACTATATTGTACTCACCATAAGGTACTGTATCTATTTCCCTCTTGCTATAGATAAATTTCTATACATGTATATACATGCAGCGCAGTTATACACTTACTATTATTTTAAATATAAAGTTATTAGAGTACTTACTTACAGGGAATCTATAATAGATCAATCCCTTCTTACACGCATCGTGAGGTGCTGCAGTGACAAAAAAAAAACTTAAAAAGGATATACAGTTAAATACATTTTTAGATATTCAGCATGAGATATCGTATTTACCGAATATTATAAGCGTATATACGCATATATATATATATATATAAATTATTAATCAATGTCTGTATTCCAATTATAATAAAATATATATAATTATTCAAAACAATAAATATAATACAGTAACAATATTTTAAACAAATATACAATTTAATAGAAGTCTTACTATCTATGTATGTGTAACTAGACTCAAATTGTATTAGAAAAAACCGATGCGTATTGCTTTTGTTTACATTTGTAACGGTTTTCTAATACAATTTGAGTCTAGTTGAAACGACTACATAGATAGTTGAATATTATTAAATTGGATATATTTGTTTAAAAATTGTATGTATTAATTATTGTATTTTGAATAATATATATATATATATATATATATATATAATATATAAATATATATATATATATATATACACATGCATATTTATATATGATGAATTTCAGGAATAACAACAAGAGCAAAACGAATAGCAACAAAAAAAAAAAGAATCTCATTGCAACCTTTGTTGAAAATACTAGAATTTGAAATAGAAAAATTGACTTAAAAGATTTACGTAAAAGCTTTATCATTTATGCCCGTAATAACTGTAAATTCAATATACATATGCGAGAGACAACTCTCTCTTTTTTAAATGATTATTAATAATAATAAAGAAATAATAATATATTTAATCGGAAATATCAAAGTTAATTATCTCAATATTAATAAAACATCTTAAAATAAACTTATGTCTGCGTCTTCATTCTTCTCCTCTGGGCTCTGAATGGGCTTCAAGTCAACTGGCTGTGTAGTGAGGATTTCATCTATTTAGCAAGGCAGCATTTGTCATCATCGTGGGCGGCTGGAACTGGCGTGGTCACATCTTGGCGGCTTGGGACAGAGAAAGGGCGGTGCGCTGGCTAGTTGTCTACCCCATGGTCATTTTACTGGACTCACTGGTAGATTGCTTCATATTTTCCTCTGTTTGTATATGATAATAATTTTTATCAAATGTTCATTTTCTATCTTGACTAGTTTATTAAATTCTTAAGAAATCAAGAGTTCTTAAAAGAACTATATAATGGATTTCTTAGAAAATGTCAGCAGCGGTCTAGTCCATAAATTTATCTCTAAGTTTCTAGATGATTGAAAATCTCTGGAGCCAAAGTAATGAGCGACTTGAATGACAAAAAAGAATGAATCTCACAGCACTGCCTAAACTATATCAATCCCACTAGCCCTTTGAGAAGTATGAATCAGCCAATCCTTTCAATTTATCTTATCATTAGATTATAACATTCCTTACAATTTTTCTGATTAAATTCTACATTTTAAGTTTGATATAATGGTTTCCATCTTAAAACTCAGACCACTTGCTTACAAAATCAATTCAAAAGAATTTTTAACAAGATAGCAGTTTAATTATAGCATTATCAAACATTTTGTTTTTGATCAGATGTACAATTACATTATCAAACATTTTGTTTTTGATCAGATGTACAATTACATTGGAACAATTGCTTTTCTCTATTTGAATTTTTCAGAGAAAAGCCAAATACATAAAATAACATATCATAAAACATATACAAAAAGGAAATATAAAACAAAAAAATACGTGAGTTTACTTTACAATATTTTCTATGTCAATTTCTTATTATTTAAATTGGTGTGTGAGGGTATTTTAATGCTCAGACTCAACCTCCATTATTAATCTAGCACATTTTTATATTTGTTGTGCTTAATACAGACTTTGTGCAAGGCCATTTAATGCATAATATATAACGCACAGTGTCTGCTTATATGAGACAGGGACGCTTACTAAAATGGCTGTTAGCATAACATTCCATAAAAATTACATTAAAAGGTTGTTAAGTACATAGTCTATACCTCTGGCTTAATAGTATTACGATAATGTGCTTAAAAGAGATGGGAAGATGTGCGAGGTGCTTCGAGTAAATTATAAAAGTTTAATAAAACATTTGAACATTAAGATTTAATATAATATTTCTTGATTTCGAGAATAGCACAGACCAAAGCTTATTAAGCCATAAAGTGGGGATGTGATCAAGGCATTTATTTTATGATTATAATTAAAGTTATACTGGGAGGTTGGTATTGTTAATAAGGAATTTATTAAAGGATGGAGGGTGTGATTAGGTTTAAATCACGGATGCTTTGTAAAATATAAAAAAAAAAATTATAGTGAAATATGAAACAACTACGGAGGGCATCTCGCCGTTGATTTGTAGGAATGTGTTATCATGGACAGCCGAAGTCTGTTCTCATCCAAAACTTAGCGACTGGGTGATGGCTGCGTCTAATTCCCAGGTGTGACATTTGAGCACACACTCTGCCTGGGTTCTGCAGAAAGTGAAAAGGGGAAATGGTCTTGGCCATTTAAAGCCCTTGGAGAGAAACAAAGCGGTCTTGACAATTAATACACTTACTAGCAATATTCGACTAATGTATAATAAAGCATACAAAATGGATTTACTTAGATTGAGAAAATGCCTAATTAAATCCCCAAAATTTATTTAAAGAGAGTCCTCCCATTCTCGACCTCAATTACGAACTTTGAAATTAAAGCAGAATATATTTTAAAATAGGAAAATGCATGCCTGCGGGTTTGAAAAGAAAGCATAGATCTATTTACGCAATCATGCATTTGTGACACATTCAATCTTTGACCTCGCACATACTCTCATAATAGGTTAAAATCGATAAAATGTGGATTTTAAGCTAGGAAATTATTTTACATATTGACTACGATTAGAATAGCCCTCGAATGAGTGATGCACGAGATAATAAAAATGGGAACTGTTTATAATTTTAAAATGCCTTAATATCGGCGTCTTGCTTTCAACAAAGGGAATAATTCACTCGGTCAAAGACTATTCTGGCACACTATCATAATAAAATAAAGAGAAAGATTGATAAATATAAAATATTAACCCAAGGATAGAGAGCAAAATTACTGATTATATTAGAACATTTTAAAGGAATACATGATAAAGTAAAGTAAAATAGAAAACAATTTAAAATAGCTATAGTGTATTAATTATAGGAGAGAATCAAAAGAGCTCTTGGGTTAATGTTGGGGTTACCTCTGGAGAAGCATTTGCAGGTAGATTGATTGTCGGCAAGTTTTATACAACTCAGCAGCAAAATCTGGCATTGTTCATATTTCGGCAGCAGCAGCACTTTCAGGGTTTTCTATGTGACCGCATTTGATGGTATAGAGCAGCGGCCGGCCATTCCCGAGGGGAAAATAGCCTTCTTGCCGGTTCTACTCTGTCATTTCAAAGATAGCAATTTTAAAGGTTGGGTGATTCATAGATATTTCAAGTGGTATTGTAGAACATGGTAAAATTTATTTGAAGATGAAAACTCGGCTTCAAATACTTAAGTTTGCAGGCATGTAGCTATTGGAATCTGAAAGTCTCAGAGAGTTCAGCAACAATTATTTTTGAAAGCTCAGCAATGTGCTCAGAAATATTAGAATAAAAAATACCTCGAAGAATAATGCTAGAAATCTTGCTAGAATAATTGCTAGAATATTAGAATAATTGCTAGAATATTAGAATATTTGCTGGAATATTACAAGAATGAAGAACAAAAGAAAACCCTTCTATATATAGTGAAATTGCACAATACAACTGCCCTGGAGCATTACAAAAATATTCCAAACTTTGCTCACTTATCAGCTGTAATCAATCCTATCCGAATGTCTAAAGGAATTCAACAAAATTTTAATTAATTTCTATTGTTAATTTCCCTGTCACTGGGGTTTAAACTAAGGTATGAGGGTAGGGAAGAGGTGAGAAAAGGTGAAATAAAGATCTGCAAAGCAGATCTTACTGTTTCAATATATATATATTGTACCCTGCCAATAGGAGGGTGACCCTTAGAAGATATGCCAAGTCCCTACATTAGGCTATACTTTGAGTTTATCTAGAACCATTTAATACTCAACCATTTTCTCAGCTATAGTTAGTCAACATTAACAATTGTGAGACTCATCTATCCTGTTAACAAGATTACATACTCTTTAACATTAAATAAATACTAAAGTATTTATCTAATGGCATAAGAATACCTAGACATTCTTCCTTATTCAGTGTCTAAATACTCTCATGACTAACAATAATACTTAAATAAATAGAATAAAACATCTATAATTATTAAATTTATATTAAACTACTTAATAAGTTATATTATCATTTGTTTGTATATTGATCTTTTACTATTATTACTTTTATAAGATTATCATTAAGAATAACCATAATAATAATTTGATACTAAGGAGATCTCAGGATTATCATTGATTTTAATTAGCTATTTATACTACCTATAAAATATCCTGAGGGATTTTACTTAACTCTGTAGGTTGTATGTCATTTCAGAGATGACTTATAACACATATCTATAATCAAAACTATATTAACGCTTTATACTTATGTCCTCTACTATTAAATAATAAATCATTATTGTTATTTAAATGGTAATCATCCTGTAGAACTTTAAATAAATATTAATTCCTAATGTGATACTTTACTACATTTGCAATGTATTTGAGCAATGAATGATGTGATCAAGCCAGTTTGTATTAATTTAATATTCAATTTAATATTTACCTAGATAATTGTAATACGATATATAATAGTGGATCAATTTTTTTTTCCAAATTTCAAATCATATTTTTGCTTAATATGCATATGACAATTAATACTCTCTGATGATGGTGTGGTTATGATGATTTTCCACAAAAGAAATGGCAATTTTAGACACTTAGTGTAACTTTAAAACATTAATTTTAATAACATGTTATGTATAAAGTTTAATTATGCAATAGAATTAATAAATAAATTAACATAAAACAACAAAACATTTGTACACTATAATATAATAAGATACTTAAAAGGATTAAACGTTTATATTCATCTCACTCGCAAGGAGCTATTCAAAATAAACTTTCTTGATAATGGATATAATTATGATTGTGTTTATTATACTGTTAAAATTTTTAATTCTAAATATAAAAATAATAATAATAATGTTAATTCTTCTGATAAAAAATTTGGATATCAATACCATATATTTCAATACAACAGGCAAGTTTCATTAAGAAAATTTATAAAGGTATATGTGATATTGCATTTTATGTACCACCTACATTAAATAAATTAATAAATAATTCAAAAGATAAGACTTTATTGTCAAATAAAAATTGTATCATTTACAAATGGACATGTACTTGTGGCAGTGGATATATAGGTGAATTGAGGTGCACATTGGAAAAAAGAATAAAGGAGCACTTGTTATTATTAAAAAGGGTTCAAAATACAAAATAAAATTATAAAAATAATAATTTATCACCTTCTTTCTTTTATGACCATAATTAATCATGTATATATGGTTTTGATTTTAAAATAGTAACGTAAAATGGAAACTGAAAGAAATAATAAAAGAAAAATTAAAGAAGCAATGTTAATAAATAAATACAAACAAGATTTAATTAACAGGCAAGCAGCAAACATTAAGATCACGGAATTATGGGAAAGTTGACATGATGGAATTATGGGAAAGCTGACATTTTAAAAGTATTAGTTGACAAAAACTACAAAGATAGTTGAAAGCGCTTCTAAATGACGGTTATAGATATATTTTTATAAAATTTTAAATATTGTATTTTCTAATATTTATTTATAAATTTACTTATATATAACATTTTGTAATAAATATAAAAAAGAAATAGAAAATATTAATAAATGAATTTGTACAATATTGAGAAGTACTTATGCTTGCATAATCACAATCACTATAAATTCAGTATAACTAATCTAAAAATCATTTAAATTTCATATTAATAGATAGTGCTTTTTTTTACTTGTTATCATTATACTTATATACATAATATGAACACTATTAATATCAAATGTGAAATTCCAATTGTGCTTTGATTCATGATGCAAGGAAACCAAATTCTTAACATCTTTTACATTTTGTGCTTTATTTTTCTTATGTAATAAATGCTACTCATTAAAAATTATAATAACTTTTATAAAATGTATAAAGAATATCCCTTATGTTTATTCATGTTTGCTCAGATTTGCAAATTAGTTTTGTTAACTTAAGACGAAAAAAAATATTGGTCATGGTCTGTAAAAGTATAGTAAAATTTATATTGGATATGTGGATGATGTCTTTATTTGCAGAAAATAAAAAGATATTTATTTGCTTAGAAAATTATTATTTTTTAAACAATTTTAAAAATGGACCATAGAAAAAGGCAAATAACTCTACCAAATCCAATAAATATTTAGATTTGCATATTGTCTGATTTTTCTGATTGTTCAAGTTAATGGGTTGTTAAAAAGTGCGATATATAAATGTGGATATATTTTCATTTTTATTCTCAGATTTACTTCATTCATGAAATGTCTTCATTAAAAGGTTTCCTGCATCACAATGAAAAATTGTGTAAATACACATATGATAGAAATGAGAATACTTAGGTAAACATGACCTTTAGTGGGCCAAATGAATACATGGTCTGATGTAAGCATTTCGAACTATCTGTAGTTGTAAAGTGTATCTTTATATCAATTTTTTTTCACATTTTCAAATTGATAATTACATTTTAAAATATTATTCTAAAGATATATATATATATATGTCAATTGAAAATGATTTCTGAATTCTTAGTAAATGATTGAGGTGGGTTTATTTGTGTATATCTGGACTTTTTAAAATAAAATGAGATTTTTATTATATTTTCAGAACTACAAATTATTAAAATTTACCATAATTTGGAACTACCTCGATAGTTGGCAACATCATGGTGTGCATTTTAAAGGCTCCAGATGCAAACAAATATCCCCACCTCAATCATTTACTGTGAAAACAGAAATCGCTTTAAATTGACATATATATATATATAAATATCTTTAGAATAATATTTTATAATATAATTATTAATTTTTAAATGTGAAAAAAAATTGATACAAAGATATATTTCACAATTTCAGAAAGTTCAAAATTCTTTTATCCGTCCATGTATTTCCTGGGCCGCTAAAAGTCATGTTAACTGTTATTTATAGATGTACACAGAATTTGGTGAATATATTAAATCAATTTTATTAATGATACAATTAAAATTTTTACATATGATCATAATGAAAATACAAACTGCAGAAAATGCATATCTATTCCATTTAATTTTCATTATAGAAATAATGTGAGGCATATATATGCAGAATATTTTAATATTGTACAGTATATTCCACTTATTTAAACAGTTTTATTACTAACATAAAAGGTACATATTGTTATGAAAAATATTATTTATGGAATAAAGTGTTTCTGCAAAGTCTTGTCATTTACAATGTGCAAGTATAAAATACTTTAATGGGCATTATTTATTATACAATAGAACTAAAATACAAAATGTAAACGTTGTTATGCAGTCTGTCGTTTTAAATCATGAATTAATGCACAATTACACTTTATTTTTAATTTTAATGGAGTTGATAATACAGCAGAAGAATGGAATGTCTAAAAATAAAAATAAAAGATCAATGTATATTAATAGAGAATTTAATGTATTAAAATCAGCAAGAAGTGAATGTAAAACTACATCAAACTTGGAGGCTATAATTTCTCATTTAGTTATATTGAATTGATAATGAAAATGATTATTTAATTGAAAGTAATTCTTTTGTGTTTTATAAATTTAATGATTATTACCACATGGATATGCCAAGTTTAAAGTTTGTGTATAATATGAACTATGAACCTACATTATATGTTTATACACTAATTGTTATTGTAGATAATTCATTCATCATATATAAATTTGTTTTATATATATATAATTAGGTAATTTATTTTTATTATAGATAAATTTTTACAATGGACCAGACTCCAAGAACTGTAAGTTTATTTTATATATATTAGTTGGAAATTTTTATATATTCTTATAAAAATTTATTTAATTATTCTATTATTATTTTTAAATATGGTTTTAATTTCTCCTTATATGTAAAAACAAAAAATACTTAATTGTAAATATTAATTAGAGAAAATATAACTTACTATTAAAAATTTTTTCGGCTGAACGTTTTCGAGGAACTATGCCTCATACTCATAGCCTTCATGAAAAGTGTAATAAATATATGCAAATGTAAATATTCAAATAAGCTACTGTTACGTAGCCCATTTTTTCAAGATCTCGAAGCATGTGTCCTTTCTGTTAATGGCGTGGATGTCTCTATTAATATAGAATGCCTCCTTTATTTTTCTCCTGTAATCATTTGGCTCTGAACATAAAATAATGTGCCCAGATTGTTTACTATGTTCGAAAAAATACTGAGGATGTGCTGCTGTTCGTTTGAGCTCTGTTGAATGTGTAAC